>CM075807.1:85398599-85793439 GCA_037975025.1 Excoecaria agallocha
CATTCGCTTCAACACACATCACCATATTTTCGGTTGTTTTATAAACAGCCTGACTTTGCTCATTTCAAGATTTTTGGATATGCTATGTACCTCCTTCTCAGGCCATGTAACAAAAATAAGTTTGCTTTTCGTATCCATCAATGTGTTTTTTTGGATAAATCTAAGTTCCACTTTCGGTTCATTTGTTTTCACCCTTCTAGTGAAAGGATCTATATTTCTAAACATGTACAATTTGATGAAACTGTATTTTCATTTGCCCACCTAGTATCTCGAGATACTTCTCCCAAGGTACAACCTGTTTCTCCTTAGCTACATGTCAGGTACCCCTTTCTGTTACCACGGATCCCTTATCAGGTATGTCTACTAACTTGAATCCTGTATCCTCACCCTTCACACCTCAGGCTGCTTCGGTATCTCTCTTTAGCAGCTCCTCACTTATTTTCTTTTTCCCTAACCATACCATGCCCACCCCGACTCCCAGTCCTCAGTACCTACACCCACGCCATAACAAACTCTGCACAAAACACATCCTATGCAACTCCGACCACCTGAACTTCGAAAGCCCCCTAAGTATCTAGCTCTTACTCACGCCATCTCCAATGCTGACTACCTCTATACCAAACCTACATCCTATACTTTAGCCAAGAAATATTTAGTGTGGCGTGATGCCATGACCAGAGAATTTCAAGCTTTTCTTGATACCAATACTTGGGTCTTAGTACCCAAACCTTCTAATGTAAATGTTATTGGTTGCAAGTGGTTATTCAGGATCAAATGACGGACTGATGGGTCTGTTGATAAATATAAGGCCCACCTTGTCGCAAAGGGGTACACTCAAAACCTAGAGGTTGATTACAAGGAAATTTTTAGTCCAATGGTGAAAGCTACTATAATTAGAACTATTCTAGCTATTGCATCAGCTAAATAATAGCCCATTCACCAGCTAAATGTCTCCAATGCATTCCTTCATGGACATTTGAAAGAGATGGTCTACATGACTCGACCACTGGGGTTTGTTGATACTTCTCATCCCCATCATATCTATCTTCTTCGTAAATCTTTGTATGGCCTCAAACAAGCCCCTCGTGAATGGTTTACTAGATTGTGCACCTTTCTTGTTTCGAAGGGCTTTAGCAAATCTAAGGTGGATAACTCTTTATTTATAAAGAAAACTAATGGCCACTCCCACTCTTTGTTTGTCCTTTGTTATGTTGAAGATATACTTGTTATAGGTATATCCCTGACTGGAGTCCACCACACTATCCATCTTTTGGGGGCTGAATTTCCCATTAGGGACGTGTGGCTTACTTCTTTGGCATTGAGATTGACCATACTTCCCATGGTCTTCTTCTTTGCCAATCGAAGTATATTCAGGATCTCCTAGAATGCACCAGTCTTTTTGAAGCTAAATCGTGCCTCACTCCAATGGCATCTTCTCCCAACTTATCAAAAGTGATGGGTACACCTCTACCAAATTGCATGGAATATAAACAAGTGGTTGGAGCTCTTCAATACCTCACCTTAACCAGACCTGACATATCCTTCTCTGTTAACAAACTATGTCAGTTTATGCATGCCCCAACTGATGTTCACTAGAATGCAGTTAGAAGTCTCTTAAGATACTTACAGGGTACCTGTCAATATGGCCTCATGTTGTCCTCTGCTTCTACCCTATAGTTAAATTGCTATTCAGATGCTAACTGGGGTGAATGTCCGAATGATAGACGATCTACAAACGGCTTTGAGATCTTCTTCGGGTCAAGCCTCATATCGTGGGGAGCCAAGAAACAACCAACCATAGCTAGGTCCAGTACTGAAAGTGAGTATAAGACTCTCGCCAATGCTGTAGCAGAACTCCTATGGATAAAGTTGTTGTTACAGGAAATTAGAGTGCATAACAATGGGTCAATCACCATGTGGTATGATAACATTGGAGCCATCTATCTTAGTAGAAATTTGGTATTTCATGCAAGGACTAAACACTTTGAATTGGATTTTCACTTTTTTCGTGAGCTGGTTGAGAATGGGATAGTGCAAATTCAATTTCTTCCTTCAGAAGACCAGTTAGCTGATATCTTTACCAAGCCGTTGGTTACTTCTCGATTTTCCTTACTTCGTACACGCCTTCATGTTCAAAACACCCATCAACTTGTGGGGGGTGTTAAGGGATATACATTACAATTTATCATTAGTTGGATTTGTATTTATCTCTCCTATTTTCTTAGGCACTCACGAGTTTATAAAACAGAATGAAATACAATTCAACTTCTTCAGTCTTTACACTACAAAAAAACTGTCAATTAGCGACTAAAATTAGCGACGGCATCATTTTCATCGCAAATTTTGCTACGAATTAGCGAATGTTTTATAATTTCGTCGTGAAAAGGATATTTTCTATTTTTGCGACGAATTAGCGACGGAATGAAAAAACAGTCGCTAATTATTGGCGGGAAGTGTAGGCGCCATGTTTTGCGATGGAATTAGCGACAAATAGTTCCGTCGCTAAATTTTATAATTTTTTATTCATAAAATTAGTTCCAGAAAAATTAGCGACGAAAATTTTAGTCGCTAATTTAGGAGGGAAAATTTAGCGCCTTTTTTGTGACGGTTTAGCGACGAAAATTTTAGTTGCTAATTTATGAGGGAAAATTTTAGTCGCTAATCCGTCGCAAATAAAGTAAAAAATAATTTTTTTAGAAATTAGAAATTTATTTTATAACTGAAAATTAGAAATTATTTTATTAGTTGATAATAATTTTTTAACAATTATACCAAAATCTAAATTTAGTTATTTAGAAAAATTGCATTTTTAATAAAAATATTAACAAACTAATTATTAAGATTATTATATATTTGCGTGTTCAAAATTAATAAAAATAAATATTTATAAAAAAAGTAATATAAAATTTATTATTTCATTTAAAATAATAATAAAAAATTTGTAATTTATATTTAATTTATAAAATTTAAATCAAATATTAAATTATTTAAAATCCAAAATGTTTAAATAATTAAAATACTCTTTAAATTAAAATAAATTAAAATATATGCAGCAATAATAATAATAATAATAATAATAATAATAATAATAATAATAATAGTGAGAAAAATGATTTTAAATTAAAATACTCTTTATGATAAATTATAAATTAACATAAATTAAATATATGCAATAATAATAATAGTGAAAAAAAACTAAACGAAAATAAAGAACAAAAGAAAGAATAGCTAGGTACAGCAGAAAAAATTAATCGCGACCTAGCCTCGGTCGAGGTCCAGTTGGAAAACTTGAGGGCATTTGGATGCATAATGTCACGATTTTAAGGTTAATTTATTATTTAGTTGAATAATACAATAGAGTTCAATCCAAGACTTAAACTCATAGAAGTCAAAATGAATAAATTTTCTAATTTAATTTCTATTATTTTTCTAAATGAATAAATTTTCTAATATATATATATACACACACACACTTTTCAATTTCATTTCTATTATTTTTCTAAATGTTCAAAGCTCCATCTAAACTCATCCTTACCATTTAACTTCACTACCGCGGTTACCAAATTGAGTATTATGGAAGACTGAGAAAACTTATTGATTTGAAAATGGAGAAATGGCTTTGAAATTCTAAACATGGTCAGATTAATAAATAAGTTAAGATATTATCTGATAAATTCAAATATATAGTCCATTTGAATCTGCATGTTTATGGTTTGGTTGAATCTTCAAATACAAATTGAACAGCTTTTATACGGAATAGTGTAAGTAAAGATTCAACGGTTAAGTATTTGCCGTTAGATCGGTCTGATATTTGGTAAGTACGTTTGAAACTCCTTGTTGTTAATTTTGAACGGTAAAGATTAGTTTTTAAGGTTTGTAAGTTCAATTTTTGTTGCAAAAAAGAGATTGTTTTCTGAATTTTTTACGTAATGACCAGTTTTGTATACGAAAACGATCAAAAAATCATTTGCCATTAGATTGGCCTAATTTTTGGTGAGTACGTTCAAAACTCCTTGTTGTTAATTTTGGACGGTGAAGATTAATTTTTAAGATCTGTAAGTTCAGTTTTTATTGCCAAAAAAAGGCTATTTTCTGAATTTTTTACATAATGACCAGTTTTGTATACGAAAACGATCGAAAAATCATTTGCTATTAGATTGGGCTGATTTTTGGTGAGTACATTCAAAACCTCTTGTTGTTAATTTTGAACGGTGAAGATTAGTTTTTAAGATTTATAAGTTCAATTTTTGTTGCAAAAAAAAAGACTGTTTTCTGGATTTTTTACATAATGACCAATTTTGTATGTAAAGACGATCGAAAAATCATTTGTCGTTAGATCGGCCTAATTTTTGGTGAGTACATTCGAAACTCCTTGTTGTTAATTTTGAATGGTGAAGATTAGTTTTAAAAGTCTGTGAGTTCGGTTTTGTTGCAAAAAAGAGGTTATTTTCTGAATTTTTTACGTAATGACCAGTTTTGTATACGAAAATGATCGAAAAATCATTTGTCGTTAGATTGGCCTGATTTTTGGTAAGTACGTTCAAAACTACTTGTTGTTAATTTTGAACGGTGAAGATTAGTTTTTAAGGTCTGTAAGTTCAGTTTTTGTTGCAAAAAGGAGGTTGTTGAATCTTTTTGGATAAATTTTATTTTTATTTGGAGTATAAGTAAATACGTTTCTATTCCTATACTTTATAGAAGCTTTGGTTTTCTATAATTTTTGTTAATCTAAAACATGGATTATTATACCAGTGATGTATTTTTTATTAGAGCAGAATCGAGAGCTGCCGTCGCAGCTGCCGCGCCACCGCCCCTTTCTTCTTCTTCTCCTCCTCACGGCAGCAGCAGCATCAACCCTTTTCTCTCCTCCTCCTTGGCTCGGTATTTTGACAGTATATGTGCAAAATAAAATCAATATTTTATTTTGTAACTGAAAATTATAAATTATTTTATTAGTTGATAATAATTTTTTATCAATTATACCAAAATCTAAATTTATTTATTTAGAAAAATTACATTTTTAATAAAAACATATATTTACATGTTCAAGATTAATAAAAATAAATATTTATAAAATAGTAATATAAAATTTATTATTTCATTTAAAATAATAATAAAAAATTTTGTAATTTATATTTATTTTATAAAATTTAAATCAAATATTAAATTATTTAAAATCCAAAATGTTTAAATAATTAAAATACTCTTTAAATTAAAATAAATTAAAATATATGCAATAATAATAATAATAATAGTGAAAAAATGGTTTTAAATTAAAATACTCTTTATAATAAATTATAAAATAACATAAATTAAATATATGCAATAATAATAATAGTGAAAAAAAACTAAACAAAACAAAGAACAAAACAATTCACAGATGGATAAATCCGTAATTTTTACACATTTGACACCCAACAAAACCCTAGGATGCTTTTACTTACAGAAAATAGTTTTCTGTTTTCTATTTTCTATTTTCTTAGAAAATTGAAGTATTTATTTTCCATAAAAAATTTAAAAAACGCGTTTATTTATCAACAAATGGAAAACTGCAGTATTTTTTTACATATATATATATGTGTGTGTGTATGTGTGTATGTACATATGTATATATATATGTATGTGCATACTTACATATGTATATGTATATGCATATGTATGTGAATATATGCGCATACATACATGTGTACATGTATGTGTATATATGTACATACATATATATACATATCCATATGTATGTACATACATATACATATGTATGTATGTATGCACATACAAGCACATACAGATATATGTATATGAATATGTATGTATATGCATAAATACATATTTATATGTATAAGTATGTATATAGATACATACATGCATGCATGCATGTATCTATGTATGTATGTATGTATGTATGTATGTATATTTGTATATGCATATGTATGTGTATATATGCACATATATATACATACATACATACATATCTATGTATACATATACATATGCATATGTATGTGTATGTGTGTATATACATATATATATATATCCATATGTACATATGTATGCATGTACTACATATATATATACATGCACATGCATATACTTATGTATGTATGCACATACAAAAACTTACATATGCATGTATATGTATATGTATGTATGTATGTATGTATATATATGTGTGTGTGTGTTAATATTATTTAGAAAATTTGAAAAACATTTTTTTTTAGTTTTTCAATTTCTTCTTTGTTTTGGAAAACTGGAAAATTTATTTTCTGTTTTCTATTTTAGAAAACTGACAAAAATAAACATGATTTCCATTTTCTATTTTCTGTGGAAAATTTTTCTGGAAAACTGGAGCAGTTTTCTATAAGTAAACAGGCCCTAAAAGTCCCTCCCGATCTCCAAGCCTCACACATTTGAGTCCTCAGATACCATCGACAATGTGAAGGCCAAGGTCCAAGACAAGGAGGGAATACCCCCGGATCAGCAGCGGCTAATCTTCGCCAGGAAACAGCTCGAAGATGGCCGGACTCTCGCCGTCTTCTAGTATCTATCACATAGTAGATCTGCTCGATCCCTATCCATTCATCACTCTAACAAGAATTCGATTCGTTCGAAGGAGGGGAGAATGTTTATGAATCGCATACTCCGACCTACAGCGCCGATGGAGAGTTCGGGTCGGAGGAGAACGGGAAGGGTTTTGATGGAGGGTATGGTGGATCAGACGGTCCGATCCTGCCGCCTCCGTTAGATATGGCGGAGGAGGGACTTGCCCTCAGAGAATGGAGAAGGTAGATATACAGTTCTCACTCTGTTTGATTCCTAGGAAATTTTATTTGCTCTTTGTCCAAATTAATTAGTAGCAGGGAAAGCTGGAATCTTTTTTGTTTCCTCCCATTTTTGGCGTTTGTTACTCTTTTTGGTTGACTGGGTTTTCGTTTTCATTTTCATTTCATTTTTTTTTTTTGTGTTTGGTGCTTTGAAGCTACTGAATTTGAAATTTGACTAAGTTTTCATTTCATTTTGTGGCGTTTGTTCAATTATCAATCCTTTGGCTTCTTCATGGATTAGTTCCTCAAGTTTTAGATCTTCTCCTCGACTGCTCTTATAATATATAATAATTCCCATAAAATTCATTCGTTATTTGCTTATGGTGTTATATTTGTAGTTCTGTTTTATTCTTGATTCTTGTTTTCTAAATATAACAGCTAAAATAGGTTAGCAGTATAAAACTGAAGCCATGCTGAAAGTTCTATATAAGTTATGGGTTTATTTTATTGTTCTCAGGTTCAAAGAACATAAAAGATGCAGCTACATGATTGCAAATGCATTGGGTGATGATGAAACACTGTCGTCACCGAGGAATAGGTATCAATAACTTCAAGATTGTGGACTGTGGTAATTTTTTTATGTTCACTTATGATGTAAACCGTGTCATTTGCCATTAGTTCTTGGTGGTTTCTTGTTGATTTTGTGGAGTCCCTATTTGTGAGAGCTGCTAGTCTGATGGTATGAAATTTTAACTGTCAAATACATACCACCATGTGGAGTGTAGTTTTACCCAAACTTGTTACATCCCTTTCAATATGGCTCTATGTAAGTATGCTTTTGTATGCCGTTGGCCATGAACAAATTGTCTTCAATTGCTTGAAAAGAATACTTGCTTGTTTTAGTTTACAATTTGTTGCCTATGGTTGCCATTTTCATGATCTTTCAATAACGCAATGTTTTCTGATTGATCTATTATCTTACTGCTTGTGCTTTTATATATGCACTTGAGTCTTAACAAGATTCATTCAGTCCAAATGCATGTCTGTCAAATGCTTTTATGATTTTTATCCTTTTTGGTTTTTATAAATTTAAGATACTCTTTGAATATTGTAAACATGTATATTATGTCATGATGATGCAACTTAAGAATAGATTAAAGAAAAAAAGAGAATTCATGATTTTAATTAAAAGTAGAAAGAAAAAAGCAGCAAATAAGCATGGATTTTTAACTGTATTCCAACTTGTACAGATTTGCAGCTGAATGGGCAGCCTCTAATTTCTAGTACTGAAAAACGAATAGCAGCTCAGTTAATGATTGATGGAACCACCAAAGCTGAATATCCTCCTCATCGTTAGCTCAAAACACAGGAGATTCCCCACGTAGTCGATTTCAGAACTGCTGCAAGAAATAAAACTGAAGCAAGTAATGTGAGATTACTCTATTCAGGAATCAATTGATTATTGCACATTGAATTCTAACTAGGCTTAATCGTATAAATGATACACCTGAACTTTATTTTATAATTCATTTGAACATTTAAATTTTAATACTATTGTAGGTATAGATGATACATCTGACCTGCATTTTATACAGTTGAGTGTTATGATAAGAAGCTAAATAGTTTAAAGTTTATGTTTTAAATGAATTATAAACATGAGGTCAGGAGTTCATATATGTATTAAGCCATTGTATGCATTTCGTTCTCATATTACTTGGGTATGGGCCACGCATTGTCTACTGAGACTGAGGAGATTATGTCCCTCCTACTCGGTGATATTGAGGTCTGATTTTTTTGGTTTTCATTTTATTCTTATGCTTTAATTTGAATTATCTAGGTTTTCTCTTTGTTTCTGTTTAAGTGAACTTGTTCTTAAACTTGCAAATTTTCATAAGCATTTTATTCCCATTTTTTAAATTGAAGCTCTTAACTTTTTTTTTTAATTTTTTTTCGTCTGATTTAAATTAAATAGGAGTTTGAATGTTGCTATTTCATTCTTTCTATCGATAAATGTTTTCTCCCAACAGTTTATTACAATACTTAAATAGGTTTCACAATTCTAGTTTTGTTCTCTTCTTTTGTAGAGTTTCGTTGAATTGGACTATTAACAATGCTGTTTTCACATTAAGGTGTTATTTATTATTTGAAAATTTGGATTTTTAACCTTTTTTGGGGGTTAAGTATTGATTTCTTAACTTGTCTAATGCTGTGAGAAATTTTCTGTGATGCAGCAAAAGCGTTCAGCTATTGGTTTTGTTTCTCAAATGATTTTTTCAAATTGTTGTTTAATTCTTATTTTGATACAGGTAATGGGAAGTTTGTTGTCTCTTGAAAGTTGAAAAACTCTAGATTTAGTTGTTGCAGATAAAAGAAGCAAATGCTCTGATTAATCTCTACAACGTTCTATTTTTTATTTTGAAATGAGATTTTTTAATGGATCATGTGGCAAACGTGATTGTGATATTCTAAAATTAGTTAAACTTACTTCTGGATCTTAGGTTTGTTTTCATTGTCTAAAAATTAGGACTAGATATAGATTTTTCTTTCAATAGTTTGGGGATATTATTTGAAATTTTCTTGAAATTTTCAAATTTGTGTTTTAGAAACATCCTTGAACTAAGTCTATGATGCTAAGAAAAATACATTCTCAGTAAATCTTCATTTATTCGGATTGGGACAGTTTAATTTTGATTCCTGATCTAATGAGTATATGTGCCATGTGTCATTTATTGCAAGTAAATTAAAACCTCTGCTTTTCCATGACTAGTGAACCTAAAACTAGTTCGATGTCACTCTCTTGTAGAACTTATTAGTTGGTGAAATTGATTACTGTTTAATTACTCTATAGCAGAATGTACCAACCCATTAACCTAAATCCAATTATAACAAACACAATTATGTTACAATTATACTTTCACTAGAGCAATTACAATTCTTTTAGTTGCTCAATTCTATTAGAAGAGAAAGGTTTCCATTTTATTTCATTATTACTTTTACTCGAGCAATTACAATAGTTTGGCTCTTGTTATCAAAGTAGACAAGAAGGGAATATAATAGAACTGTTAAATTTAGAAATTAGTAATTTCTTAGAATTTCCTGGTTAGTTTAAATAAAACTTCATAATCTTAGGGAATTAGTTATATATATATATATATATATATATGGAAATTATTTGTGGTTTACCAAGTCATATATATGATTAGTCTCATATATTCCTAATATATATATATATATATATATATATATATATATTCATGGTGTGAACATGATTTCTAAATTAAGTGAAAATCATCTACTATTAATTGAAACTTGATTAACACTTTCTCATATATTAAATCCTAAACCAGTAAGATTGAATCAAAATTAATGTAAAAAATACTCCAATTTATATGTTGTGCCTTGTTGCTTGCATATTCTTACTGTATATATCTATAAAAACAGGAAAGCATGGGTAGATCACTGGACGTGAAAGTTAATGGATAGAAATAATCAAGTCAGAAAGAGCTATTGGATTAAAAGAAAGATAGTTGGAGCTAACAGCCAGTATATATAATTAGGAAAGCTCTTAGCTATCAATATTGTGTAGCATAGAATTGTTTGGAAACACATATTGGATCTTCTGTAATTACAAGTGCAATAGTACATTATTTAGTTTTTTTGCGTTTTTTGTTAGGTTTAATTTTTTAAATATTATGCAATTTAATGTACATGTGTAATATTATATTTTTTAAATTATTGTATTGGATAATTTTTATTTACAGAAATTGAATTATATAAATTATGATTCTGCATACAATAAATTATTTTGTTGATTATAATGGCAGTAAATTGGTAAATACAAAATAAAAAATTAAATTATGTTATAATTTCGCGACGGATTCGCAACAAACAATGTGTCGCTAATATGCAATAAATTAAAAGTTGACGAAATTCGTTTTAGCGACTAACGTTTGGTCGCTAAATTTCGAAGTAAATTTATAATTAGCAACGGATATTGTAGTTGCCAAATATTATTATTAAAATACTGGCGACTAATTAGGAATATAAATTAGCGACGGGAAAAAAAAATTTGCGACGAAATTTTTCGTCACTAAATTAGCGACTGAATTTGAATTCCGTCGCTAATATATTAGGGACTGGCCTATTAGCGACTTTTCGTCACGACGTCGCTAATTTTAATTAGCGACGAAAAAATGGTATTTAGTGACGGAATTTTCCATCGCTAATCTGCAGTTTTTTTGTAGTGAGACTTTTTGCATGTCTATATGGCTCAAGCATTACACAAATGCCTGTATGGCTCATGCATTACACACATACTTTTCTTGCATCAATCTTGTGTTACAAGTAATGTAAAAGATACACTAATGTTGCTAGAATTCCCAAAGGTTTCAAAAATTCGGGGAGTATACATTTAGGGGGTGTCTAGCTTAAAAATAAAAATATATAATAATAACAAATAAAATGGAAATTAACAGGTTGTAAAATATTTTGTTGGTCTTATAGATTTTAGAAAATTTTTTGTGACGTGTAAAATAAAGAAAAATGATAAAATGAAAAGAGAAAAATAAAAATAAAAATAAATTCAATGTTTAAAAAAAAGGGGGAGAGACGAGACATAAGTGCACCTATCGCTCGCTGTGCTAGAGGGCCAACCCATCCATCACATCGAAATTTGATGTAAAAGAGAGAATGAGGTGATAATGGGATTAAAGAGGGTTGATCAGCAAAAATGGAATATAAAAACATATTTCATCTTCTCTTTCTCACTTTAAAAATTAGGTGTTCTCTCTCTAGTCTCCTCTTTATTTTTGCTATGGTTATTAAGTACATGAGTTTTTAAAGTTGGAGATTTTAAGGTAACACATTCTTTTTCATCTCCATTATCATCTACGTCTTAGAGTTGAAGGACTTGCATGGGGAGAATTTCTAGGTATTTATAATTATAATGTTCTACGTAGAAGAAGAAGTGATGAGAAGAAAGGGAAAGAGGTGTTGAAAGATTGAAGGATGATTTTGGGTTTTTAACAAAGGTATGGGAACCATAAACTGATTTTGAAATGCATGTATATAGCTCCAATAATTAGTGATGAAACCACAATTGAATTAATGAATTTAGAAAAGGATTTTTTTCATATTCTTATATCTAGGTTTAATTATACAAAGAAGCTAATTACTCAATACAGGGCATAAGAATTATAATAAAATGCAAGTTTAATTTAAAAGAATAATTCATTTAAATGTTTATTTTTTAATAGTTGGGTTTTAGTTTAATCCAAGTAAATCAGTAATTTGAGATGGCCAATAGTTTTGTAGTAACTATGGTCAAATTTTGTAGTGAGAGCAGAATGCTTTGTTAAAGAAAGAACTTGAGGTTTAGAGTTTATAATAGATGTATTTTAAGTGATTTAAGGATGAATCTTATGTAGATAAATAGTATTGAAAGTACATTATACAAAAAGTAAATTTTGAGAATAGTATCTTAGGCATATAAGTCAAATTTTTTGGTTGAGCTATGGATTTATGAGTATATGGGATAAACTTCTTGATACTGTCGTGGTCATGGCTCCTGTCACAATTATGATATAACGTGTTTTTCTTCCTCATTTCATCCTTCTTTTTCTTTCTCTTTCACTTGCTGCCTTCTTTATCGCATTTGCGATTCCTGTTGTGCTCGCTATAAACCTTGAAATTCTTACTCATATTCTTCCTTCTCCCTTACCTAATCTCTCATTAATACTATATAACAACACAAAAAAATATGAACCATCAAAGCTCATATCAAACATAGTATACATGATCCTATGATGTAAGATGTTTTAGGAGTACAACCAAAAGGATTTAAAGTATATTAACATTGAAGATTTGCCATATAATTTAGCAAAAATAGATAGAAGTATGATAACACCATATTGTAATGTTATGTATGAATTTGAAGCAATATGATATATAACAAGCACATGTATAAACATAATGTTTATTACTTACTTGAAATAGCATAAATATATATGTATACCTATACTCTTATGTTATCATATGAAAGTATATGGTTATAGTGTTGTATATTTAAAGATACTAGTATATATACCTGAGATTGAGTATTGAAAGAAATATTTATATGTGTGCCAGATTATTATAGTAAAGGAATAATTTTGATAATTAAAATATATATGAGTATGGTTTAAAGCCTGCGAATAGAGTTCAATTATTGATAGATAGGTATTCATATAGGGGGAAAATTGCAATTGTTGTAGTTTGACCCAATTTAGGTCTAAGTCATCCCCGTTTGGGACCATAGTTTGATCCCATTTGGATCCATATATTTGATATCTTTGGATATCCATAGAGCTTAAAACCTATAGGTATTTAATTAATTAATATCTACGGGTATCCATGATTCCTGTTATCCACACCTATGGAACTTAGGCAGGCTAATTATAAAAAATGAAATAAAAGATTAAAGGTGTAGATTTTATTAATGACACCATATTTTCTCTTTATGTTGTTATTTTATATGTATATATTCATTTAGTTTTGGTTTGTATGCTTAACTATAAACTCTGTTCTTATTATTATTACTATTAATATCATTGATATCAGTTGAAATGCTATACTATTATTATATATGTTGTGAAGTGTTTGTTGACGACTGCTGTGAGTCGTCATCCATAATGAATTGTTCTCTATTATGCTTTATAACTTAACATGGGTTGTTTATACGTGTAGGTTTTGCATTTAGGCCTTTTTGCTCAAGGATGTAATTCTGCATCAGGAAGGCCAACTCAAGGCTTAAAGTAATATTTGATATATGAAGTCTCAGTTTAGCCATTTTGTATAACTTTTGTATCAAGAATAATACATAATTAAATATGTATATGATATGAAAATTATGAGTTGCAATAGGCTCACTTTTGTCATTATAATTGTACATACATGTATTTACGAACTAAAGTAACTTTTGCAATACATGATATGTAGGGTACTATATAAGTAGATAAAGCACGCAAACAATAATAGTAACATTCATTGAGATATGATAATTAGTTTAATAAGAAGATAATAAAATAAATCTTCATTAATGTAACATAAGTGATGATAGAAAAAGGTTGCTAGTTAAAGGGTGTTACAATTTGGTATCAGAGCCAAGGTTTAGCCATTTCTAGTTAACAAAGAGTCTACGATTGTAATAATGTAAATTTTGGTGTTGGCCTAATACAGAAGTCCTTATTTTTTGCAGATAGAAAATGGAGGGATCTAGGGATGTTATTAAAGAGTCAGCTGAAAGTAATTTGCCTATTATAATGAATCCCTTAAATACAGGATCTTCTTCTTCTAATCGAAATGATATACCTATGGCCATTCTTGGGGAAGCATTGTTGAAAATTTTTCAAGATATGGCCTAAAAAAAGGATTATCGTACCTAAGGCTCCAATAACTGAGATTAGAAAACATGGTGTAGAAGAATTCTTAGGCACTACTTAAAAGCAATCCACAGAAGTGGAATTTTTGTTGGAAAAGCTAGAAAGAATATTTGATGAGATTCAATGCCTAGCTAGTCAGAAGGTGTCCTATGTTATATGTTTACTACAAAAAGTAGCATATGATTGGTGGAAACTAGTGCTTAAACAACCTCAATTACCAGCTCAAACTACATGTGAGTTTTTCGAAGTAGAGTTTAGAAAGAAGTATGTTATTGAAACATAAAAAGAATATAAATTGATGTAGATTTTAAGCTTGAAACAGAGAGGTATAATTGTTGTAGAATATGATAAAGAGTTTTGCCATTTGGGCAAATATGTTTTGGATTCGATGCTAACTGGAGCTTTAAGTTTTGACAATTTGAAGATAGATTGATTGCTCAAATCAAAGAAAAGATTATTAGGCCAACATCATTGCAATTAGTTAGAATACCATCCTAGATTGCTAAGCTCTGTAATTAAGAACAGCCAAACAACTAGCTTCAGCTTGGGTTCATTAATTCCTATACCTCAAATGAATCTCCTTTTGAAACTCTCATCTAAAAATCCATTTATTCCCTAACATACTTGAACAAAATATAATCTACACATAGAAATCAAAACCTCTTCTCAGAATATGAAGATAATAAGATGTAGAAAATAAAAGAATAGGCATAAAACATATAATTAATATTTGAATTAAATAATTAGCCATCTCTTGATGCATTAAAAATCAAAACCAAACATCAATATAAGTGCATAATTAATTATAAGGAAAATAGAAGAAAACATGCATGAAAATGTTCATTAAACTCAAAATTCTAATACAATTATGGTTCAAGAACTCATAAGCAAGAAGAACAACTCAAACATCATGAATATACTCACTAAAATTTAGAGATGAAGTTAAGAATACACCTTTGATGGAGATAAAATATAGCTTGAAACTCCTTCTTCTTTAACCTTGAATTCTTCCTTGAATCCTAAAAGAAAACTAAATGAAAGGAGAAAATAAACCTTAATTTACAAAAGTTATAAGAAATAATAAAAACCCTAAAACTAACTAAGAACTTAAGAAAATTTATCTCCTCTTGTATTGGTGTTTTAATCTGCTTAAATAGCTCAAAAAGGAAGAAAACCTTCTGCTAAGTAACTTCTTATTATAGAGAAAATGGGAATTTCATCATGTTTGGGACTGCTTGCCTCGGTAGAATGGCAAATCCCCTCTACCAGGGAGATTAATTCTTTTTGTTATTTTTGTTTGCCTCGATAGAGGGAGAATTCCCCTCCATCAAGGAAGGCTCTATTATAATTCATATTCTCCCATTCTCTCCTCAGTAGAGGGAGATTTCCCTCCACTGAGGTGAGTCTTGTATGTTTACTCTTCATTTTCTCCTTTATAGAGGAGAAAATCTCCTCCACTTAGGAGATCGGTTCTTGACTTTATTGTGACTTTTAACTCTTAAAAATTCCTTGCAAGCTGATTTTCTCCTTTTTTCCATGAAAATTTTCTTTTTTTTTAATTAGGCATTAAAAACACCAAATTCCATCAAAGTCTACATAATTAGAGCCTTAAGAAATTAAACGTGAACTTAACTAAATTTATACTAAAACATCAACCTAAACACCTAAAAATACACTAATTAAAATAGATAAAATTTGCAACTATGAAATACCTCACACTTTGTTTGTGATCACCCTCAAGAAAAATTGAACAAACTAACTTCTCAAAATAATCAATCTTTAACCAAGGATCATACATTTCAAAACCATGCTTAACAATTAACAAAAGCACTTAACAAAATTGCAACTAAATTAAGTTCAATCAAGAAAATATAAGCCAATTTTAATGTGTGTATCCAAGACCAAAACCTTTTATGCATTTTCAAAATCAAAGCACCAATGTAATTCATAATCAAACCTTAAAATTAATGTACACTTAAGTGTACAAGCTGTTTTATGCTCAAAACTATGGAAACACCATATACCGCTCTTTTAGCATCAAAACACGAAAGTCATCTCTACTAAGTAACTCAAAAGCAAACATAGAATCACTAAGTCTTTAATAAGTTGTAATGTGGTAAGGGCAATGGTTAACAAAGAATGGACAAGGATAAATAAAAGGAATAGCTACTCTTTGATGGAATAGATTAATATTTCTAAAATTCATCCCGCTAACTAAAAAGCATACCACTTAACCAAACTTGCTCACTTGACCCCTTATTTATAAAAGATGTTTTAAGAGAAAGATCCCAAATCTCCTCTTAATTTTACAATTTATTCGCTTTTATAACTCATAATTCTTTCTTTCATTTTAAATTTCTTCTCTTTTCCCTTCTTTTAAAAACAAAAACTCGCTAGCTTTATTGTTGGCAACAAATGATAACATGGATATTTACAGGTTCAACTTTCATTAATTTCTAAACTTCAATAATAACCCTTAATAATGGTATCTTAAGAACCCTTTTTTATGATACTCATTAAATACCCACAACATTAATCCATTCCAATCCTAGAGTGGCCAATTCTTAAAAGGGAAAATAAAGGCTTTTTAGGTTATATGGTAAACAAATGAGTGTATCAAGAAAAATAAATATGGCACGTATTAAGCATGCCTTATTAGGCTTAAAATTGGTAACAAGGGACAAAAATACATAAAGGGTAGGAAACAAGCTAAAATATAGCTAATCAAGAAAAATATTCCTAGATTACTTCCTATATTGTTTAAGTTGTTTCTATACTTTGAAGAGTGATGAGGAAGGTTATAGTATCCTAAAATTTCTTGCTTAACTGCTTTAATGTATTTGTTTTTTCCTCTTATTTCAAAAGTGGTTTTAGTGTTCAAAATGCATAAAATAACAAATATAGTTCAAGTTGAAACTAAACTAGCTAAAATCCCATCAAGAAACATTGTTGCCTTAGTGCTAAATAAAGATTTTGACTAAAACACATTATAAATTAGAGTTGAACAAGTTTAATTTTTAAGGATAAACTAGGACGAACTAAGCCAAATGTAGAATATATGATATTTGAACTAAACTTAATCAATTAAAATGCAAATTATCAACTAAACTAAACAAACTAAAGTAAATTAGAAATCAAAGTAAACAAACTAAAACATAAACAAAATAATTAAAGTTAAAATGATTAATGAACAAGATGAAATAACTTCCTTAAATTGATTTTTAAAATCAGGTTCAACCGAGTCTATCCCCCTCTCTAAAATCTTGTGGTCCTCGGCAAAATTATGCTTATAATTGAACTTAAGATCATCAATTTCCATTGCACTATAACAATTGATCAAATAGTAGAAATCAAGTGTGGAAAGAAAATAATGACAATTGATATTGGTTAAAGATGGTTTAGCATAAGAAAAATGAAGTGAAAGAATTAAACTTAGTCTTTGAGGCATATCATTGAACACATTGTGTGCACAAAATTACTCAACCAATTTGAGGCAATCTCTACCATTATCAAACCAATAAGTGAAATCAATAGTCTTTCTCACAAAACAAGTAAGCTATGTGCAAATGGAATGCAAGATAGATATTATATGAATTCAAAATATGCTCTAGGCAAATCTATTTTTAAGAGCACTATGCCTAAATTCAATTCAATCTAACAAATAAACACATCAAAAATGAAACAAGGAGTAAGGTAAAGTGCACTTACTTGATGTCATAAAGATGGAAATTGAGAAACACTAAAGCTAAGCTTCGAGTGCCTCAAATGGGGAGGTCTCTATCTTAGGTGAGGGAGAGCAAAAATGGCTAAGAGTGAAGTGAATAAGGTATATAGGCTTGGCCACTATAAGAAAATCTTAAAATAGCAATGGAATTTATTCCATTGCTAAATTAGCAACATAAACTGAATTCCATTGCTATTTATCAATAGAAAGTATATTATGTTGCTAAATTTTGATAAACATTGTAGATTTAGAAACAAAAAAAAATTTGGTTATTTTTCGTTGCTAAAAGTGGAGGGAATTATTAGCAAAAAGATTTAGCAAGGTAATGCCTAAACTGTTGCTAAAAAAGGCAGTAATAGTTGGTAAAGAAATTTTGGAACGAAAAATGGCAACAAGCTAAAATAGCAACGAAATGTAAATTTGATTGCAATTTTAGAAACAGAAAAATAATTTTATTGGTATTTTTGTTGCCGAAAGAGGTGGAATAACTTTGGGTCCAAAAATACCAATAGAATATATATTCCATTGCTAAAATTGCAACCAAATATACATTCCGTTGCTATTTTAGCAATGGAAAAATAATTTCATTGGTATTTTTTTGTGCATATGAAATAACTGTGGGAGAAAAAATACCAACGAAATTATATTTTCGTTGTTAAAATTGCAACAAATTTTAAATTTTGTTGCTATTTTAGCAATCAAAAATTTATTTGGTATGTTTGGACTCAAGGACATATAATAACTTTGGGACAAAAAATAACAATGGAATTACTATTTTGTTGATAAAATAGGAACGAAATTTGAATTTGGTTGCAATTTTAACAATTAAAAAGTAAGTTGGTATTTTTGGACCTAAGCAGATTTGGGATTGAAAATTACAATGGATTGAAATTCCATTGCTAGAATTAAATTCGGTTGCAATTTTAGCAACAAAAATTGAATTTCGTTGGTATTTTTTATCAAAATACCACAAAATTAGTTTTTCTGTTGCTAAAATAGTAATCGAATTGTTATTCTGTTGGTATTTCTCAGTTTTCCATAGGTATAAATACAACCTTTTATTTCTCTCCCTTTTCCGTCGTTGTTTGCCTCTCTCTTTCTGGCTCGCTCACTCCATTTGTCTCACTTTCTCCCTCTGCCTTGCTTTCCTCTCCCTGTGCCAATACCCTACCACTCTCCATTTTTCACCTTTCTCCTTCTTTTTTGAGTAAATCCTATTTCAATTATGGGATGTTTTTGCAGAAAGCCATGGATATACTATCAAACTTGATTCTAATTAGGTACATCATCCACACGGATCTTTCTCATTTTTTCCCTTATTTTGATGTTTAGCTCCATTTGATTGAAAAAAGATAAAAGTAATAACTCAGTTGGTCTTTGTAACCCTAGGGTTTGTACTCTCACTATCGGCATAACTATATAACACATATATAAGCTTGCATAACATAAAAATGTTGATTTATTTTCTTCATCTTCTATCTTCATTTCCTTCCTTTTTTCTTTATTTTCATGGTATGATCTAAGGTGTACTCAAGCTTAATTTGTTTAATTAGTTGACTAGCTAGGTTAATTATCACTAGTATAACTTTTGTCATTGGGAGGAATGTTAAAAATTTGATAATGTCATTAGTTAATTAGAGTTATTTTGGGCAAAATAAGTTTTGTGAGACCTTGGTTTTTATTTTAGTGTTTTGATGTTTCATTAGATTTTCTTGTATCATTAGATTTTCTATTTTTAAGATGTTGAGTTATTTCTAAAAACTACTGGATGTATGATTGTTGCCAAGTATTACTTCATTTATTTGATGTGTTAGATGGAAAATCTCTAACACTTAGGCTTTTTTGGTTTTATAATATAATACTACAATCAATGATAAGCAGTCCTTATCTAAAGGAGTGTAATACATGAATTTTTTTAATTGTCCAATTGTCCAAATTTATTTAATTATAAACAGAACCATTAGAAGCACTAATTATGCTTTGCCAATATTGTTTAGTTAGTTAGTTAATGAAAGTATACTACCATTTCTTCTAAATGGTGAAGAGTAATACCCTATTAATAAAGTTTTTTTGAAAGAAATTTATTAAGTTAATATGTTATAAATGAATAAATCAAATCGTTCATTACATGTTGGACCTCAATAATTATTGTTTGAGTTGATTAATTTAATTATGGATATTTGAGTGGATAGTAATTTACTACTCTGATTAATTTTCAGATTGTAAATGTATTTTTATTGCCTACTTTAATTAATTTTCAATTTAACTAACAGTAAAGCTTAATTTATCTTAATTTCTCCGTATAGATTAATCGATCATTGAAAATAGAACCAACATATCGTTGGCTAGGGATTCTTCACTTTTCTTAGATTTATGGTTAGTCCTTCCTTCCTTTCTTTATTATTGGATTTCAAATACTTAGTAATTGCACCTATTTTTGTATGTGTTTAACAAGTTTTCAGTTAATTTTTTCAATGAAGTAGTCATATCCTATTATCATTAGTACTGATGAATATATATGAGATGTATGCCAACTTGAAATAACAATTAATTACTGTGAATTTTGCAGCTACAAAATATTGCCTGTCTTGAATGCCAACTTGATATCAACCTGATGCAGAACCCTAAGGTTAAAGAACCCGTAACCCCTTAAACATAGGCTTTGATTTCAATAGACAAAGAAGACAAACACCCTCCCTATTGAACCCCTAAACAACACGTGAATGGAAACGTAAATAATCAAGATAAGAATAATAAGAAAATACCACAATCAAATGATTGATAAGTAATCCTAATTCTTGATGCAATAGAAAATAAAGAAAGCAATCTCACAATCTCTCTAAAGAATTTTGGCTAAGCCAAGAGAAAAACTCTCAAAAGTTTATAATTTGATTCAATAATGAAGTTTACAACCTAGTTTAGCCTATTTATAAGGTGGCTAACCCTAATTCACTCCTTAAAACCCTAATTTAAATACTCATATGGCCTTACACGAATTTCCTTGGGCTTTTACAAGCCAATTAAGCCCAAATAAGTCTTAAACACACTTAAAACAAAACTAATTAATAAACCTTGTCGCTAAACAAAGGGCAATGTATTGTATAGCAATAAATGTATTGTCGTCACAAAATTTAGTGAGAATATTATCGTAGCGATATGGAAATGAATGTACTGTCATTGAAAATTTAGCAATAGCATTGTCATGGTGATATGGCAATGATTATACTGTTATCTCAAAATTTAGCATGAATAATGTCATAGCGATATTGCGATGAAAATACTATGATCACAAAATTTTGCGTGAACATTATCTTAGCAATATGGTGATGAATATTTAGCAACAATATTTAGTCCTCGCCAAAATTTGGTGATGGCTTATTGTCCTCGATAAATTCTACTACAACAACTTTTGTTTTAAAAAAGATTATCATCGCTAAGTTGTTGCTAAACTAATTTAGCAATGAAAAAACATTAGTTAGTGATGACTTTTGTCATTGCTATTTTGTATTTTATTTAGTAGTGTAACTTCTGCCTCTGTGATGAAGATTGTCTCAACATATCTCAAATGGAAATCTGGGCCTAGGTCTTCTTCAATTATTTAATTATATGGTTCTCCTTAACTTATTTCTTTATAGGCATCATGGTAGGGGATGGTTGCTTCTCCACATCAAGCAATACCCTTCCACTTCTGGTGACTGCTTTCACTTTTTTCTCCCCCTCATTTCCTCTTTCACTTCACTGGCTAAGCTCTAAATATCCATAGGCACCATTGCCCTTTCATCTTCGCTCTTAGTGGGGGAATCCCAATAATAAATTATGGAAAATGATCGATTTTCTTCAACTAGCTCTGTTACTTTATTGGTGGAATGAGTAATGGCCATATACTCATTCCCATAGATGTCTTTCATCACATACCACTAGGGTAAGCTAGACCTAATCATAAACACAGGAAGTGGTAAAACATTATACCCTCCTTTCTTCTTCTTCTTCTTCTTCATCTCTATTTTCTCAGGATTTGAAATATGTTTGTTGTCTATTAGATTTTAAATTTTATATCTCAGTGTGAAACAATAATGTGTGAGATGTCCCTTGTGCTTATGGTAGGCACAATATTGGTCCTCTTCATTGTTGGGCATCCCTTAACTCTTGAAAGGCTTTGATGGCAATAAGTACAAATTCCCTTATTTGGTTAGTTGATCTAACACCCTAAACAACAATTTACCCAAGTTGGAATAGTACCTCTAATTGGCCTCTATAGTAAATAATTTAACAATTTTCCCACTTCTGTTTGCTCCACTACTACTCCCATCTAGCATGTTATTGTCAAAATTCTTCCTTGCACCTTCATTATTGGCCCTTTTTGCCAAATACTTACCTTACACCTCAATAGTTATGTCCTTTAGGGGCTATCAATCTTTTAGACCCTTCATATTCAGGCCATCCCTAAGGTAGGGGTTTGTATTTCAAATAAAAAGCCTAATTTGTTCAGTTATATCAGCCTTCCTCTTCATCTCCATCACTCGGTTCATCCACCTTGTCAACCACTCGTGAAAGGACTCATCATGCTTTTATTGGAGCAATTTGAGTTCTTTTAGAGTGACCTCTATATTGGTGCTACAATCATACTATTTAAGGAACTCTTCAGTTAGCAAGTCCCAATCTTACTTTGTGGACCTATCAAGCCTATGACACCAATCTGTTGATGAACCTGTTAAGCTCAACCGAAAGTACACCACCGTTTGCTTTTTGGTCAAGTTTGTCCCCTTCATTATCAGAGTATATTGATTCACATGTGTAAAAGGGTCAGAAGTACCGTCAAATTTGGGTAAGTCTGGCATTTTAAACCTTTGAAGGAGTGGCTTCTCTCCATCTAAATCCTTATCTTCAGGGTTCATCCTTCTCCCAGCTGACAACAACCTAGACATAATCTTAATCTTTTCATCTATCATTTTAAAGGTGATGTCTTCAACATGGGGCCTATATTCTTCACTACTACCATAGGAGGCTCTTTATCTTTTTCCTCCTCTTTAATATAGTCATTCTCTAGCTTATGCCTCCTCTCTCTCCTCCACTCAATTGGTGGGACTCGAAGCTCTATCGTATCTATCTAGGTAGCATCCCAATATGAATTAGCTCCACTGAACCACAAATAGGTGCACATGTTGTAATAACCCCAATTTGCATTTGTCATGTATGGTATAATGTAGAGCATAAATAATTACCCTATTACAGATTAGAAGTAATCATAGTTGAATAATGATAGCAAAATTGAAAGGATGTAAAGGTTAAACATATCCGGGGCTCGAAAAACCAGAGATAAGGGGACCCGACGGGCAGTGTGACCTAAGGATGATTATGGAAAGGGCATGTTAAACAGAGTTTGGTGGTACAACTTAAGAGAATTTGAGGTCAAATAGACACCTTAAAAATGGCAAATAAAGAATAATTTCACGAGTCGATATAGGTTTGACCACGACTTTGACCACTCTTTTGGGGACCCTAGATATCTCAATGGATCTCATATTTCACATACATGTTATAAACAGTATAAAGACACCCCAAGAAATTGAAAAACAGCAATTCAACTATTTTGAAATTTCAATTTTTGGACCAGCTACACATATGGATCGAAGCTAGAAGTATACCGAACCGTTGCCAGAATGAGCTGAAATTGTGTACCATATGTTCTTGAATATATTAGGACACCCCAGGACAAAATTTCAAGAAATTCTTATTTGTGGAACGAAAAATTAATTTTCAGGGTGTAAAATTGAAACCAGGTCAATTGAAGGGTCAAATCCAGGAATTTTGACATACGGGGACATATAGGTCAATAAAATGAAGTTATGATTAGGTACAAGAAAGCTTATAATGGTAGGGTGTGTACAAATGGATAATCTAGTGAGATGTGGCTTAATTTAAGGCCATTAGATTCAACAGTAAAAGATTGAATCTTAGCCACTCATTTTAACCACTAAAAGACAAGTATAAAAAGGGTGTAAATTCTGGAAATTACCTTCATATTCCACTGTTTGGTCCCTCTTCTCCCCTCAAACCCAAATCTAGCTCTTCCTCATCTCTTCTCCATTTTTAATTCATTCAAGCTTCCTCTTTCTAAATCTTAAGCTAAATTTTCAACCTAATACTCATAATTTCATCCTCTCTAACTTAGAAAAGGATTTCCATCAAAGGAAAGTTAAGAATTTAATGATTTAAGGTAAGAACAAATTGGTGTAATTTAGTAGTTTCATGAGTTCTAGATAGAAATTAAAGGGGAAATTATATAAGCATATAGGAATGGACTAGAAAATTATGGTAGTAACTTTATTTTGCTCAAAATCATAACCTAACTTCATGATTTTTCTCTCTTTTCAATTCGGCCAAATGAGGAGAAACAAGAAGAAGAAAAGAACAAGGAAGGAAAGGGAAAGTATAAGGAAGATATGTGTATTTCAAGCCCAATTGAGGTTAGTGGATGTGTATTAGATTAAATTTCATAAATTTTGGTTAAATTTCCCTAATTTTTTTTATGTAACTATGCTAAATTGCATGAAATGGTGAATTAACTTAATATAACATGATATAATGTTAATTTAAACCATTAGGAACATAATTGAGGGAAGAAATCAATTTGAAAGAGAGGAATCAAAGTGGCCAAATAGGGTACCTTAGTGAAAATTGGCCTTAAATTAGGTATTTAGTAATAATTGGCCAAATAATGTGTGGGCAATTAAAATATGTTGATTAAGTTGAAATATGAAAATTTATATTAAATATGTAATAGTTACATAAAGATGAAAAGTATGGTAACTTAAAGATTTTT
The DNA here is from genome assembly GCA_037975025.1 of Excoecaria agallocha. Classification (NCBI taxonomy): domain Eukaryota; kingdom Viridiplantae; phylum Streptophyta; class Magnoliopsida; order Malpighiales; family Euphorbiaceae; genus Excoecaria; species Excoecaria agallocha. The sequence goes on from CM075807.1 coordinate 85,423,326, forward strand.
AATGTGAATTTGATGTAATTCATTATGTTATGTCACAAAATGAATAGAAAGAAAGTAAGACATAAATTTGAAGAAAGAATTTGGAAGTGAATATTTTTCTTATGGCAAAATGGTATCTACTTAGTAAATGGTATGATTTAATTACATATTATAGCAATAAATGCATATATATGAAGAATTATTGAATATGAAGCTTATATGAGAATGATGTATGGTTTAATGTAATTAATACAGTGTGATAGGATAATTAATAGTGTAAAAATGTAATGATGTTGTGAAATTTATATTGCTCTTAGTGTTCATTGGGTAATCCAAATAGAAAGGAGTTGGTTGATGCAGCCATCAAAATGGAGACTATTCAGTAGGAATAAGCAAGTAGAAAGGGCTAGATTTCAACAGAGAAGGAGGCAGCTTTAGGAGCATCGGGTAGTTGATCCGGTAAAAGAGTTAGAGGTTCTACTGCAGCTCCTATTAGGATTCTTCAGCTACACCAGCAGCCAGTCAGCGTACCACAACTCGAGCACCCCTTTCGCAGCATCAGTGGGTAATACACCTCAAGGTCAGGGTTCTAGCAGATATGAGGTACCGATTTGTGAGCACTGTGAAAGATTACATGCAGGTGAGTGCTGGAGGTTGACAAGGGCATGCTTGAGGTGCAGATCATAAGAACATATCGACAGAGGCCACTACATCAACCGCACAGACTCCAGCTGGCAGGCAGGGCAGTTCTTTAGGCCAAGGTAGAGATAGAGGTAGAGGTGGACCTAGTAGGGCCTACATCTGCTCGAGGTAGTGCTCTAGCTCTACCAGCTTTTAGATAAACCATCTTTCGCAAAGACTTATTAGTTCAAGCCAAGGAGGAGTAGGATGTGCCAGACATGATTATAGGTAAATTCTACCTGTTTGATGATATTGTTTGTGCACTAATAGATCCCGGGTCCGCACATTTCTATTTGAGCAACAAAGTTACACAGGGGAAGGGCTTAGAAAAAGCAAATTTAGATCAAGATATTTTGGTGAGTAACCCATTAGGTCATAGTGTAGTTGTGAACAAGGTATATAGGATTGCCAATCCACATTTAGCAGGTTACCTTCCTTGCAAATTCGATTGAACTTCATTCCACGAGTTTGATGTTATCTCGGGGATTGATTAGCTTCATAATCATCAGGTAATTATTAACTGTCGATTGAAAATGATCACCTTGAAAACTCTGGAAAAACATGAAATTGTGGCTGTAAGGGAATTATAAGACTTCTTAACTAATGTTATCTCAGCCATTGCAACACACAAGTGTATTAGAAAAGGGTGTGTGCAGCTTATTTGGCTTTTATCACTAAAACAGAAGCTGAGAAGCTAGAAGTCAGTGATCAGCCTACCATTAGAGACTTCCCTGATGTCTTTCTTAATGAGTTACTAGGATTGCCTCCAGAAAGGGAAGTTGAATTTAGCATTGATGTATTACCTGGTACAGCACCTATTGTGATGGCTCCCTACCATGTGGCACCAATAAAATTGAAAGAATTGAAGATTCAACTACAAGAACTGTTAGAAAAAGGCTTTATCCATTCGAGTGTTTCCCCTTGAGGAGCTCCAGCGCTATTTGTAAAGGAGAAAGATGGATCTCTTAGGCTATGCTTTTACTACAGGCAACTGAACAAAGTTATTATCAAAAAAATATCCTTTCCCCAGGATTGATGATTTATTTGATCAATTGAAAGGTGTCAGCACATTCTCAAAGATTGACTTAAGATCTGGGTATTATCAGCTCGAAGTAAAGAACAAGACATTCCAAAGATTGCCTTTTGTACTAGGTATAGGCACTATGAATTTGTAGTTATGCCCTTTGTCCTCACTAATGCAGCGGTTGCTCTCACGGACTTGATGAATCGTAGCTTCCATTCTTATCTGGATCAATTTGTGGTGGTGTTTATCAATAACATCTTGATATATTCCAAGACACCAGAGGAACATCATCAACATTTGCGGATTTTATTGTAGACACTGAAGGACAAACAACTATGTACTAAATTCATCAAATGTGAGTTTTGGCTGAATGAAGTTGCTTTTCTTGGCCACGTGGTTTCAGCAGAAGGCATCAAAGTAGATCCCAAGAAGATTGAAGCTATTCTTGAATGGAAATCACCTAAAAGTGTTCTAGAAGTTTGAAGCTTCCTTGGATTAGCTTGGTATTGCAAGCGATTTGTGAAGGGATTTTCTATTATAGCCTCTCCACTCACCAAGCTATTAAAAAAAATTCCAGATTTGAATAGATTGAGAAATGCCAGCAAAGCTTTGAAACGTTGAAGGGTATGTTGACTGAGGCTCTTGTTCTTACTCAACCTATTTTAGGTAAATCTTATGTTATTTACAGTGATGCCTCTAAGAATGGATTAGGGTGTGTGCTTATACAGTAAGGAAAGGTGGTGGCATATGCATCGAAACAACTAAAATCGGATGAAAGAAACTACCCTACTTATGATCAGGAGTTAGCCGCCGTTGTGTTTGCCTTAAAGATATGAAGACGTTATCTTTATAGGGGGAAGTGTTACATTTACATTGATCATAAAAGCTTAAAATATCTCCCTACATAGAAAGAACTCAACCTAAGACAGAGGTGATGGTTGGAACTCATCAAAGATTATGACTGCTTAATTGACTACCAACCTGGCAAAGCAAACATGGTAGCTGATGCACTTAGTAGGAAATACTTGATAACCCTACAAGCTATGAAGGTAAAGCTAAATATAGCACAAGATGGAGCACTTGTGGCTAAAATAAAATTAAGACCAAATTGGCTTCAACAAGTAAAGGCTTCTTAGGGGCAAGATGATAGGTTAGCCTCTATTATCTCCCATCCTTAGGTACAAGTAGGTAAAGCATTGAGTTTTCTCTTGGTTGTGATAATTATTTGTTCTATAAAGGCAAGATATGTGTACCCAATGATACATAGTTGAAGAAGATCATCTTGATAAAAGCACACAGTAGCCATTATGATATGCATCCCGATAGTAATAAAATGTATCAAAAATTAAAGAAATCTTACTGGTGGCCAGGAATATAGAAAGAAATAGCGAATTTTGTGACAAAATGTTTAATATGCTAGCAAGTAAAGGCTAAACACCATGTTCCTTTAGGGTTATTACATCCTATCACTATACCAGAATGTAAATGGGAGTGAATCACCATGGATTTTGTATCGAGATTGCAGCTCACCAGGAAACAACATGACTCCATTTGGGTGATAGTGAACAGGATGACCAAGTTAGCTCATTTCCTTGCAGTAAGATCAGATTTTTCCTTATTCAAGTTGGCAAAAATATATGTGAATGAGATTGTAAGACTGCACGGTGTACCTATATCCATAATTTCGAACTGGGACCCACGGTTTTTTTCAAGATTCTGGTAGAAACTTCAAGAAGCATTGGAAACCCGCTTAGATTACAGCACAACTTTCCATCCACAAATAGATGGCCAATCTGAGCGGGTGATACAGATATTAAAAGACATGCTACGGTGTTATGTGTTAGAGTTTGGAGGCAGTTGGGAGAGGTATCTTCCACTAGTATAGTTCACCTACAACAACAACTACTAGTCTAGCATTAAAATGGCACCATATGCTGTTATATAGGAGAAAAATGCAGGACACCTTTATGCTGGACAGAACTGAGTGAAAGCAAGCTAGTCGGACCTAACTTGATTAAGGAAACAAAGGAAAAGGTGAAGCTGAATAGAGATAACTTAAAGGCAGCGACAAATAGACATAAGTCATATACAGATTTAAAGAGAAAAGACATGGAATTCAATGTGGCAGACAAAGTGTTTATGAAGGTTTTGCCATGGCAAAAAGTTCTTTGATTTGGAAAAAAAGGTAAGCTTAGTCCCTAATTCATCGGGCCTTATGAAATAACACAGCCTGTGGGACCAGGGGTGTACAAGTTGAAGCTACCTTCTGAATTGGAAAGGATCCATGGCATATTTCATGTTTCTATGCTATGGAGATATTGTTCGGATCCTTCTTATGTAATTACACCAAAATAAATATAGTTGATACCTAATTTGTCTTATGATGAAGAACCAATGAAAATTTTGGCATGTGAAATTAAGCAACTATGGAACAAATAGATTCCTTTAGTTAAAGTGCTTTGGACATGCCACAATGTAGAAGAAGCTAATTGGGAGCCTAAAGAGACAATGAGATGACAGTATCCCTACCTATTCAATCCAAGAAAATTTCGAGGACGATATTTTCTATTTAAAAGGGGAGTACTATAACACCCTCAAATTTGCATATGTCATGTATGGTATAATGTAGAGCGTAAACCCTAGGATAGATTTAGGAGTAAAACCTGAGATAGGGGACTCGACGAGCAATGTGACCTAATGTTAGATTATGAAAGGGCATGTTAAATAGAGTCTGGTGGTACAATTTGAGAAGAATTCGAGGTCAAATAGACACTTAAAAAGGCAAATGAAGAAAAATTGCAGGGATCGAAGTAGGTTTGACCATAACTTTGACTACTCATTTGAGGATCCTAGAGATCTCCAATGGACCTCATATTTCAGGCACATGTTATAAATAGTATAAAGACACATGGGGAACTGACAAACAACAATTTAGTTCACTTTTAAATTTTGGGTTTCGGACCGGTTACACATAAGGCCGAAGCTAGAAGTTATAGACTTTACTACATTGATTTCCCCGAGCCAAAAGGAAAATCAAAAGGTCAAACCTAAGTAATATGCATGATTCAAACAAGTAAAAATAATTACATTATCTTTAAACTTGTTGGATCTCCATCCGGCCCATCTTGCTCCTCGATAGTGGTCTCCATTTCTATCTCTAATTCTAATCTAAGTAATCTAATTACATATTACAATTTGAAAAGAAATACAAACCAAAAAGAAGTGGCCGAAACATGAAATTCCTCATTGGGCCGAAACATGCATTATGCTCAATCACATTAGGCCTTGTCCATAACTATCCATCATGCCAATCATACACCCTTATATGCATTTCTAATGCATAAAGTAAAACATATAATGGATTAATAACTTTGTTTCAACTCCTGAAACTTACTTTTGAGTTATTTTGATAATGTGATCAAATTAGGAAACTTTTTTCATTTTGAAAACTTTCATTTTAGGAAAACTTTTTGCATGCATGTGTTCTTGTCTCAATTATCAATCCAATTGATTATTAATTAATTATTAATTGATTATTTAATTAATTAATCACATTAAATAATTAAAGAATAAATTTTGGGCTTAAAATAAAGGGTAGGCCGAAACCCACACAATAAACCCTAAAGTGTGTTCACATACAAACTAGTTTTGTATCTATTGGACCATTTGGGCCTTTTGAAATAAGCTAATCCCACTCTAGCCCTTAAAACCCATTAATAAACTTAATTGTAGTTTATAATATTTAATTTAAATCAGCTCTTTGGGCCCACCAAGTCATTCACTAATTTGAATCAAGTCCGTAAATATAATTAAGCCCATTAAGTGGTTTTAATGAATTAAAATTAATCTAATTAATTTAAGGCCCATTTTAATTAATCCAATTAATTAAAAAAAACATTAATATATTAGATATATCATATTTGCAAGATAAAAAATCGTTCTAAACAAGAATACACCAAGAACACCAATTTATCGAATTTTTTCATTAAATTAGTTTTCATGCAAAGCTTGTTCAATTCTAATTTGGTTTGATCCTATGGGTTAATATCACATATTGAACACATAAATTATCATCAAAAAGATCTTAGAGTGGATCAATAAAAATTTAATTTAGAACAACCCCTAAAACTTTTATTGAAACATAATACCCTACATGCCATTCACATTGATTCTTTATCTCAAAAGAATTTTTTTTATTTTTTGTTTTATATATTTGATGACATACATCCAGAAATCAATATTTCTCATTCATGAACAATCAAATCTGATATTTTAAAGTTCATAAAATAAATAACTCAAAAATAAAAAATATTTCGTGAAAATATAAAATTGTAGATTCATGGCAAAATCGAGGCTCTGGTACCATGTTGAAAATTATCGATTACATGCATCTCATGCATAAGCGGAATTAAAAATTTTTTTAACCAATAGATCTGATCTTGCCAAGAATTTGAAATATAAATATAAATGAAAATAAGAAAAATCACTTTTGATTTTTGTTGAACAGTTGATTTTCCTTCTCACCGGGTTGTCACAAACCACAGTGTCCAAAATTGAACACCTCCAATGAGTAATCCACACTAGAGAAGGATTGAATGAACCAATAATGGAGGAATACAAGGCTGGCCGAAATCCCTTGATGCTAGCAAGGGGAAGTGGCGGCTAGGGTTAGAGAATGACAGAAAAATCTTTTTCTCTTAATTATTTTCTTAACCCTAAAATCCCTATCACTTGGATTTTTATAGTTAGGTTAAAAATCCAACTTTATAATGGGATTGGACTCTTTAAAATTGATGGATAAATATTAAATCGGCTTTTGGAATTATTAATAATTTATTTGGGCTCAATTAAATCCAATTTAAATCCTTTCATAAAAGACTATGCACAAAACCCACAAACTAGGCCTTCTATACATACACTTGGATTTAATCACCCAAATGAATTCCAAATCCAACCAAATTAAATATATAGGCTCCATAACAATTATGAAATATATTTAATTTATTTTGGTCCAAGAATCAAGTCTCCAAGGCCTTCTATCTGAAGTTGGAGTGAAACCCTTCCTCTGAAGGGTTTTTGCGCCAAACTCAATTTTCTGGGCCTCCATTATTTTCTCCAATGGATCTATTAATTATTATATCAATCCTATAACACTTATAGTCCATTAATAATTAATTATGAAATACAATATTTCAATTAGATCCATTTTATAGAACATTTCTAAAAAGTTCTACGAACAATTTTACTTGATCATAATTAATTAAACTCTTTAATTAATTATTCTCTTATTCACTTCTCTATTCCCATAATAATATGAAATATTATTATCCTTGTCATTTTACCATTTTATCCTTTTCTCTATTTGTGTGTGACCTATTGGATTCCTATTCATATTGGTAGTATAATATGTAATTGTGAGTTCTATTTAAAACTCACATGATTTAAACTTCTTTAAATTATTTTATCAATCCCTATTGATATTTATGATACACTATTATATATGTAGCACCCTCTAAGCAAAACCCTATTTAACTGATAATTTGATTACTATTAATCATGCATATGCAATATATTTGTTTAACTATCATTTTTCCCTTAATCATGTCATACGGTTCATATACGTATATATGTGTTATAGTCTATTCCTGTATTGCATTTCATACTTAGTATCATGCATACTATACTATACGAATATTACTTATGTATATCACATGCATGCATACTCTTCTTAGTTTTACTACTTGTGAGTTACGACATCCCTCATAAGTTATACACATCTTATAATATAACTGGCCATAAGGCAAAACATATGATAATACTATTATAAATGCATCCTACATCAAGATTAACAGTCGGTAGTTGGCCCTTTCTGATGCAGAGATCATCCCTGAGCAAAAGTCTTGGTAATAGTACCTACACGGATAAATAACCCGTGCTAAGCTATAAAGCTTAGTGGGGAAATATCTATAGATGGATGACAACACAACAGTCATCAAAATATACATACAATGTGTATAATAAATAACATGTACAACATATCATGTCATTAACAACAAATATTTTAAAGCATAAAACATATTCTCATGTACCTAAACATTGTACCCAAAATAAAATGATGACAAGTATTCTCATTTTCATAATTCATATAGACATCAATTTCCATGTAAACATATTCAAATGAAACATATTACCTGTGGGCAAGCAAACAATGTAATCCACAATATCAATCTTCAGTCAAATAACTTAAACTGTTTAATTTTTTATCACTACTATGAATAACGTTTAGCCTGCCTTAGCTTTATCCGTGGATAACGGGAACTATGGATACATATCGGTATCAAGAAGAAGGATATCCGAAGATATCAGATCTATAGACCCAAACGGGGCCAAACTGTACTATGGACCGGTCAACCAGACCCAAATGGGGTCGCCTATCAACCCAATCGGGGCTGATCATGATCCAAACGGGATCATATATACTATGGACCCAATTGGGCCAAACTATGGCAGCTGCAATTTCCCTATAGGCGCCTATCTATCCACATCTAAAACTCTATTGCAGGCAGAACTATATTCGTGTTCAATTCACATATTAATACTGTATTCATAGTATATTGTTTGTACATATATAGAGTCTTGTAAAACTATAAGTTCTCTGGTGCATAAACAAATATATGCACATTTCATATGTCAAGTTATTCATCTTGCTCATCCAAATCTGTATGACTATATCATTTGCATCATAACATATAAGCATGACTTATAATCATCATATCATATACTTGATCATGTTCTCATTAAGCATATCACATGTCCATAGTCATGCTGAAACATCTTCTATCTCATAGGGCAATTACATGCTCATATACTCATATACATAATCATAAATGTACATACCTGTGGGTACATTCGCATATAGTTGACTTATTCTTATGAGCATGTTACCAATATATATATATATACCTTTATCATCATTCAAATCATGTACTATACAAAATATGAACATGTTTCCATATGGGCATATACACATGCCAAGGTCATACTATTATAGTCCCTATTTCATAGCATAAGTACATGTCGAAATGTGCACTTTCATGCCATAAGATTTACATGTGTATATACATCAATTTGGCATATGACCATTATGCACAAGCCTAATTACATGTATAGGTTAGATATTTCATCACTAGTCTTTATTCATATACACAATTGAATGCATATGTATTTATATAAATCCTTCATTAATAGCCATATTACATGCTCTATCCAATTAACTTTACTATCACATAAACAAATATCTGTCTCAATTTATTAAAAATCATATTATCAAGTGTAGCAACAATCTGCACATAATAGTAAATTATGTTTCTGTGAGCAGTTTTAAGAAACTAGTCCAAATTCAACCCTAGATTCCATGTACTTAGAGACAGATTTAAGGTTAGGTTTCTTCCTATGAAATATAGGTATGAAAGTCTATTTTTCAATGCAAAAGAATCACTCAATTTGCTATTCTGTAGCTTAATTTGTGAACAAAACAATCCAGATGGTTCATTCAATCTTGAAGGGGCGTTCGACTTGTGAAGAGCTTCACGAGTAAAGCAAAAAGGACAAACATCACGACTCGTGAAGGAGTTCACGAATGGAGAAGAAAGGCATATATCATGACTCGAACTAAAATTCATGAGTGACCCAGGATAAGGAAATGCACGACTCGTGAAGAGCTTCACGAGTCGGACAATAGTTCACGACTCATGAAGAGCTTCACAACTCGGCAAAACACATATTGTTCTTCAACATTTCATCGATAAAATCCAGCCAATGCAAACTTAATTTCTATCAATCTTAACAAAATTTAACAATTGATCCAACATGCAATATGATCAGCCTAATTCCCATACCTTGGCTGACAAATCCTATATCTTCAATCTCTAGCAATATTCTTTCCTTTGCTCCTTCTTCCCTCTTCTTCTCCTTCACAAATATCATCATCATCATCATCAGTTTCCAGCACATTTACATTTTCCTCAGTCAACGTGAAAAGAAGAAGAAGAAGATGATGATGAAGGGTTACATTAAGAGTTTAATTACCTTAATTTACTGCACTATACTCTTGATTAACCCACAACATTATCATCAAATTGCTTAAGGTAATTTAATGAAAATCAAAAGGATGAAGAAGATGATTTTTTTTTTGGTTTTTCTCTCACAATTGCCGATCTCAAAGTCTCACATAGCCACCTCCACATTCCACTAACTTTTTTCTATTTATATAAGTGGCAAAATTTCCCTTTTAGTCCCTCAACATCTTGCATGCCACACAAATGCCACAAACCTTTATGCATGATAGACTTTAACCCCTTCACTAACTCTTTTTCAAACATTAACCTATCCATTTAATCATTCTTTCAAATTAACCTTGAATTAAATGCTTCTATTCACAATTGGCCACTAATATGCCACAATTACAAATTTACCCCAAATTAATACCTTTTACTTTAATTACACCCTCAATTAATATTAAACCATACTCTTTTATTTTATTTTCATGCAATTAACATAATAACATGATAATTTACCTCCCTTACTTAAACACAAAAATATGCAAAGTAAATTAGGGTCATGTTAGGGGCCTTACAATACAAGTCATGTTTGGCCTCTAGCTAGGCATCATGACTACCTACATGTTAGGAAAGTCAAGTGGTTTGACTATACCCTTCCATAGATTTTGAGTATAGATTTCTGTCAACTCATGTAAATCTAATTATGTATGTTCTATTAATTTAACCATTGTTCCAAACATGCCCTTCATAGATCCCTATCTATCTTGGCATATTACTCTAACCAGAGATTCTATGAACAAGCCAATTATAGAATCATGCGAGATAACTTTCGTTAATAAATCTGGGTTGGTGAATCCTTTGTTAATCACTCAACTATCTTTAATAGGTCATGATATACCCAACCTCCTAACTATGTTCACCCTCAGTTGGAAATAATCAGTTATGGAGTCAAAGTATACCACTTGCTACTTAAGATAACCTTGGTGATATCAAATCTAAGGATACTTGCACAACTGCTATGAAGAGATTCCTCACTGATATAGATTTAATATTCGTGTGAGGATTCTCTTTGTAGGTCTCCATTGAACTTGTTCTTCTAACAAGCATTCACATGTTAGCTTTGATTATCTCCCACAATCATAGTTATGAGAACCACTGCTTTAACCATTCAAGAAGCATAACATGTGCTAGTCTGTCCGAATTAACAATGTCCTATCTTGTTAATTATATGACTAGGGATATTGAGATATTAACACATTTGCATGCAATAGACATCTCATATCATGAACACTTTAATGATTATCTTTACACTGTGTTTATAATGTCAAGGACTTCATTTATTAATTTAAGATTTACAAACTCATGCATTTAAACATAACATTAATAAATGAATGATGCCTTTTATTAAGAATATGAATTCATACATATGAAATACATCCCTTTTACATGGGGTCTAGGGTATACTCTAACACAATCCACTTCTTTAATTTTTCCTTGACCTTTTCTACCCAATTCGGCCTAAGCCACTAAGTGTTCTATTTTACTAGGTTACTGTCTAGATATTTTGGAATGGCATGCTCTACAACTTCTCTTTAAATTTTCGATATGTCTTCGTAGGTCTAGGCAAAGACTTTTTCAATTTTTCTTAATATTCTCTTAAATTTTATCATCTCTTCAGAAGTTATGTCAGATGCAATCAAGATCTCCTTAGGGTTATCCTAGGTCTGAGATTAAATAGAGTAGTGTTTGTTAAATTAATGTCGCATATAAATGAGCCATGATTATAATCATGCATGGTGTAATTAGATGAGGCATAGCAGAAATGAGTAAAGTTATTCATTTTATAAAATTGAGCAGACAAAGATACATCATCATAAAAAAATTTAGGAATATAAATTACATCAGCAAAAGAATCATCTTCTAAATTAGTGATAGCTGATGTAGTGGCAGATGCCTTTCCTCATACCACTATAAGAGCTAGTGGTAGCATCTCCTCCTGAGATGTTATGGCCTCACACTTAATCTTTCCTTTTCCTTTAGCTTTGGTGGCTAACGACTCTAGCATTAGTACCTCTTTTGGGTGACCCAAATCCAAATTAGCAAGCTTGACCATATCCTTTTTTTCCCAAAACCCTAGTAAAAGTTTAATGGTTTTAGCTGACCAATTGAAGACTTTATTAAAGATCTCAAATCTAGGCATAATCTCTCATAAAATCACTATAGGCTCGGTTTCCCCATAATACTTACATTATTCGGATGCTAGCACAAACTTGCCAAGATATGAGAAACCTTTCTTGGATGCAGGTCAGTCTGTTTCTCGACATTTCCCTTATAGTAGCCTAAACCCATCTTATCCTTCTGAACAATTAGAGTAATAGGTATATGGGCCTCTTGAGAGTTCTTTCCCAATTCGACGCTTGGTAAGTAATTCATTTTCTACATCATGTTGACAACCTATGGATTTTCAAAATCTATTTTTTTTTCCTCAAAACCTATTCTAGCCATGTGAACCCGTTGAATGTCTGATTTTCTATGCTCGGAGTGGATACTAAATTTTCCCTCATTGCTATAATAGTGACCATACCACCTTCTTACGAAATTCAAACCATTTGATGCAAGGTGGAAGGAACCTCTTCTAACTTGTAAGTTGTCCAGAGGGAAATTAGCCAGTAATAGGCTCTATCTTCACCATCGCTCTAAAAGTGCTAGCAGCTTGCCTCTTAGAGTTCTCATAAGCTGTTATAGAGAGCGTAGACTAACTGATCATGGTCTCATCATTACCATAGGTCGTTATTGGCATAAAGTGGCACACATTGATTGAAGAGATATCATCTACCATTACACATAGAGTATGCTTACCATTCACCTCAGCATTGATGTATAAATAACAGTTTTGCTCACATCCTTGTAGAGGTAGGTCTGCATTAGTCAATACAATATTCTCCTTAAAATTTCCTTTCACCATCTCTAGCAGCTCAAAAGGAGATATGGTAGTAGAAACCATTGAATCACATAAAGCTTCCACTAGTCTCTACCTACGAAAAGGCAATTGCCTTAGCTAATACCAAATTGAAATCTAAGCAAGTGTCTTTTTAAGTTGCTTCATAACCAAATTATCCTCTGTGGCTATTTCTTCCATAGGCACAGTGGGTTATTACTACCTTTAAACCTCAAGCATGACTCTACCACTTTAATGATGTTTTGAGCAACTTTTCCATTAGCCATTTCTTTTTCATCTTCATTAGTTTCCCATAGGTCCTTCTGCTATTCTCCAACCTTAACCAAACCCCCTTCACTATCTATATCCCATATATCTTCTAGTTTAATTTATTCCCCTACTTCCATTGATGCCTCTGCACTTGCATATGAACTATCATTATTCCTTGAACCATATGAGTGATAGCCAAGTACTCATTACCATACAAGTCCCTAAGAACATACCATTCTAGCAACCTAGATCCAACCATGAATGTTGGTGGTGGTTTAGCATCGTAAGCTCCCTTTTTCTTGGCTCATTTCTCCGAATCAGGTACATGTTAGGAATTAATCAAATGTTTGATACGGTCACTCAAGGTAAGACAATAATCAGTCTCATGCCCGATGTGCTAGTGAAAAAGCACAGTACCAATCAAACCTGTGCCCTGGCTAACCTTTGTTCTTTATAGGCTTAGATAGAAATGGCTGTAGTTTCCCCTCTTTTATCAACCAGCTAACACACTAGGATAATGACTTTCCCAAAGTTGAATAATGTCACTAATTCACACCTATGGCCGACACTTCAGTAGTTATTCCACTTTTTCCCCCACTACCACTACCACTACTGTTACTAGTACTCTTACTGAAATATGAGTTTTAAAAACCTTGTTTGCCACTTCCATAACTCCTAACACTTCAAGCTCATTGCGCTAGCTTTCTTTGCTAGAAATTTCCCCTCAGCTTCAATTGCTATATCTTTCAAGGACTCCTAGTCTTTTAATCCCTTCATTTTGAAACCCTTATTTAGGTAAGCACTAGCATTTCGAATGAACAATTGAATTTGGTCCAGTGTTTCATGCTTCCATTTCATCTCCATCACTATGTTCCTTTATCGAGTGAGATACTTGTGGAAGGACTCTTCAAGTTTCTATTGTAACAACTCTAAACCAATCAAAGTGACCTCTATAAGGGTGTTACAATCATACTACTTAAAGAAACTCTTTGTCAACTTCTCCCAATCTTGCTTGGTTTTTCTGTCCAAACTATGATACCAGTCAATAATAAGGCCCATAAGGTTGAACTAAAGAAGTCTAGCTCTTACCTCTTAGTGAGAGTGGTCCTTTTCATAAACAAGCATAGTGTTTAATATGAGCCAACAGGTGAAATGTATAATCAAACTTCATTAAATCGGGCATTTTAAATTGACTAGGTAAAGCATCCTCACCATCCAAATCAATTTCCTCAGGACTGAATCATTTACCAACTGACAACATCATAGTCAAAGCCTCCAACTTTTCTCCCATCTTCTTCATAGCATGGTTTTCCTATTTAGGAATAACATTCTTCATTACTTAGGGGCCTTGTAATTGAACCTCCTCATTAGTTATAAAGTCACATTTAAGACCACCTCGGGTGATGTCTCCTTCCATCACTCGCACAACTATATTCTTAATATATGGTTCTAAAGGAGATGTTGCAACAACTACTACTTGAATCCCTTCGATTAAAGTCGGTTCAGCCTTAGCAATAGCTGGCATAACTAGCTGAGCAGCTAAGATTGATGCCAAATTGATTGTAAGGCTAGCAAAGATTGACTCATCTTTCTTTCCTGATCATCCATCCTCTTATTCATATCTTGTGAACCAGAGGAACTAACAAGGTGAGTGTGCTCAAACATGATTTTCCTTCTTGATTCTTCTGAATACCTTTCTAAAAACTCTTTTAACAAACTTTCTATACCTGACTCAGATTCCAGTTCTAAACTCTATCCCAACATTAACTCTTCTATCTGCTTAGAAAACAATTTCTTAGCCAAACAATAGTCCTAGCCCCAAAACCACCTGGTTGACGATGGCTTTATTATAGCTTCCAAAATGGAGTTTTTAGCATGATTCATTAGCATATGTGGATGTATAACCATAAGATACAGATCGATAACCATATGTAAGAATCCTCTCTACCTTATATCTCCGACACATGTGGTTAAAGTCTTCTTTCATGGTGGGCTTAATCCATGGGTCAATAGGAGACCCTAATGAATATGTATGGTACATGGCAAAAATCTGATATCATAATGCTTCCGAATGAAAGCATCCAAATAGGGGTTTTGGTCAATACATATTCAAGTTACCCAAACAAATCAAAATGGTCTTATTGGGCTATGGTAGCCTTTGATAAATGGGCACCTAGACTTGTTTGGGCATGCTTAATACACAAAAACCCAAATCTCAAATAATGTAAAATTATTATGTACACCTTATTGGAGATTTATATGTCATTACAAGGGCTTTTGGTCTAGGTACTCGATTACAAGGCTATCCAAACATAGTCCCTACTGAGTCTAACTCATCAGGAGCATAACAACCAGTTGGGTCACCATTTAATATACTAAGAGGTACAAGACTTAGGCTGGTGATTATCCTTAACACTACCCTTATTTGAGTGAACGATAAGGGAGTGCCTTAAAAATGCACTGAGGTCAAAATAATAGGATAGCTAACTTATTCTAAGGCTCTAGCATGATTCTAATGCAATTGCGAGAAGAGATAAAATTTCTTAAATGAATGCCTTTTTATGTCACACAAATCGAAAGTAGTTTCGGATTGAAGTCTCAAAAAATCCCATTGGGGTCACCACCGTGTCGCACACTCTTTTTCCCAAATCACCTCCGAAATCAAGGTTTAACACCTTACATTCCTTTATAAACCCACACATTCTGAGTTTCCTTGATTGACATTTCATAGTTACTAAAGTTAATTATCCTTCAAGTTCATTAGCTAATGACTAGTTTATCAATAACTAATTCTTATGTTTAATTTCAACAACCAATTATAGGCAACCTTTTTTAATTGTCTATTATTTTCACATAATAGGTGTGCTATCATTAGTCATACATTACACAATGGAACATTTTACAAGTTCAATCTCAAAATTTAATATAAACATGTCTAACTTCTTATTCGATTAAATAATTACATATCTATGCCGCTTTACTCCTTAATTGTCGTATCTTCAGTACCTATCCTTGCATGCTGTCAAGCCACCACTCACTATGTAGCATTATTACCTAGTGGTAAATACATCTATATAGGATTTCCACTTAGTAACAATATTTTAAGTTAATTACTCATTTGCCCTTTATGTCACTTTTTATTGATTTAATTCAATTTGATCTCCTTATGAACTTAGTTTACTATTTAATCCTTTGCACACTTGTTTTTCTTTATTGGATCTCACATGATTTCTACTTAAATGCCAAAGTACAGTTAGGTCCCTAAACTTTCTCTTTGTCATATTTTACCTAGGTTGATTTCAATTTTGACCACTTTTGCCATTCCTTGACTTTTATTCCACCTTAAGTGATAAATTTATATTTTAGTCCCTATTCTTTCCATATGATGGTAAATTACAATCTAGTCCCTGAACTTTTTATTTCATCATTTTTGACTTAATTTGACCCTTTTTTGCTACCTTCAACATTTACTCCATTCTGAGTGTAAAGTAGAAATTTTGGTCCTTATGCTTCCTAATGAAGTGGTAAATTATATTTTACTCCTTATGTTTTCTTTTTATCATATTTTAACTTATTTAGCTCTAATATTAACACCTTTTGAATAGTGTATAAGTATTGGCAGTCAATGGTTTAATTTTGGTTAAAAACAATTTATGGCTTATCGCTTAGTTATATATCGAAAAAGATTGTTCAGATAAGGGTGTTACAGAAAGGTATCTATTTGGAACCACAAGGCTAACTATAAGGAATTTCCACCTAATGGAATATTAGGAAAGGGAGGGGTGTTTCAACCTCATGAGGCCAGAAAGCCCTGAAATAGTTCAGAATTTCGCTCTTATTTTTACATTTGAAAAATGAAACATAATGGATTCAAATTAATCATGTTATCTCTTTTCTTACATGTAAGATTAAAGAAAATATATAAATTAAAGATGAACATAAGCATATAGGAAATGGCAAATCATGGCATAGAACAAAATGATAAAGACATCCATAAATTAGGTAATTTATTATGACCTTTTAATAAGGACTTCAATCTTCGTATGTGGGATACAAAGAAGCATTTCATTTTAAGAGTTTGAAGATAGGGACTTTACCATTCTACGTTTTCTTAAGAAATGTTATGTGTTATTTAATTATATATAAAACTTTTGCATTATCAAAAGCTGATTCTTATATGTGAGTTTCTTGGGCAAAGAAATAGAAGGTTGGTCGAATTTTATTAATGAAAAATCTTGATTCTTTATTCTAAATATTTTGTATGGCATTTTCCATTTGCGATCGAAATAGAATTTTTAAAATAAAGAGAGGGGATTGTCGACTTAGCTATAACACTCGCCTAACTGCACTGGAAAAATGGGTAATCCGTGAGAATAATAACAA
Source organism: Excoecaria agallocha (assembly GCA_037975025.1). NCBI lineage: Eukaryota > Viridiplantae > Streptophyta > Magnoliopsida > Malpighiales > Euphorbiaceae > Excoecaria > Excoecaria agallocha. Next base: position 85,440,661 of record CM075807.1, read on the forward strand.
CAGTAATTACAATAGTAAAAGTAATGACAATAACAATAGTAGTAATAAAAAAGGAAACCTTATAAAAAGGAAAAATTGAAATAAATGTAAAAAAGATAAAAATCTGCATGTACGTCGAGGGATGCATTAGTGTGCATCGGGTGATGTACTGTTCACCTCATTCATCTTAAAAGTGCAAGAAAATATATTTTAGACCATGCATCGCATGATGCATGGGTGTGTGATCAAGTGATGTACGGTCATACTTCCCTAATAAAAGGCTAGTTTCTTTTCTTTTTAAATATAAAGTCATTATGAACAAACATATGTAAAGGGGGGGAAAAGGGAATGTTAAACACACAAAATGATTTTCAAATCAAAATTTTTAAGAAAAACAACTAAAAAGGATAAAAGGGAATTTAAAGATGACAGCCTAATAATTCCTATTCAATGTTGAATCTAGAAATGTTTTCATGTTAAAAAGGTCTAAAAAATTTTAAAATATGAATAACTAAATTCAAAATAAAACCATTTTGAACTTTATAATTTTTTTATCTTTATACTTTTAACAAAATCAAGTTAACCAATTGCACCCAAAAATTGAAACAAGTTAGCAATTGGCTAAGCAATGATGATATTCTCTTTATGTACGGGTGTGTAAGGTTTAAAAGTTGTTGAAATGACTTTTAAGTCCTTGATCTAGAATACTTCTCATTATTCAACCCTTTACTTCCCTCAAATGCCCGAATTAAACATAAAAACACTTTAAAATATTTTGGAAAAAAAGGTTTAAACATAAAAAAGATCTCAAAACCCTTGATTCACTATCTTTTAAAGAGCAATTTTCCACATTAGTTAATCCTAACAAAATCCATCTCAGAACCCAGTTCCTCTAGCTTTGCCAACTTATGCTTTGCTATGTTAAGTTATAAACTAGTAAGAGGTATGCTGACTTGTTATAAAGCCAGCTTTTACTGAGTCGCCTAACTCGACACTAGTGTGCTGAGTCATCACCTATGCAAAGCATCACAACCCTTCATGCATCCCTTTCTGAAAGCCATCAATTGGGACACCTTAGTGCCTATAAATACATGAAGTTGACCATATTTTTGGCATGGATAAACTTCCAATTAACTACCAATTAAATTCAAAAAGATTATGTGGAAAAGTATACACAAAGGAAGAGAAAAGATTCAAATAGGTCATTCAACATTCAAGTACTTTCTTAAAGAAGCATTGAGGAGTCATCAACAATTTTTTTCTCTTTCTCTTTAGATTATTTACTTAATGTTAGTTCTCTTCTTTGTATTTTGTCTTCTTTAAATAATATATCTTGGTGAAGTTTGTTAATTAGTTTGCAATTATGAATTTATCTTTTATAACAATATTTTACTTTATATATGAATGATTTAAGTTCAATTGGGTGTTAAATGTGTTATGTATGTTTGATCACAATATATAATGTGTTAATTAATTCGTTCATAATAAGAATTAGGGCTTGTTGGTGGAAAAGCAATTGAATTTACTTGAAGATTAGAAATCACTTGGAAATAAGGGTTTCGGTCTTAAGGGTAAAAGAATAGGCTTAGAACTTCGTGGTATTCATCTATCTCCATAATTTCATGAGAGTGCTTGGGGACTATAAATGGGAATACTGTTATTTAACAATGAGAATTGCACTTAGGGAGGTAGGCCATATTCCCCAATCATTTGCATACATATGTGTTAATTGAATCTCTACTCTACCAATCCATTCCTGTAATTCTAATAACTTCATTGAATTAAATTGTTTAACTAGAATTTACATTAAGTGCTTATTAGTTTGATGATATTAAGATTTTAGCATAACAAACTCTATCAATTTATATTTGCCTTTTCATCTATGTATCTACTAGATTAATATAAATCAAATTAAAGATTCCCTATGTTCGACACCCTACTCACTTTATCTAGGTCTTAGAGGCTAGGGTAATAAATTTACACCGTAGCATGAAGATTGTCTTAGTAAATTAGAGATTGAAATCTGAGCTTGTTTCTGTTTTAGCTACTTAATTATCTGACCCCCTTTTGCTTCCTTTGCTATAGGTATAGCAACTGGAGCTCTTTGTTTTTTGACTTCAAGCACCACCCTACCACTTTTAGTGACTGCCTTTACCCTCTTCACTTCCTCATTCTCACCCTAATGCTCCACACATCAATTGATTATTCCCTCATCCTCACTTCTGCTGGTGAAATCCCAACAATTAATAATAGAAATTAGTTGATTCTTAATCTCTAGTTTTGTTGCTTTAGGTTTAAAATAAGTAAAAGCCATATACTCATTCCTAAATAGATCCTTTATAATGTACTATTCAACTAGGTTGGATCCAATCATGAACACGAAGGGTAGTATGGCTTTATACCCCTTTCCTTCTTCTTTTCCCTTCTCATAATATCTAAAATCTATTTATGGTCTATTAGATCTTGAATCTTATTTCTCAAAGTACTGTTGGAATTTAACGGTTACATGCATCACATACATGAGCGGAATTTTAAAATTTTTAACCATTAGATCTGATCTTGCCATGAATACATAATATAACTATATGAGAATAAGAAAAAATCACCTTTGATTTTTGTTGAACAGTTGATTTTACTTTGCACCGGGTTGTCGCAAACCACAGTGTCCAAAATCGAACACCTCCAATGAGTAATCCACACTAGAGAGGGGTAAATAGAACCAACAAATTGGTGTTCAACTAGGGCTGGTCGAAATTCCCAAGAGCTAGCTTGGGAAGTGGCGCAAAAGGGAGAGAGTTTTTAGAGAAAGGACTTTCCTTTTGTTTTAATCACTTAACCCTAATTCTCATTAGTTGGCCTTTTATAGTTAGGTTAAAATTCCAACTCCTTAATGAGATTGGGCTCTTTAAAATTGCTGGAGAATTATTAATTGGGCCTCTGGAATTAATTATAATCATTTGGGCTTAATTAAATCCAAATTAAATCTTTTCATAAAAGACCATGCACAAAATCCACAAACTAGGCCCTTTGTGCATCTAATTGGATTTAAATACCCAAATGGATTCCAAATCCAACCAAATTAAATATGTGAGTTCCATAACACTTATGTAACATATATAAATTAATTTGGTCCAAGAAAAAGCCCTCCAAGCCCTTCTTTTTGGAGTTGGCGTGTAGCCCTCTTCTGGAGGGCTTCCTCCAACTTCTTCATTCCTTTGGCCCTTTATAATTTCTCCAATGGTCCTATTAATTATTATATCAGTCCTATAACACTTATAGTAGTCTTATAACACTTATAAGACAATAATAATTAATCATGAAATACATTATTTCATTTAGGTCCAATTTACAGAACATTTCTTAAAAGTTCCGCGGACAATTTTATTTGATCATAATTAATTAAACTCTTTAATTAATTATTATCATATTCTCCTCTCTACCTTTATAATAATATCAAATATTATTATCCTTGTCATTTTACCATTTTACCCTTTTCTCTATATGTGTGTGACCTATTGGGTTCCTGTCCATGTTGGCAGTATAATATGTAATTGTGAGTTCTATTCAAAACTCACATGATTTAAACTCCTTTAAATCATTTTATCAATCTCTATTGATATTTTGATACATCATTATACAAGTCATGATTGGCCTCTAGCTAGGCATCATGACTACCTAAATGTCAGGAAAGTCATGTGGTTTGACTGTACCCTTCCATAGAAACAGTTACCGTGCAATTACTCCTTTCACCACTCTTATCTCAATTAGATTATGAGTATGGATTTCTGTCAACTCATATAAATCTAATTATGTATGTTCTATTAATTTAACCATTGTTCCTAAATGCCCTTCATGGATCTCCATCCATCTCGGCATATTACTCTGGCCAGAGATTCTCTGAACAAGGCAATTATAGAATCATGCGAGATAACTTCCCTTGTTAAATCTGGGATGGTGAATCCTTTGTCAATCACTCAACTATCTTCAAGTAGGTCATGATATACCCAATCTCCTAACTATGTTCACTCCCAGTTGGAAGTAATCAGTTATGGAGTCAAAGTATACCACTTGCTACTTAAGATAACTTTGGTGATCTCAAGTCTAAGGATACTTGCACAACCGCTATGAAGAGATTCCTCACTGACATAGATTTAATATCCATATGAGGATTCTCTTTGCAGGTCTCCAATGAACTTGTTCCTCTAACAAGCATCCACATGTTAGCTTTGATTATCATCCATAATCACAACTATGAGAACCATTGCTTGAACCATTCAAGAAGCATAACATGTGCTAGTCTGTCCGAATTAACAATGTCCTATCTTGTTAATTCTATGACTAGGGATATTTAGATATTAACACATTTGCATGCGATAGACATCTCACATCATGAACACCTTCATGATTGCCTTTGCACTGTGTTTATAATATCTAGGACTTCATTTATTAATTTAAGATTTACAAACTCATGTATTCAAACACAGCATTAATAAATGAATGATGCCTTTTATTAAGAATATAAATTTCATACATATGAAAAACATCCCTATTACATGGGCTCTAGGGCATACTCTCTAACAATCTCCCACTTGCACTAGAGCCAATCACTCATATGTCTCAGACCCATGCTATTTATATGGTGATCATGTTTTATCTGGGAAAGTGCTTTAGTGAGGGGATCCGCCACATTGTCATCTGTGGGAACCCTTTCTATTTTCACATCATTTCTAGCTACTATTTCCCTTATGAGATGGTAGCGTCTGAGAACATGTTTGGATCGCTGATGAGACCGTGGTTCCTTTGCTTGCGCAATGGCTCCATTATTGTCACAATATAAAGGAATCAGATCAATAATGCTAGGCACCACTCCTAGTTCAGTTATGAACTTTTTGATCCAGACTGCTTCTTTGGCTACTTCTGAAGCAGCAATGTACTCAGCTTCTGTCGTGGAATCAACAGTTGTTTCTTGTTTGGAACTTTTCCAACTAACTGCTCCTCCTCCCATTATGAACACATAACTAGATTGTGATTTACAATCATCTTTGTCAGATTGGAAGCTGGCATCAGTATACCCATTTACTTCCAAACCGCCCTCTCCAAATACCAAGAACATATCCTTAGTCCTTCTCAAGTACTTAAGGATATTCTTGACAGCTGCCCAGTGTTCCTCTCCAAAATTGGATTGGAATATGCTTGTGACACTCAAAGCAAATGCTACATCTGGACGTGTACATAACATAGCATACATGATAGAACCAATTACAGATGCATATGGTATTCTATTCATGCTCTCTCTATCCTCTAGTGTCTGCGGACACATAGACTTAGAAAGGTGTTTCCCATGCACCATGGGTATAAATCCTTTCTTAGAGAGATCCATATTGAACCTCTTCAATACTTTATCTATATATGTACTCTGAGAAAGACCCAGCAACCTATTGGATCTATCTCTATAGATCCTTATTCCCAGAATATAGGATGCTTCTCCAAGGTCTTTCATGGAGAATTGCTTGGATAACCATATTTTAACAGATTGGAGAAGAGAAATGTCATTTCCCATGATCAATATGTCATCTAAATATAGAACTAGGAAGACAACTGCACTCCCACTGACCCTTTTATACACACAAGGTTCATCTTCATTCTGTGAGAAACCAAACTCTTTGATTGTCTCATTGAATCGTATGTTTCAGCTCCTAGAGGCTTGCTTCAATCCATAAATGGATCTTTGAAGCTTGCATACCTTTTCGCCATTTCCTGATGTGAATCCTTCTGGTTGTGTCATATACACATCCTCAGAAAGATTTCCATTAAGGAAAGATGTCTTCACATCCATTTGCCAAATCTCATAATCATAATGAGCTGCAATGGCTAAAAGTATTCTTATAGACTTAAGCATCGCTACAGGAGAAAAAGTTTCTTCATGGTCAATACCTTCTTTTTGACGATAACCTTTTGCTACTAAGCGAGCTTTATAGGTAACTATATTACCTTCCATGTCAGTCTTCTTTTTGAAGACCCATTTGCACCCTATGGGTTTTATCCCTTCAGGTGGTTGAGTTAAAGTCCATACTTTATTCTCATACATGGAGTCCATTTCGAACTGCATAGCTTAAGCCATAAATCACATTCTGAACTGTTCAAAACTTCTTGATAGCTTGTAAGCTCATTGTCCTCTACTACAGTTATGCCTCTATCCGAATCAATGTGAAATCCATATCTCACAGGGATAAAACGCATCCTAGTAGACCTTCTAGGATTTTGTGTATAATCAGGTTCAACTGTAATCTCATCATTATGAAATTCAGTTTCGGGTTCAATCGGTTGATCTACTTCTATTTGTGGGTCCTGAACTTCACCAAGTTCAATTTTACTCCCACTGTCTTCTCGTAGGAGAAACTCTTTTTCCAAGAAGACAGCATGCCTTGAAACAAACACTTTTTGTTCTAAGGGATTATAGAAATAATATCCAAATGTTTCTTTTGGATATCCCACAAATAAACATTTGTCAGATTTAACATCCAGTTTGTCTGACATTGTCCTCTTCACATAAGCAGGACAACCGCATACCTTCATATGAGAAAGCGTGGGTTTCTTGTTATTCCACATCTCATATGGAGTAACATCAACCGATTTACTAGGAACTCTATTTAACACATAAACAGCAGTTTCTAGTGCATATCCCCAAAAGGACTTAGGCAAGTCCGCTCGGCTCATCATTGATCGAACCATATCTAATAGTGTTCGATTTCTCCTTTCAGATACACCATTGTGTTGTGGTGTATATGGAGGAGTCCATTGAGATAAAATCCCATTATCTCTAAGATAATCCTGAAACTCTTGACTTAAGTATTCTCCACCTCGATCTGATCTAAGTGTTTTAATACTTTTGCCAAGTTGTTTCTCTACTTCATTTCTGAACTCTTTGAACTTTTCAAATGCTTCAGACTTATATTTCATTAAATAGATGTATCCAAACCTGGAATAATCATCTATGAAAGTAATGAAGTAGGAATAACCTCCTCTGGCATGTGTAGTCATTGGACCACATACATCTGAATGTATTAAGTCCAAAACAATTTTAGCTCGTTCTCCTTTACCAATAAAGGGAGCTTTTGTCATTTTTCCCAATAAACAAGATTCACATGTATCAAATGATTCATAATCAAATGATCCCAAATCACCTAACTTGTGTAACTTGGTCATGCATTTTTCATTTATATGGCCTAAATGACAGTGCCATAAGTATGAGGTATTCAGATTATCATGTTTCATTCTCTTGGTATCCACATTATGTACTTATTTAATTAAATCAAGAACAAATATACCATTCTCAATGATAGCTTTTGCATAAAATATATTGTTCTTAAAAATGTAACAACATTTGTCCTTCAAAGAAATATCATAATCGTTCATCAAACGGCTGAAAGAAATAATACTTTTGGATAAGGCTGGAACATAATAACAATTATTTAATTCCAGTACTAATCCACTAGGAAGAGGCAAATAGTAAGTCCCCATAACTGTTGTAGAGATGTTTTGTCCAGTAGCTGACTGCAAACATATCTCTGCCTTTCCAACTCTTCTAAAGCTTCTAAGCCCCTGTAGATCATTACATAAATGAGATCCACATCCGGTATCTAATACCCAAGATTGTTTTGAAGCAATAGAATAAGTATTAATTTCAATCATATGAATACCTGAAGTAGATGCAACATCTTGCTTCTTCTCCTTAAGAGAATCTAGATAGGCCTTGCAGTTACGCTTCCAATGATCATTTTTTCCACAATGGAAGCAAGTTCCTTTGGGATTCTCTTTCTTGGCAACCTTCTTCTTGGAGATCCCACCATTCTTTGGCTGCGCCTTGGTTATCTTCTTCTTCTTCTGCTTCTTGCCTTTAGCAGAAGTGACAACCATGACACTTTTTGGATCTTTCTTAAATGATCCATCAGCTGTCTTGAGCATGTTGATTAACTCAGGAATGGATACTTGGATCTTGTTCATGTTGAAGTTAAGCACAAAAGGTGCATAACTTGGAGCCAACGAGTACAAGATTAAATCTATGTATAAATCATTATCCATAACATAGCCAAGTCTACTCAAATGCTCAATATACCCATACATCTTCAATGCATGAGCAGCAGCTGAAGTGCCTTCCACCATTTTACAACTAAATAGAGCTCGAGCAATCTCATATTGCTCAGTTCTAGCCTGAGAAGAATAAAGCTCCTCTAGATGCAAAATGATGGTTCTAGCATCCATCATTTCATATTGCTTCTGAAGCTCCGAGGACATAGCACCCAGCATCAGACATGCTGCTGCTTCACTATCCTCCATGTATTTTCGATAAATGCCTTTGATCTCATCAATGGCATCATCTGATGGAAGTGGTGGTGGATCTTTATCCAAGACATAATGGATCTTTTCAGCCCTGAGAACAATTCTCACTTGCCTGATCCAGTCAGAATAGTTGTTGCCAACCAGCTTGTTATCCAAGATTGATCGTATATTAATGTTTGATGTGCTCATGATGATGACCTAGATGTGAAAAGGAAAAAATATGAGAGTATGTTCATATATATGTATGCATTAATAAGGTCTTTAATTAATACATTTACTCCCACTATTTTATTGCGAATTAATAGCCCTCACTATTTAATCCGAGAAAACCCGATGGTTTTCTTAGTGGGCCAATATCCAATCCTTGATATGTAATTTGACCTTGACTGTGGTCAACAAGCCAAATTCCATACCCTTGAAAGGTAGGTATCTCTATACCAATTGTGTCTCTACACAACTATTGGATCATTAGGTTATCAACTCTTGATGCATGCATATCATATATGCATTCCCTAATCTTGCCTCTAAAACCATTAGCCTTGACTGTGGTCAACAAACTAATGGGCTAGCTAAGATGACCCATTTAATTAGATTTGAACATATTCGATATAATGTGAGCTTGACTGTGGTCAACAACCCACACTATAAAGAACTCTGGTTCTCCTCAAATTAATGGAAGGCTTATATACCTTAGTATTTATTTGAGGGTTTTAGTTAATTAAGTCTCATCATACATGGTTGGCATACATTGGTATGCATCCTATATCTATCACATAAATATAAGCATACAAATATGGTATAGTTATGGACTTCACTACATTGATTTCCCCGAGCCAAGAGGGAAATCAAAAGGTCATACCTAGGTAGTATGCATGATTCAAACAAGAAAATAATTACATTATCTTCAAGCTTGTTGGATCTCCATCCGGCCCATCTTGCTCCTTGATATTTGTCTCCATTTCTATTTCTAATTCTAATCTAAGTAATCTAATTACATATTACAATTTGAAATGAAATACAAACCAAAAACAAGTGGCCAGGACATGAAAGTCCTCATTGGGCCAAAACATGCATTATGCTCAATCACATTGGGCTTTGTCCATAACTAACCATCATGCCAATCATTCACCCTTATATGCCTCTCTAATGCATAAAGAAATGGATTACTAACTTTGTTTCAACTTTTGAAACAATATTTTGAGTTATTTTAATGATGTGATCAAATTAGGAAACTTTTTCCATTTTGGAAACTTTCATTTTAGGAAACCTTTTTGCATGAATGTGTTCTTGTCTTAATAATCAATCAAATTGATTATTAATTAATTATAAATTGATTATTTAATTAATTAATCATATTAAATAATTAAAAGAATCAATTTTGGGCTTAAAACAAGTGTAGGCCGAAACCCACAGAAGAAAAACCCTAAGTTTGTTCACACACAAATTAGTTTTGTGTCATTTGGACCATTTGGGCCTTTTGGAATGAGCCAAGCCCACTCCAGCCCTTAAAACCCATTAATAAACTTAATTAATGTTTATAATAGTTAATTTAAATCAGCTCCTTGGGCCCACCAAGTCATCCACTAATTTAAACCAAGTTCGTAAACATAATTAAGCCCATTAAGTGGTTTTAATGAATTAAAATTAATCAAATTAATTTAAGGCCCATTTTAATTAATCCAATTAATTAAAAACACTTTAATATATCATATATATCAGATTTAGAAGATCAAAAGTCGTTCTAACCATGAACACATCAAGAACACACGAAGAACACCAATTTATCGAACTTTTCGACAAAACTAGTTTTCATGCAAAACTTGTTCGATTTTAATTCCGTTCGATCCTATGGCTTAATATCACATATTAAACATATAAAATATCATCTAAATGATTTTTAAATGGATCCATAAGAAATTAAATTAGAACAGCCCCTACAATACCTAGGGTTTCACGCCAAACCCTAATGGGTTTCACGCCAAACCCAAATCATTTTTCTTTAAAAATTTCGGTTTTGTTTCCACCAAATTTATTTGATCACAAATACATCCAGAAATCAATATTTCTCATTCATGAACAATTAAATCTCATATTTTAAAGTTCATGAAATAAATAACTCAAAATAGAACAAAACTTATTCCGCAGAATAATATAGAATTGTATATCCATGGCAAAACCGTGGCTCTGATACCATGTTGGAATTTAACGGTTACATGCATCACATACATGAGCGGAATTTTAAAATTTTTAACCATTAGATCTGATCTTGCCATGAATACACAATATAACTATATGAGAATAAGAAAAAATCACCTTTGATTTTTGTTGAACAGTTGATTTTACTTCGCACCGGGTTGTCGCAAACCACAGTGTCCAAAATCGAACACCTCCAATGAGTAATCCACACTAGAGAGGGGTAAATAGAACCAACAAATTGGTGTTCAACTAGGGCTGGCCGAAATTCCCAAGAGCTAGCTTGGGAAGTGGCGCAAAAGGGAGAGAGTTTTTAGAGAAAGGACTTTCCTTTTGTTTTAATCACTTAACCCTAATTCTCATTAGTTGGCCTTTTATAGTTAGGTTAAAATTCCAACTCCTTAATGAGATTAGGCTCTTTAAAATTGATGGAGAATTATTAATTGGGCCTCTGGAATTAATTATAATCATTTGGGCTTAATTAAATCCAAATTAAATCTTTTCATAAAAGACCATGCACAAAATCCACAAACTTGGCCCTTTGTGCATCTAATTGGATTTAAATACCCAAATGGATTCCAAATCCAACCAAATTAAATATGTGAGTTCCATAACACTTATGTAACATATATAAATTAATTTGGTCCAAGAAAAAGCCCTCCAAGCCCTTCTGTTTGGAGTTGGCGTGTAGCCCTCTTCTGGAGGGCTTCCTCCAACTTCTTCATTCCTTTGGCCCTTTATAATTTCTCCAATGGTCCTATTAATTATTATATCAGTCCTATAACACTTATAGTAGTCTTATAACACTTATAAGACAATAATAATTAATCATGAAATACATTATTTCATTTATGTCCAATTTACAGAACATTTCTCAAAAGTTTCGCGGATAATTTTATTTGATCATAATTAATTAAACTCTTTAATTAATTATTATCATATTCTCCTCTCTACCTTTATAATAATATCAAATATTATTATCCTTTTCATTTTACCATTTTACCCTTTTCTCTATGTGTGTGTGACCTATTGGGTTCCTGTCCATGTTGGCAGTATAATATGTAATTGTGAGTTCTATTCAAAACTCACATGATTTAAACTCCTTTAAATAATTTTATCAATCTCTATTGATATTTTGATACATCATTATACAAGTCATGATTGGCCTCTAGCTAGGCATCATGACTACCTAAATGTCAGGAAAGTCATGTGGTTTGACTGTACCCTTCCATAGAAACAGTTATCGTGCAATTACTCCTTTCACCACTCTTATCTCAATTAGATTATGAGTATGGATTTCTGTCAACTCATATAAATCTAATTATGTATGTTCTATTAATTTAACCATTGTTCCTAAATGCCCTTCATGGATCTCCATCCATCTCGGCATATTACTCTGGCCAGAGATTCTCTGAACAAGGCAATTATAGAATCATGCGAGATAACTTCCCTTGTTAAATCTGGGATGGTGAATCCTTTGTCAATCACTCAACTATCTTCAAGTAGGTCATGATATACCCAATCTCCTAACTATGTTCACTCCCAGTTGGAAGTAATCAGTTATGGAGTCAAAGTATACCACTTGCTACTTAAGATAACTTTGGTGATCTCAAGTCTAAGGATACTTGCACAACAACTATGAAGAGATTCCTCACTGACATAGATTTAATATCCATATGAGGATTCTCTTTGCAGGTCTCCAATGAACTTGTTCCTCTAACAAGCATCCACATGTTAGCTTTGATTATCATCCATAATCACAACTATGAGAACCATTGCTTGAACCATTCAAGAAGCATAACATGTGCTAGTCTGTCCGAATTAACAATGTCCTATCTTGTTAATTCTATGACTAGGGATATTTAGATATTAACACATTTGCATGCGATAGACATCTCACATCATGAACACCTTCATGATTGCCTTTGCACTGTGTTTATAATATCTAGGACTTCATTTATTAATTTAAGATTTACAAACTTATGTATTCAAACACAGAATTAATAAATGAATGATGCCTTTTATTAAGAATATAAATTTCATACATATGAAAAACATCCCTATTACATGGGCTCTAGGGCATACTCTCTAACAAGTACAACAATAATCTGTTAGAAACCTTATATACCAATGGAAGGCACACTAATTGATATGAGCCTAAATAGCTCATATTTAATCCTTGTTTTGTTATCAAAATAATATTTTGTTATATTAAATTGTGTTAGAATTAGGTGTGTTTAATGTTTTTTGTCAAGTTTTGTGTATGTAGGAGAAAATGGAGAAAATGTGAAGAAGAAGCCTTGTCACGAGCGGCGACAGATGCCGCGAGCGCGACAAGTATCGCGAGGGCGACGAGTGTCGCAAGCGCGACAAGGAAAGCGAGTCTAGGGCAAGAGATGAGGAACCATCAAGTTTTTTTTATACGCTGAAATTTATTGATGATTTAAAGGAACACGAGTACAGTAATAGCTCTAAGAAAAAGATGTGAAAACTGACAAACAAAATCAAAGAAGAAGAAGCACCGAATATAGTAGGAAGAAAACGCTAAAAAACTAAACTTTCTAAAAACAAAATGACAAACAACAACTCAAGAAGGAAAATGCTACCTCAAAAATGTAGAGATAAAAAGCTCTAAAACACTCAAATACACCAACAAAAAATCAGGAATCCAGTAGATAAAAGAGAAAGCCAAGCAGTAGCAAGTCCTCAGGCAGCTAAAATTAAATTAAGCATCAAAACCATTATCAGGTTTAAACATCCCTCGAAAGTTCATAAGTAAATTTGTAGTTGCAGGTCCAGCAGACAAGCTTTATTAGAAAAGACAAGATCTGACAACAAATGCTAGAAATAATATAACTTATGCTACACGAAGCCTGACTTTCTTTACTTTCTTTTATTTTCTCTTAACAAGAATTAGAAAATTAAACTTAGAAAAACTGTAGATCATTTATTTTCATTTGAATCAGCAATACTTCATCGAAAGATATGTTGTATCCAAGCAAGAATTCATTAGTCATATGGACTTTAATTTCCAAGTATAAAACTATAAATCTGTAACCAAAATATTAGGTCCAAAAATCTAAATGTCAACATGCTATAATAATCAAAGAAAGATGAGCCAAGCTGAGGGTTTACATTCCCATGATCAATGCAAGGCAAGGCCAAAGTGAAGGAAGAAGTAAAATGATGCAGGAATAAAAGAAAAACCCGAATCATCAGTTGAGGGCCTTCAGTTGGCTTTTTAAGAAAGAGTTTCACAATGGCAGTTAACAATTGTAATTGAACTTGGGCAGGCTCTTCAGGGAAACTCTCCAAGAAGCTTTCCAGGAGCTCATCCTCATTGTCAATTCTTTTTTGCATATTCACAAATTATCCAGATCATGGATGCCTTGACATATAGAAGCAGAAAAGATAGGAAGCAAATTGATAGCTAGAACAAAAAAGTGTAATAACATTAGCTTTTGGTTCATCTAAAGTATCCAAGCTCTCACAGAGCGTTGCAATAATTGATTCATAACTACAAAGGAAAAGAGATTCAGAATTAAGTTTCCAAGAAAGGAAACCATAATTTCATGGCAATATCATCAAGGCACAGAAATTAGTGATTATGTGTTAGGATATCTTCTGAAGATGTCTTTGATCACTATAATAGCTTCCTAAACCACGTAATTTACTTTAATTTTAATCAGCTATAGCAAAACACTAATGCAATGCATAGTTGCTCTCTCCAACTTGATGGCACAGCGGCCAATGGCATTGATAGCTTTCCTAACAAAATCTACATCCACTTGTGTAGCATACTCTTTGAACTCCAAAAAAACCTGAAGAAGTGCTCATTAGAACTGACAAGCTCAACAACTCCAAGATAACCCATGGCTAAAAATGCATATCAGAAATTAAAAAAAAATACTTGATCTATATTTCTATCTAAAGCAAGCTTGATCATGATTTCTAGCTTCTCTATTATTACATAAATTCGATCATTGTATTTGTAGAAAACACCTAAAATTTAAAAAATAAAAAAAGAAAGAAAATTAGAGAATGAACTAATTGATCACAACATGACCAAATGTTAAGCATTAGAGACAGTGATTAAATTTATACATGCCATCTATTACCTTAATTTCAAGTTCAAGTATAGTGGGCCATCTCAGTACAATTAGGTTGATGTTCCCTAGTGCAACATATTATATCCCAGGTTCTGCAAAAAGTAGAGTCATAAGAGGAGGAACCATCTTGCAACGATTTCGGACATCATCAGTGTTGGTGATGAGTTCCATTTGTTGGAGGATCATCTATAAAGGTGAAAATAGTATAAATGAAAAGAAAAAAGAAGTAATAGCTTATTAAATGCGATAGGTCGATAACTGGAAAAGACAGAACACCAAGATGATGAAACAGAACATCAGGAAAACACTAACAACTTGTTACCTTAATATCCGAGAGTACAACTGCACAATTAGCATGTTGCAGTCATGGAGTCAGTCATTCCACAATAGTCTTAGACTCACGAGCATCAGCCGCTTTGTATTTAGAAAGAGCTTCCAATATCAAAACTTAGCCCTACCTAAAAAAGGAACACAATAAACATAGATAAACAAATCGACAGGTTGTCGAAGAAAATAACTTTCAGGATTTTGAGGCACCAGATTAATAGAAAATTTTTTTTTATGGTAACATAAACCAAAATAAGGAATCATTTAATTTCCAATGAAGTTCAATATTGAACCTAATAACTTGATACTATCATACTAACATGCAACCAGCAAACCAAAGTCTACACCAAGAGCATTACAGCCAACAAACAAGGGGAAAAAGATTTAAAGAAGAGAGAAATGAGGTAAAGGTGAAAAATAATACAATAGCAAGCATGCTACATAAGCTTATCGCATAGTTATTGCTTTAGTTGCTGGTGGTTGTACAATGAGGCATTGGTGAGAAGCGGTGGCAGAACGTCGATCACCGGTGAGAATGTCATTGATTGGTGGCAGTGCCATTCTTGCCTTCCTACCTCCCCTGTTTCATGATTTCCTCTTCCTCTTCCTAATTTTTTTTCATATATTCCTTTTTATCACATTATGGCCACACAAAGTTATAGTCCCGATTTTCTTTTTTTTCTATCCAAAAAATTATAGGGACTTAATTCCCTTAATAATTTTTTTTTCATTATAATTAATTATCTGATATGCTTAAGTTATGTTAATTTGTGGTTTATTATAAAAACGTAACTTAATTTAAAACCACTAGTTGAAAATTTTAAGACAAAAATGCTTAGTCATCCTAAATCTTCGACCAATTATACCCCTGCTTGAATCAAAATATAATTTACAAATTAGAAAATATTTTTAGTCAACTCAAATTTGGAGCATTACATTGTTGATTTCCTTTGCCTACACCCACAACTATAATAGATCTATAAGCTTACTATAATAAACTTCCAAACCTAATATATGACAAATAAGATGATTTACAATATAACCTGCTAAGGTTTTGGCTTGGTAGCTGCAAACTTAAGACTAACGAGTATAGAGAAAGAGGGGTGAATTCTTTTGAGGGGGCAATGGCATGCTATGTGAGGGAAGAGGCAGAACAACATTAGGTTAAATTTCTTTATTTTATATATATATATATATATATATTAAATAAAATTAATAGATACTAAACAAGAAAAATCTTAGTATATTTTAATATATACTTAATTATATTTAGTATATTACTTATATTATAAACTATAGAATTTAATATAAAAATTTAATATAAATAGTAATTAAATATATTACTATATAATATTAGTATAGAGAATTTAGTATAGAATACAACTATAAACTATAATAAGATATTTGATTTTTTTATTAAAATAGTTTTTCCTATATTTTAAAATTATAACTTTTCGAATTATAACATTCAATAATATATATATTGTATTTTATAGCCATTTACATACATTGAATGTAGCCATCGGAATATCAACCAAGGAATCCCTTAACTATTAAAATTAATAGAATGAATCATACTTTTATCACTAAACTATATTAGGGTTAAAGTTTTTTGTTATATATATATATATATATATAAACTGGTTGGGTAACCGAAATTGTCAATTTTTTCAAACAATCGACTAAAATTGAATCGAAAACTAAAAATCCCAAACTTTATAAACCTTAACCATTTTTTCGATCCAGTTAACTTAAAAATTGGATCAATTCTTCGGTTTTTTAGCTTTTTAAACTCATCCCTAGTTCTTATCCTATCTTATTTCTTTTTTTTATTATTTTATTATATGTGTCATTTTTTTATTATTTTGAATCTTTAAACTTTTCACCTAGATAACTATTTAGTCATTTGATTACCAAAGTATATAAGAAAAAAATTTTCAACCAACTTTATATACTTATTTCTGGAAAAAAAAAAGAAAATTTCTTAATAATTACATATTTATAGGTTAAATCATTTAGATAAATTTTTTTTATTAATATAGTCACTAAATAAAAATTACAAGAATCTAATTTAGATTAACATATAGTTTAATTAATTAATTAACTTAAACTAAAATTTATAATTTCATGGTTTTAAATTAAAGTCAAAGAATAAAAATGGGTTTTCAATTTTTTCAATTTCCCTACGAAATTATGTTTACATCAGTACACTATTGATTGAATAAATATTCCATCGGTAATTTGCCTACGGAAACATATTTTGTAGGTAAATTACCTACGAAATTGTGGGTCCGTAGGTAATTTCCCTACGAAAGAATAATTCCGTAGGTAAATTACCAATGGAATAATTTTCCATCGGTAATTTACCTATGAAACAATAATTCCATAGGGATTTCCCCTTTGGAATGATGATTTCGTCGGTAATTTACCTACAAAAAATGATTATGTCGGTAATTTACCTACGAAAATAATTTCGTCGATAAAATTTGTGTGAAATTTTAGCCGCAAAATATTGGCGCTAAGTTTATGATGAATTTTTACAAATCCATCGTTAATTTTCGTCGAAAAATTTGGGCAGTAAATTTTCCTCCATTATTTACGATGGATTTATTATTCCATCACAATATTCATATTGTCGGACAATTTTCCCTATGAAAATGATTTTCGTCGGTAATTGCCTATAGAAAATATTCCATAGGTAATTTTTTGTTGGCATTTAAGAATTTTCTTATAGTGATGGGCTTAGGTGCCTGAACAAGCTTTTAACCAATAGGTGAATAGGTCCTCTATGCAATACCTTCAAAATGTTCATGTACTGAAGGAGCAAAGTGGGCACCCTGTATAGGTTTTGTAGGTTGATTGTCACCACACACATCCATCGATGTCTACAAATCCAAAATATTTGATCTACCTTGTTAATTGAAAGAAACCTATAATCCCTAGGTCGAATGCATTCAATAATATTCATGTCCACTACCATCTCAAAACTCATAACCACGTGTCCCTCAGCTTGTCATCCCATCTGAGACTCAAGGAATCCAAATGGTAGTAGAAGCCTAATTATTATACTCCTAATGACTACTGTAGTACTTAGAGCTCGATATATGTTACTAATGTTTTGCAATAGCTTATGGATAATATTTAAGTGTTAACCCTCAACCATAACCCACAGACACTAGATGTCAATAAGATTTAAGGATCTTAGACTCTCTGATCGTCCTATATTCGAACTTGACAAAAATCTCTGTAAATATCGTAACATTTGTGAAATAAGCATGATCGCCTTTATAGTCATGGGATTGTAAGAAATCTCTAGCTTGGTGTGTAAGGCCCCTAACATAACCCTTGTAAGAAATACATTATTTTATAGGGTTCTATGTGATTAAGAATAAATTTACGATGCGTATTTTGTATTAGATGAATGGGATTAGTGATAATTTTATTTTATTATATTAATTGTATGAAATTATTTTGATATAAGAATATTAACTAGTGTAATTGAAGCATGGAATATTAATTGAGGGGTTAATTGGTTAATATGTAAATTAAAGGATTAGATGTGAAATAAAGCAAGGAAATGAGGGGTTGATTTAAGAGAATTAAAAATGGAAGAGGTTATTGTGTAACATGAAAAAATAGGAAAGAACTTCATGTAACATACAATAATTTGGAAGGACTAACTAGGAATTTTTCCTAGTATTATAAAAGGATGAATTTAGTGGAAAGAAAGTGAAATATGAGGGTGGATGGTGAGAGGGATGGCATAGTATGAGAGAATTGAGAGTTCATTTCATTCTTTACTTGATTTTCAATCTCCTTAAGATTTATTGAGGAAAATCCTTTGCATGTTGGTTAATTAAGGACAAAGTAGTGTTGATCATCAAGGTAATGACTTTAAAACTTAATTCTCATCATCGTCATCTTTTTCTTTCGTCTTCTTATTTTGTTGATTGTTGATTGGAGATAATGCTGGAAATGAATATTTAAAGAACTAAATTATGTGTAGAAGAAGAAGGAGAAGGTGGAAAGAATAAAGGAAAAGGAATTGCAAAGGCTTGAAGGATAAGGGGATTTTAGCCACGGTATGGGATCAATAGGAATTTCATTCACGTATGTGGTCAATTGGAGAAGAAAAATGAATATTTTTGTATGATAGGTTGAACAAATCTAATGAGAATAAATTTTAGGAATCTTTAATAAAGAAAAACATGTAAGCATCATGAACTAGTTGTTGTAATTTCAGCATAATTTGGGCAAGGAAACCTCAATTGAGTTAATTCTAATTTTACATTTTACATAAGAAAATACCTACAACTTTGTAAAATATATATATGGCTTAATATGTTTGTATGCTATCCAAATATTCACTTAAAGTTGTAGTGAGCTGTTATTTTTGGTTTTGGAAAAAATTATGGAAAATATGATATATCTCTTTTAATAGTGAATGAAATGCTATAAGGTTAAGTTTTAGGTAAAATAGACTTCAAAACCTATACCTTTCAATAAGAAAGTAAAAGCCTAATTATGTCCTTAATCTTTTTTAATTTTAGTTTAATTCTGGACCTATACACAACAATTTCAATAGGAATAATATTTAATAAAGTGTAAATATCTTAAGTTTTAGAAGTGCTATTGTAATGATTTTTGATGTTCCAGAAATTGAAAACATAGGAGATCATGTTTGTACAAGGAAATTTTTGCTAAAAATGACGCTTCCCTTGTAAAAAATGGCATATAAGTTAGATTTGGAATTCTAAATCTGTGCAAAATTCTAAAGGCATAATTTTAATGTTTAATTTTTAATGTTGTTATGTTTACTAGAATCACAAAGAATGTATATATTGAGCTGATGAATATGTGTATATATACATACATAATATATATATATATATATATATATATATATATATATATATTGAACTTATAAATATGAATATTTAATGTTTAAATGTTGGCATGTTTATAAGGAATTTACATTGAGATTATGTTTATGAATTTTTAATGTTTAAATATTATTATATTTAAATATATTATTACATGGAAATACATTGACTTACATACAGAATGTAAAATGATTGATTGAAATGTTATGTATATACATGTATGATCAAACATATGTACATGGCTTGTTGTATTAAAATTATATATATATTTATATAATAAAAGATAGTCTATATTTTTATACAAATATTCATCTATGAAATTGATTATGAAATGTTATAGTATGATAAATGAAATTTATATAAAGAAAGTGTTGCCTACTATTAGAGTTCATTTGTGGATAGATAGGCACCTATAGGGATATCGTAGCTACCATTGTATTGATCCTTTGGGGTCCATTGGTTGTCCTTCGGGGCCATTGTATCGACCCTTTTAGGTCTTATATTTGCCCTTAGGAACCATTGTGTTGACCATATAGGTCCTTTGTTTTGATATATTCGAATATCTATTATTTTGATACCCTCGGGTATCCATTGTTCCCGTTATCCACCTTTACTTAAGCAGACTAAATTAAAGTATAAATACATTACAATCAAATTTAATATAATGGTAACTTGTATTGTATTGGATAGTATGATGATCAATGATCTTATTGAATGGATTACATGTATAAATTCTAATAGTATTTTATGTTATGTTGATACTAAGAATGCTAAATTAAATATTAGGGTTCATTGTTCATTTTTAAATCTTAAATCTTGTTGTACATTTTATTTTAAGTGTTAAATTTTAAATGTTACAATTAATTTATGCTAAATATTTAAGACGATCATTATAAGTGATTGTCTATCATGTTAGTATCCCCACTAAGCTTTATAGCTTAGCACAGGTTATTTTATCTTTGTAGGTTTCGTAGACAAAGCTTTTGCTCAGGAACGTTCTTTACATCAGGATAGGCCATCACAAGTTCCTAAACATTGATGTAGGGATTTTTGGGTAATTTTATCTAAGTTTCTTTAATATGTTTAATATGTATAAAAGGTTATAAATATTATATGTATATCATATGGAAATATATTGTTGTAATAAGTTTAATATTAATATGTTAGTATGGGCATGCACATAGGAGTTAGAATGGTTATATATAAAATATAAAATGTTGAATGATATACATGAGATTAATTATGAAAGCTAGAATAGTATTATCTTGTATGAATATAAAATGAGGTTTATATGATGAGTTGTGATGCATATGTAAATGTAATAACTGAAATTGTGTGATATACATAATTAATATCGACTGACTAATTATATGAATCACTAAAATGATTAATGATGGGTTAATTGGGTTAACATCCTAATGTATGTGATTGATGCGTATGGCATGGCATGTGATAAAAGGGATTAGACTTAGGGCATTTCAATTTGGTATCAAAGCCTAGGTTTAGTCTTTTCTTGGCAATATGAGTAGAGCATTCTTTAACATGAGATTGTATCGGGTTGTCCTAATGCAGAAGTTTCTATTTTTTTATAGAATAAAGATGGAGAATACTTATATAGATGCTACCAATGAATTAGTTGAAAGTAATTTGTCGATTAGATCTAATCCTTCCAACCTAGTGTCTTCATCATCTAATAAAAATGAAATTCCTACGGCTATTCCTAGAGAGGCCTTCTTTAAAATTTCTAAGGATATGGCCCAAATTCTACAAAGAATGACAATGCCTAAAGCTCCAATATCTTAGATTAGAAAGCATGGAGCACATAAATTTTTGGGCATCAATTTATAACAATTTGAAAAAACTGAGTTCTAGTTAGAAAAGTTAGAGAGGATATTTGATGAAATTAACTATCCTGTTGATTATAAAGTATCTTGTACTTTGTCCTTACTTCAAGGCATAGCATATGATTGGTGGAAGTTGGTATTATGACAGCCTCAGCTACCTAACCCACTCACCTGGGGATTCTTTGAGGCAGAGTTCAGAAAGAGATAGGTTACTAAGGCATACAAGGAGAAGAAATTGAGGTAGTTTTTGAATTTAAGACAACGAGCTTCATCTGTGGCTGAATATGAAAAAGAATTTAGCTGTTTATCCAAGTACGCTCCTAAGGAGATGCTGATAAAAGCTTTTAAATGTAGATAGTTTGAAGATGGATTGAATGTTCATATTAAGGAAAAATTAATAGGGCCTACATCTCTATATTTGGTGGATTTTACCTAACTTGTTTTTGCAGCTATAAAAGTTGAGAAGCATGAGTTAGCTAAGAGAGAGAGAGAGAGATGAGAAAAGAAGTAGTGCAAAAGGTGGATCTTTCACTAGGAAGAGATTTAGAGGAACTCAAGGGAGTCAGCCCGCATAGTCTGTTTTTAACTTTGCTAACAAAGGAAAAAGGCAATGATCAACAAAAATATCTAAGTCTAGGAAAGACGCTACAGAAAGATAGAGTGGGGGTCAAACACCAGAATGTTCTTATTATTCTAAACATCACTGGGATAACTGCATGAAATTGGCTAGAGAATGTTATTTATGTGGTAGTGCAAACCATTTTGTATCTAACTATGCTTCAAAATGGGATCAAGGTTTCGGGCAACAAGGTAGCAGGGGAGCTTTAAATGCACCCCTATCTGGCAGAGGTAGAGGTAGAGGCAGAGGAAGGAGTGGATCAAATCATCATGGATCTTAGTCAAAGATGGTGTCAGAATCAATTGATCGACCTTCTGCTCAAATGGTTTCCAATTGGGCTTATGCAATGAAAGCTCGTGAAGAATAGAATGGCCCAGAAATTATAGGTGGTACCTTTTCTCTTTATGATTATGACATACATGCACTTATTGATTCTGGCTCCACTCATTCTTATGATAATGACATACATGGTCTATAGGAAATGCTAGCTCATAAACCATCTAATCTAAAAGTGTACAAAATGTAGGACTCTATACCTAGCAGCCTACTTTAGTGCCATCTACCCAGGTGCTTGAACGTCTAACTGGGGTTAAGGCACTTTGCATCGACTTATCTGGATAATTATAGAATAAGTTGGCATCAATATAAAAATATTTCTTATACATGTAATTGTGACTATGCATTTAAGGTTTACTATAATCACAACACCAAGAAATGAAGATTTACTCAAAATAATGAATTCATCAATGACA
This sequence comes from Excoecaria agallocha, assembly GCA_037975025.1. Lineage (NCBI taxonomy): Eukaryota > Viridiplantae > Streptophyta > Magnoliopsida > Malpighiales > Euphorbiaceae > Excoecaria > Excoecaria agallocha. The sequence goes on from CM075807.1 coordinate 85,463,707, forward strand.
AAGTCATCAATTCACATAGAGACTATTGAAAGCCTATAAAAATAAACTATAAATGTCGATTTTAAATTCATGAGATTAAAAAGTGATAATTGCATAATTTCATGAATTTAAATCATTTAAACTAAATAATATGCTCATTATACATCGAAAAACAAAAGGCACATATGCCTTTATTGTTAATTCCTAATCTATATTATAGAAAAATTTTATTATATTGAAATTCAATTACATACAATTCATGCTTAATACATATGATGAATCAATGTTAGATTGAATACACATAATTAAATACAAATATTGCATGCTAATATACAAATAAAATGATAAAATTTAACAAAAATTAGACAGCAAGACAGCCAAGATCGAAAGCCTTCCTACATAGAAAATGGTGCAAAAAATACCCAAAATTAATCACATTTGTATTATACACTACCAAGCACATTTCAATTACAACATAAATATTTATACGCATATATGCATAACAAATTAACGTGTAGGGCAACACCATAACTTGCGCATATATTTGCAAATGTGTTATCGATATTTTTTCATAATTTTCCTACTTAAATAATAGACAAATTGAAGCTAAGTGCCTAAAGTCAAATTATTAAAAATACTTAGCATTAAGCATTTAAAGAAACTAGACGACTAAAATTGGACATTTAAAATCATATAAACACATTAAACATCTGAAGAAATTAATTAAAATCAAATGTCTAAAGCTAAATTAAAGATTAAATAAGCATAAGCAATTAACTAAACATAGGCAATATACTAAGTTTAATTGCTAAATAAAAGGAAGGTAACTTCAAATTACTTAAACATTACATTGAATAACCAATTACAAATTTAAGCTAATTAAACAAAAATAATTTAAATTAGAAATTTCTATTATTATTATTATTATTATTATTATACCATTTTCAAATTTTCTTATTTTTCTCCCTTTTTTTTGCATTTTTCTTCTTCTTCAGCCATCTACCTTTGTTTTTCTTTTTATAGCCTCAGGGTCTTTGTTTCAAATCTCTTATTCTTTGTCTCTCTCTATTTCTTTCTTTTTTTTATTTTTTCTTCTTTTTTTTTTGGTTTCTTATCTTTCTCACTTTTTTCTTCCTTGTTTTTGTCATTATGATTTACCCATTATACTTTATTTCTACATATTACTTAAGGGAATAACTTAATCTAAACAACAAACACTAAGAGGAGAAATTTAACATTAACAAAAAATAAACAAAATAAAATGGACAATAAATCTAATTTTAATAGCATAAATAACTAAGGAAATGAACTTGTAGCACCAATAGCACCAAATAAGCATAGAAAATTTTGAAGAAAATTAAAAATTGCCTACCTTAGAGCTTTAATGATAAAATGTGATTTGATAGATAAAGCTTGATGAGACTGGTACATACAAATGTGCAACTCAAACATGACTCCAATGACACCAACAATGCTTAAAATGGAGCTTTTAGCAAAGAATTATAGGCAAAAAATTATTTTCAAGGAACATGAGTTGAAATGTAGTGGAGGGAAAAGAAGAAGAGAAACCAGGATATTTAAAAACCTAATTTTTGGTGTGTCATGGACCAAGCACGGACCAAGGGCCGTAAGTCGCCTAGCGAGTCACGGACCAAGGGCGTGACTCAAGGATAAAATAACACAATATAATTAAAAGAAAAATGAGTCATAGCCATAAGGGCCATGGGTAACGAATGACTCATGATTTGGGTTCATGAGTCAGGAGGGATGGTCAATTATCCCCCTGACAGCCGTGAAAACCAAAAAGGGGAATTAATGGCAATTAATATTAATTCATACTAATTATTTTAATTTAAAATTAACTAATTTAATTTTAAATCAATTTTCTCTCTTTTTTCTCTCAAATCATCTTATTTATCCTAACATAATGTTTAATTAATAATGGTTAATAAGTTTTTAATTGACTAATTTAATTTAATTTTTTGCATATATATTACACTTAACAATATTATTTACTCCCTGAATAAAGTCACACACTCTTGTAATGGTCATGAACCTTTCCTTGCAAAATCAAAGAAACCTATCAAAATTAATGGTCAAAATGCATGCTCCATGTGATGCATGATCCATGTTATTTAAGTATGAATCAAGGTCGAAGGGAGTAAGTCAATTGAGTCAAGGAAGTGACTCACTCTTAGCCTATAAATACCCCTAAATTTCTTCATTTGGCCTTTAATGATCTTCATATGGTCTCTTACTCTAGGTAAGTACTTTATTCTATAACTATATTTTTTAGATTTTATTATACATATTATCTAATTAATTTTTAATTCACATTAAAATTAATTATAATAGTTTTATATTATTATTAATATTATTATTATATCTTTTTTAGGTAGCATCTTTACCTATATTTATATTGTTTGTATGTGTCATTTATTCGATATAAATGTATCTATATATTCTTTATAGATCAATGACTACAGCTTTATTTATCTAAGTGCATAGGTTATTTGATGCCACTAGGACTTTGAAAAATCTAACTTTAGCCAAATATTTTGGCCTAAAATTCCTATAAAGAATTCGACTTAACAATAAGCTTTTGTTGGTAGCTATATGGTATTGGGATCATCGATTTCATGATTTCAAGTCCACCAATTAAGTATTATGCCCTTTAACTAAGGAATTTGCCAAAATCATCAGCGTGAACTTCTATTCTTGAACCATGCCTTGCATTCCAAACTAGGTTCTAGATTACTTAAGAGATGCAAGTTAGACTTTAGGAATCCTACTCTCTGTTGTTTTTAGATCAATGGTTTGACAAAGACTTATCCCTCTTAAGCCATTGCTTGATGCACTGAATGATTTCTTGGACATACGTACTTTCACTGAAACACCCTAAACTACAACTTTACTATATATATGATGCAATCTACTAAAATCATGTTATTTTAAGTAATTTTCCCAATTAACATCTAAAAGAATTCACGTCATCTTATCCATATAATCATATAAATAATATACTAATTAGGTTTCTCACATCTTTCACGCATAGCATTCATCATTTTAGCACATTTATATAGAGTATTATAGCTTCTAGATGCATGCATAAACTAGCATTCTCACTATAAGCTTATTACAACCATCACTTCCATATAACATACATATAGATATATCACAACCCTTATACATATTAAACATGTAAGGAACTAAACAATATTTATCAAAACATCCTACATTAACTTCTATAGACTGGTGTTGGCCTGTCCTGATGCATAAATAGTTCCTGTACAAAAGCCTTGACTACCAAAACCTACACGGATAAAAATAACCCGTGCTAAGCTATACAGCTTAGTGGGGATTCTAAAAATGAAAGACAACCACTCACAGTGGTCGTCAAAATATAGGATATACAAAACAATATAATAATAATATTTACATGTCAGAAAAAGGTAAAATATAAAATATAATAGCTTGCATAACAAGATAACCCTTCACAATTAATTCAGTATACTTGAATACATACAATTCATAATGAGATATGTATATAATGTAAACAGATACCAATACATGCTTAATAAACCACTGTTATACATGATAAATCATATATCAGATGCATAGTTCATTCTGTGATTAACTGTGAAACATTATTGCTTTACTTTAGCCTGTTTAGGTTCTAAGAGTGGATAACGGGATCGGTAGATACCCGAGGGCATCAAAACTATGGACCCAATCAGGGCGAACTATACGGTGGACCGGTCAAGGACCTAAAAGATCAAGCAACAACCCAAATGAGTTGTGTATGATCCAGCAGGATCAACTATACTGTGGACCTAAAAAGGTTGACTGTGGTAGTTGCAATATCCCTATAGGCGCCTATCTATCCATAATTGAACTATAACTGCAGGCAAATTCTATTTAATCTTTCTTTCATCTATCATTCTTGCACTTATAGTGTTCATTTTGCACATGTATAATCATATGATAGCTACATTATTACTATGACATAACTGCATATGTAAGTTAATTTTATGATACAATTACTTTTTATATACCATCATTAGATATCTCATATTAGCATAATCATGATATGTTAAGCAAGTAATGCGTCATACCTATTCAAGTGCTCATAATTAATACTTTACAATATAGCATATCGTATATATATATATATGATCATGTATACAAATACATAATCCCTAGTGAATAGGAATATATAACATCATTATAATATACTTCATTATGTTATCATTCAGGCATGACACATAAACATAGTCATATATAGTATTTCTTGTTTCACAGTGTAAGTGCATGTTAAAATATAATTCACTCTATCATTAGAGTATGAATATGTAAGATTAATTGCATAAAACAATCATGTACACAATTTCATCACAAGTCCTTACCCAAGTACACGAGTGAATGTATTTGTATACATATAATCTTGCATTAATAGTCATATTACATGCCCTATCCAATTCATTTTGTAATCACATAAACACATATTTAGCTCAATTAATTGAAAACCATAAAATAAAGTACATTAAAAATCTGCACAGGGCAGCATTCTGGACTCAATTTGTGAGCCACAATTGAATTTGATAATGTCATTTTTAGGCTATATGATATTCTACAATAGTATTCCCCTATGTGTCTAGTTTCCATAGCATCAAAATTCACCTTAATATCTTACCTATAGCTCAAGATATTTGAAAAATACTATAGGCTGTTCATGGAACCAAAACAGTATTAGCTGTCACTTATAAAAATTCATAGCATAAAATCAAGAGGGATTTAGACAAACATTTCTTCATAAAAAACGTACTCATAGGTATATAGTTTACCCATATTTTTACAGAATAAGATTTTGGCTTCTCTAATAATACTTATGCCCAAAATACCAACATCTGTACCTTAACAGTCCAAATAGATTCAATGAATTTCATGCTAATTATTTGAAATACTTAGAAATAAAATTAAGCATTACTTCCTTCATATAAAATGTGTATTTATGAGTATAGTTTGCATAGGAATTAATTTCATGTCATTCTGATCATTGTACATACAGATATCTCAATTTTTCCAAACCTGGTCTAGAATCCGAATTTAAAAGTTCTCCTAAATTCAATAAATAATAAAAAATATCTAGAGGCAGAATTGAAGGTAGGTTCCTTCTTCAATTTTGTAGTAAAATGTCTTATATAACTACAGAAATTTGATTTGTTACAATTAGAGGTCTCTATTACAACTTACACTAAATTTTCAGTCAATAGGTCAGAATTTTCATCTCATCTCTTCATGCACATTTCATACATTGAACTCTCTTTTAATTACTACAAATTCAATTTAATCACAACAAGTTCCAGCAACCATATTCACATGCAACAAACAAATTCACATGCATTAAGGTAGGCATAATCCCATACCTTGGCCTAACTTTACTTTAACCAATTAATTTTCAGCAATTCCTTTCCCTTTATCCTTTCTATCTCCTCCTTCTTTAACTACAACACAAATCATCTCCAACCATTATTTCCAGCAACCAAACCCATCTGAAATCCACATAAGGAAAAGAAGAAGAAGAAGAAGAAGATAAAGATATCCAAAATTTAAACCATACCTTTATAATCTATATCAAAATCTTCTTGAATAATTTTCATGCATGAAGTTTTCTTTAAGATTTCTTAGAGATCTTGATTAATCAAGCAAGAGAAATATGAAACTTTCTCTCTTCAACAAGCTTAGCCGACCAACACTCATCACCATCTCAATTTTCTCTTTCCATCCACTAAGTTTCAGCCTATATAATAGTAAGGAAAATTCCCCAAGTGATCCTTTCAAATTTTGCATGCACATTATTAACACCCACTTCTTTGCATGCCACAAATTATTCCCCACAATTTAATTTATTCCTAATTCAACCCCATCATTTAACCTCTTCCTTACATTAGCCTCTCCACTATTCTTAAATTTTCAATTGACCCCTTAAAATGTCATAATTAGCAATTTACCCCGAATCAATAATTATACTCCAATTAAACCCTCAATTAAAATTAAATCACACTAATCAATTTATTTTCCATGCCATTAAAATAATGAAAACATAATTTATCCCTTAACCCAAATTTATACGAATTTCTCATTAAATAATTAATCTTAATCAAATAAAAACTCCTCTGAAAACATGAAATTTAATTAGGGTCATGTATGGGGTTTCACAATTCTCTCACCCTTAAGGAATTTCGTCCTCGAAATTCATATCTGAATTAAACAACTGAGGATATTGCTTCTTCATGGCTGCCTTTGGTTCCCAAGTTACTTCTTGTACACCATGATGTTGCCAAAGTACTTTAACCAGAGGAATCTGCTTGTTTCTCAATTGTCTGATTTCCTTAGCTGAGATTTCCTTCGATTCCTCATCATACGTGAAATCCGACTGCAACTGAATATCTTGAACTTGTAACTTGTAAGATTCATCTGAGCGATATCTTCGAACCATAGATACATGAAACACGTCATGAAGCTTGGCCAATTCCATAGGAAGAACCAATCTATAAGCTACTGGTCCGATTCTTTGATGAATTTCATACGGACCAATGAATCTCGGACTGAGTTTTCCCTTTTTCCCAAATCTAAGCACTTTTCTCCAAGGAAATACCTTCAAAAATACTTTGTCAGCCACCTGGTACTTGATATCCCTTCTTTTAAGGTCAGCATATGATTTTTGCCTGTCACTCGCTTCTTTCAGCCTCTGCTTGATAACTTGAACTTTTTCTTCTGTATCTCTAACAAGGTCAGGACCAATTAACTTACATTCAGTCAACTCAGTCCAGCAGACTGGAGTTCTACATTTCCTGCCATACAAAGCCTCATATGGTGCCATTTGAATACTCTTCTGATAGTTGTTATTATAAGCAAATTCCATTAAGGCTACATATTTATCCTAACTTCCAGAAAACTCCAAAGCACATCCCCTCATCATATCTTCGAGAATCAAAATAACCCTTTCGGATTGCCCATCCGTTTGAGGATGAAAAGTTGTACTATACTTGAGCTGTGTTCCTAAAGCTTGCTGTAAACTCTGCCAAAATCTCAATGTAAACCTTGGATCTCAATTCGAAATTATAGACACAGGTATACCCTTTAATCGTACAATCTCATTCACATACAATTCTGCAAGCCTATCCATGGAATAATCTATTCGAACCGGTAAAAAGTGAGCTACTTTTGCTTTTCCTGGGTGGTAGTCAACTATACAATCATAATCTTTGAATAGTTCCAACCATCTTCTCTGCCTCAAATTTAGTTCTTTCTGAGTAAGCAAGTACTTGAGGCTTTTATGATCAGTATAAATCCTACATTTTTCCCCATACAAGTAATGCCGCTAAATCTTTAAAGCAAATACCACAGCTGCCAGTTCTAGATCATGAGTCGGGTACTTCTGCTCATGTGGTTTCAACTGTCTAGATGCATAAGCTACAACTTTACCATCTTGCATTAATACATAACCCAAACCAACCTTAGAAGCATCACTGTACATTGCATACTCTTTCCCTGACACAGGTTGAGTCAACACTGGAGCTTCAGTCAACATCTTCTTCAACCCTTCAAAGCTTGCTTGACAACGTTCAGACCATTCAAACTTAATATTCTTTCTTAACAACTTAGTGAGGGGTGAAGCAATGACAGAAAAACCCTTCACAAAATGACGATAGTAACCAGCCAACCCAAGAAAACTTCTAATTTCATGAACATTCCTAGGTGGTCTCCAATTAACAATAGCTTCAATTTTATTTGGATCAACCCTAACACCTTCAACAGATACAACATGACCTAGGAAAGAAACTTCCTTAAGCCAGAAATCACATTTACTCAATTTGGCATACAAGTCATTTTCTTTCAAGGTTTGCAATACAATTCTCAGATGTTCAGCTTCATTTCTAGAGTAAATTAATATGTCATCAATAAACACAACAACAAATTAATCCAAGTAGGGTCTGAATACCCTATTTATAAGATCCATAAATGCAGTAAGTGCATTAGTCAACCCAAATGGCATAACTAAAAATTCATAATGCCCATAACGAGTTCTAAAAGCAGTCTTAGGAACATCCCCATCTTTAACTCTGAGCTGATAATATCCTGATCACAAATCTATCTTTGGAAACATACCAGCATCGCTTAACTAATCAAATAAATCCTCTATTCATGGCAAAGGATATTTGTTCTTCACTGTCACTTTATTCAACTGTCTATAGTCGATACACATTCTCATAGACCCGTCCTTCTTCTTAACAAATAAAATCGGAGCACCCCAAGGTGACACACTAGGTCTGATGAAGCCTTTGTCTAACAATTCCTGTAATTGAACCTTCAACTCTTTTAATTCAGATGGACCCATTTTGTATGGTGCCCTGGAGATCGGGGCTGTACCAGGTAACAAATCAATAGACAACTCAACATCTCTTTCTGGAGGAAGACCAGGTAATTCCTCAGGAAATACTTCTGGAAATTCTTTCACAATTGGTATTTTGTCAAGCTCCACTGTATCCCTTTTTGACTCAAGAACTAAAGCTAAAAATTCTTCACATCCTTTTTTTAAGATAACGCCTAGCTTGCATTGCTGATATAACATTAGTTGATAGCTTAGAACAATTGCCTTCTACAACCACTTCCTTTCCTTCATCATCCTTGAGAGTTACTGTTTTCATTTCACAATCTACCACTGCATGATGCTTGGATAACCAATCCATTCCAAGAATTACATCAAATTCATGAAAAGGCAACACAATCAAATCTGATGGAAACTCTCTCCCTTTAACTACTATATGACAGTCTTTACACACCTTATTAACAATTATACTATGTCCCAATGGATTAGTTACACATACATCAAAATCTAACTGTCGTGTTTTAAAACTATCTCTACCCGAAACCCCAATACAAACATATGAGTGAGTAAAGCCAGGATCAATGAGTACATGTATGTTACAATTATAAAGAGAAAAAGTACCAGTTATAACTTCTGGAGCATTCTGTTCCTCCCGAGCCTTCATGGCATAAGCTCGTCTAGCAACCATTTGAGTAGAAGGTCTATCAACTGTTTCTGACATATTCTGGAATTGAGATCCATGATGAGCTGATCCAAACCTTCCTCTGCCTCTACCTCTTCCAGATGGGGCTGCATTAAAAGCTCCCCTGCTATTCTGTTGCTTAAAACCTTGATCCGATTTCAAAGGACAATTTGCCATGAAATGATCAGCACTACCATATCTAAAGCATTCTCCAGCCAGTTTCCTGCAATTACCCCAATGGTGCCTGGAATAATGAGAACACTCAGGTGCTTGACCTCCACTCTGTCTTCTTGAAACTTCATTTTCATTTTTAAGCTTGGCAGAAAATTCTTGTTTCTTTCCTTTATTAGCAGAACTAAAAATGGACTCTGCAGGCTGACCTCCTTGAGTTCCCTAAATCTTTTTCCAGTAGATGATCCTCCCCTGGAACCACTTCTTTTATGCTCCCTCTCTTTTTTAGCTATCTCATACTTTTAAATTTTCATAGCAATTGTAACCAGTTGATTAAAATCTACCACATTTAAAGATGTGAATCCGAACAATTTTTCTTTGATTCGATCATTTAGCCCATCTTCAAAGTGCCTACATTTAAATACTCCTGTCAACATCTCTTTGGGAACATATTTGTATAATCGGCTAAATTCTTTTTCATATTCAGCCACAGATAAAACTTTTTGTCTCAAACTCAGGAACTGCTTCAATTTCTCCTCCTTATAAGCCTCAGTAACATATTTATTTCTGAACTCCCCCTCAAAGAATTCCCAAGTAAGTAGGTCAGGTAACTGAGGTTGTCTCAAAATCAATTTCCACCAATCATAAGCCATGCCTTCAAGTAAAAACACAACACATGATACCTTGTGATTTGCAGGACAGTTAATTTCATCAAATATCCTCTCTAGCCTTTTTAACTAGGACTCAGCTTCTTCAGATTATTCTAGATTAGTGCCCATAAATTCTTGTACCCCATGCTTTCTAATTTCAGATATTAGAGCCTTGGGCATAGTTATTATTTGCAGAATTTGTGTCATATCCTGAGAAATTTTTAACAATGCCTCTCCCAAAACTGCAGTAGGAAATTTATTTCGATGCAAAGAGGAAGTCATTGGATTAGGAGGATTTGATCTAACCGGCAAATTACTTTCAGCCGATTTTCTATAGTATCCCTAGAAGAATTCTCTATTTGAATCTATAAGAAAACAGGAACTTCTGTATTAGGCCAACATAACACTATCTGATATTAAAAGATTCCTATATGTACAAAGCCCATAAAAGGCTAAACCTAGGCTCTGATACCAAATTGAAACAACCTAAACTACAACTTTACTATATATATGATGCAATATACTAAAATTATGTTATTTTAAGTAATTTTCTCAATTAACATCTAAAAGCATTCACGTCATCTTATCCATATAATCGTATAACTAATATACTAATTAGGTTTCTCACATCTTTCACGCATAGCATTCAGCATTTCAACACATTTATATAAAGTATTATAGCTTCCAGATGCATGCATAAACTAACATTCTCACTATGAGCTTATTACAACCATCACTTCCATATAACATACATATAAATATATTACAACCCTTATACATATTAAACAGGTAAGGATCTAAGCAATATTTATCAAAATTTCCTACATCAACTTCTATAGACTGGTGTTGGCCTGTCCTGATGCAGAAATAGTTTCTATGCAAAAGCCTTGACTACCAAAACCTACACGGATAAAAATAACCCGTGCTAAGCTATACAGCTTAGTGGGGATTCTAAACATGAAAGACAATCACTCACAGTGGTCGTCAAAATATAGGATGTACAAAATAATATAATAATAATAATATTTACATGTCAGAAAAAGGTAAAATATAAAATATAATAGCTTGCATAACAAGATAACCCTTCACAATTAATTCAGTATACTTGAATACATACAATTTATAATGAGATATGTATATAATGTAAACAGATACCAATACATGCTTAAGAAACCACTGTTATACATGATAAATCATATATCAGATGCATAGTTCATTCTGTGATTAACTGTGAAATATTATTGCTTTACTTTAGCCTGCTTAGGTTCTAAGAGTGGATAACGGGATCGGTGGATACCCGAGGGTATCAAAACTATGGACCCAATCAGGGCCAAGTATACGGTGGACCGGTCAAGGACCCAAAAGGTCAAGCAACAACCCAAATGAGTTGTGTAAGATCAAGCAGGATCAACTATACTGTGGACCTAAAAAGCTCGACTGTGGCAGCTGCAATGTCCCTATAGGCGCCTATCTATCCACAATTGAACTATAACTGCAGGCAAATTCTATTTAATCTTTCTTTCATATATCATGCTTGCACTTATAGTGTTCATTTTGCACATGTATAATCATATGATAGCTACATTGTTACTATGACATAACTGCATATGTAAGTTCATTTTATGACACAATTACTTTTTATATACCATCATTAGATATCTCATATTAGCATATCATGATATGTTAATCAAGTAATGCATCATACCTATTCAAGTGCTCATTATTAATACTTTACAATATAGCATATCGTATATATATATATGATCATGTATACAAATACATAATCCCTAGTGAATACGAATATATAACATCATTATAATATACTTCATTATGTTATCATTCAGGCATGATACATAAACATAGTCATATATAGCATTTCTTGTTTCACAGTGTAATTGCATGTTCAAATATAATTTACTCTATCATTAGAGTATGAATATGTAAGATTAGTTGCATAAAACAATCATGTACACAATTTCATCACAAGTCCTAACCCAAGTACGCGTGTGAATGTATATGTATACATATAATCTTGCATTAATAGTCATATTACATGCCCTATCTAATTCATTTTGTAATCACATAAACACATATTTAGCTCAATTAATTGAAAACCATAAAATAAAGTACATTAAAAATCTGCACAGGGCAGCATTCTGGACTCAATTTGTGAGCCACAATTGAATTTGATAATGTCATTTTTAGGCTATAGAATCTTCTACAATATTATTCCCCTATATGTATAGTTTCCATATCACCAAAATTCACCTTAATATCTTACCTATAACTCTAGATATTTGACAAATACTATAGGCTGTTCATGGAACCAAAACAGTATTAGCTGTCACTTATAAAAATTCATAGCATAAAATCAAGAGGGATTTAGACCAAAATTTCTTCATAAAAAACGTACTCATAGGTATCTAGTTTACCCATAATTTTACAGAATAAGATTTTGACTTCTCCACTAATACTTATGCCCAAAATACCAACATCTGTACCTTAACAGTCCAAACAGATTCAACGAATTTCATACTAATTATTTGAAATACTTAGAAATACAATTAGGCATTACTTCATTCATATAAAATGTGTATTTATGAGTCTATTTTGCATATGAATTAATTTCATGTCATTCTGATCATTGTACATAAAGATATCTCAATTTTTCCCAACCTGGTCCAGAATCCGAATTTAAAAATTCTCCAAAATACAATAAATCATAAAAAATATCTAGAGGCAGAATTGAAGGTAGGTTCCTTCTTCAATTTTGTAGGAAAATGTCTTATATAACTACAGAAATTTGATTTGTTACAATTAGAGGTCTCTATTACAACTTACACTAAATTTTCAGTCAATAGGTCAGAATTTTCATCTCATCTCTCCATGCACATTTCATACATTGAACTCCCTTTTAATTACTACAAATTCAATTTAATCACAACAAGTTCCAGCAACCATATTCACATGTAACAACAAAATTCACATGCATTAAGGTAGGCCTAGTCCCATACCTTGGCCTAACTTTACTTTAACCAATTAATTTTCAGCAATTCCTTTCCCTTTATCCTTTCTATCTCCTCCTTCTTTAACTACAACACAAATCATCTCCAACCATTATTTCCAGCAACCAAACCCATCTGAAATCCACATAAGGAAAAAAAGGAGAAGAAGAAGAAGATAAAGATATCCAAAATTTAAGCCATACCTTTATAATCTTTATCAAAATCTTCTTGAATAATTTTCATGCATGAAGTTTTCTTTAAGATTTCTTAGAGATCTTGATTAATCAAGCAAGAGAAATATGAAACTTTCTCTCTTCAACAAGCTTAGCCGACCAACACTCACCACCATGTCAATTTTCTCTTTCCATCCACTAAGTTTCAGCCTATATAATAATAAGGAAAATTCCCCAAGTGATCCTTTCAAATTTTGCATGTCACATTATTATCACCCACTTCTTTGCATGCCACAAATTATTCCCCACAATTTAATTTATTCCTAATTCAACCCCATCATTTAACCTCTTCCTTACATTAGCCTCTCCACTATTCTTAAATTCTCAATTGACCCCATAAAATGTCATAATTACCAATTTACCCCGAATCAATAATTATACTCCAATTAAACCCTCAATTAAAATTAAATCACACTAATCAATTTATTTTTCATGCCATTGAAATAATGAAAACATAATTTATCTCTTAACCCAAATTTATACGAATTTCTCATTAAATAATTAATCTTAATCAAATAAAAACTCCTCTAAAAACATGAAATTTAATTAGGGTCATGTATGGGGTCTCGCATTCACTATTTGCATTATTAGGATGATCTTCCTTACCCTATATTTAATAGTAAACTTAAGGGAAGCATTCAATGATTACCGAATACTCGGTGTCTTCAAGGGCATATGAAATGGCCTGACTCCCTTGCCCATCAACTTAGCAGAAACCATTATAGACATAGACACTATCTGTACTGATCCTATTGTAGCTATCTTTATGAGTTCCTTATTACTCCAGGTATGGTCATTGTTTTAAAGGTTGTGCGCCCGTCGTGGGTTTTCACACGAGATTTTCTTAGTGGGAAATGCATCTTTTCAAATATTCACATAGCTCTGTTCCTTATTTTTATCTAGGATGAATCCAACTCAACTCCAGTGGCTATTATTTTCATTTAATTTTTTCATAAATTCATTTTTCATTTTTTTATTATTATTTTTTATTTCACCTTCAAGTGTGGCTACAGGAGAAACTGAGGTTACTTAAGGAACATCCTCTTAGAGTAATTAGTACATACTCCTTGTAACATGATCTTTATAGAAGATAACTTTACAACTTTAACTCAACTTAAGAAGGGTTTGCATGGCTAGCAACAATATACAAAACCTTTTGCATTATCAAAAGCTAATACTTATATGTGAGTTTCTTGGGCAAAGAAATAGAAGGTTGGTCGAATTTTATTAATGAAAAATCTTGATTCTTTATTATAAATATTTTGTATGGCATTTTCCACTTGCGATCCAAATAGAATTTTTAAAATAAAGAGTGGGGATTGTCGACTTAGCTATAACACTCGCCTAACTACACTGGAAAAATGGGTTATTCATGAGAATAATAAAAACAATAATTACAATAGTAAAAGTAATGACAATAACAATAGTAGTAATAAAAAAAGGAAAAACTAAAATAAATGTAAAAAAGAAAAAAATCTGCATGTACATCGAGGGATGCATTAGTGTGCATCAGGTGATGTACCGTTGACTCATTCATCTAAAAAGTGCAAAAAAATATACTTTGGACCGTGCATCATATGGTGCATGGGTGTGTAATCAAGTGATGTATGGTCATACTTGCCTAATAAAAGGCTAGTTTCTTTTCTTTTTTAAGATAAAGTCTTTGTGAACAAACATATGTAAAGGGGGAAAAAAGGGAATGTTAAACACACAAAATGATTTTCAAATCAAAATTTTTAAGAAAACCAACTAAAAAGGATAAAAGGGAATTTAAAGATGACAGCCTAATAATTCATATTCAATGCTAGATCCAAAAACATTTTCATGTTAAAAAGGTCTAAACAAGTTTAAAATATGAATGACTAAATTTTAAATAAAACCTTTTTGAAATTTATAATTTTTTTTATCTTTGTACTTTTAACAAAATCAAGTTAACCAATCCCTTTTGAAGGTATCCAAGCAAAACATTTTACAGGAAAGGTTGCATGGTCGTGCAAACCCGTATGCATGGGTGTGCAGACTAAAAAAGTTAGCCGACTTGCCAATTTGCCTAAAAAAAGTTAACATACTTTTTGCTTGAATGGATGTGTAAATAGGTTACACAGGAGTGCAACTTGAGTGTTGTAGGCCACTTACCTGAAAGGGAAAGATTCTTTGCCGTACAAACCCAAAAATTGAAACAAGTTAGCAATTGGCTAAACAATGATGATATTTTCTTTATGTACGGGTGTGTAAGGTTTAAAAGTTGCTGAAATGACTTTTAAGTCCTTTATCAAGAATACTTCTCATTATTCAACCCTTTGCTTCCCTCAAGTGTCCGAATTAAACATAAAAACACTTTAAAATATTTTTGAAAAAAGTTTCAACATAAAAAAGATCTCAAAACCCTTGATTCACTATCTTTTAAAGAGCAATTTCCTCATTAGGTAATCCTAACAAAATCCTCCTCAAGGCCTAGTGCCTCTAGCTGTCCCAACTTATGCCTTGCTATGTGGAGTTATAAACTAGTAAGAGGTATGCTGACTTGTTATAAAGCCAGCTTTTATCGAGTCACCTAACTCGACACTAATGTGCCGAGTCATCACCTATGCAAAGCATCACAACCCTTCATGTACGCCTTTCTGAAAGCCATCAATTGGGACACCTTAGTGCCTATAAATACATGAAGTTAACCATATTTGGCGCATGGAAAAACTACCAATTAAATTCAAAAGGATTATGTGGAAAAGTATACACCAAGGAAAAGAAAAGATTCAAATAGGTCATTCAACATTCAAGTACTTTCTTAAAGAAGCATTGAGGAGTCATCAACCATTTTCTTCTCTTTATCTTTAGATTATTTACTTAATGCTAGTTCTCTTCTTTGTATTTTGTTTTCTTTGGATAATATATCTAGGTGAAGTTTGTTAATTAGTATTGCAATTATGAATTTATCTTTTATAACAATATTTTACTTAATGTATGAATAATTTAAGTTCAATTGGGTGTTAAATGTGTTATGTATGTTTGATCACAATATATAATGTGTTAATCAATTTGTTCATATTAAGAATTATGGCTTAATGGTGGAAAAGCAATTGAATTTACTTGAGGATTAGAAATCACTAGGAAATAAGGTTTTCAGTTTAAAGGGTAAAAGAATAAGCATAGAACTTCATGGGATTCATCTATCTCCATAATTTAATGAGAGTGCTAGGGGACTATAAATGGGAATCTCTTATTTAACTATGAGAATTGCACTTAGGGAGGTAGGACATATTCCCCAATCATTTGCATGTATATGTGTTAATTGAATCTTTACTCTACCAATTCATTCTTCTAATTCTAATAACTTTATTGAATTAAATTGTTTGATTAGAATTTATATTTAGTGCTCATTAGTTTGATGATATTAAGATTTTAGCATAACAAACTCTATCAATTTATATTTGCCTTTTCATCTATGTATCTACTAGATTAATATAAAGCAAATCAAAGATTCCCTATGTTCGACACCCTACTCACTTTATCTAGGTCCTAGAGGCTAGGGTAATAAATTTACATGGTAGCATGAAGATTGCCTTAGTAAGTTTGAGATTGAAATATGAACTTGTGTTTTTTTTAGCTGCTTAATTATCTGACCCTCTTTTGCTTCCTTTTTTATAGGTATAGCAATTGGAGCTATTTGCTTTTCGACTTGAAGCACCACCCTACCACTTTTGGTGACTTCCTTTACCCTCTTCACTTCCTCATTCTCACCTTAAAGCTCCACACATCAATTGGTTATTCCCTCATCCTTACTTCTGCTAGTGAAATCCCAACAATTAATAATAGAAATTAGTTGATTTTCAATCTCTACCTTTGTTGCTTTAGGGTTAGAATAAGTAAAAGCCATATACTCATTCCTAAATAGGTCCTTTATAATGTACTATTCTAGTAGGTTGGACCCAATCATGAACACGAAGGGGAGTATGGCTTTGTACCCCTTTCCTTCTTCTTTTTCCTTCTCATAAGATCTAAAATCTACTTATGGTCTATCAGATCTTGAATCTTATTTCTCAAAGTACAACAATAATCTGTTAGAAACCTTGTATATTGATGGAAGGTACAATACTAATCCTTTTTGTGATGAGGCATCTTTTAACTCTTTATAGGCCTTAGCGATAATAGTTATAATTTTTGTTTTTTGCTCAACCAATCCAATACCCAGGATAAAGACTTCCTTAGGTTGGACTAGTACATGTGATTGGCTTTCATGGTAGACACTTCAACCATCTTACCACTTTTATTTCCTCCACTACTCCTCTCAATAGACTTGTTACCAATAAAATTTCACCTTGCACCTTTATTATTAGCTTATTCGCCAAGTACTCACATTCTACCTCAATTGTAATATCTTTTAAAGACTCCTAGTCTTTATACCCTTTTATCTTTAGACCATCCCTCAAGTAGGGACTTGCATTCCTGATGAAAAGATGAATCTAGTCGGCAGTGTAAAGCTTTTTTTTTTTTTATTTTCAAGACCCTATTTCTCTATCTTGTCAAGTATTTATGGAAAGATTCATCATGCATTTATTGAAGAAACTCTAGCTCTTTCAAAGTGATATCTATCCTTGTACTGCAATCATATTACTTTAAGAACTCTTCTATTAACCAGTCCTAATCCTCCTTTGTTTTCCTTTTGAGCCTGTTGTACCAGTCTATTATCAGGCCTATTAAACTCAAGAAAAAAGTACTCCACTTTTTGTTTCTTAGTCAAGGTGGTCCCCTTTATGATCAAAATATATAGTTTCACATATGTTGAGAGGTCTAAAGTACCATCAAATCTTGGCAGGTCCGGCATCTTGAACCTCTGAAGTAGTAACTTATCCGCATCAAGATCTCTATCTTTAGAGTTCATCCCCCTATATGTTAACAACATTCGGACCATTACTTCTACCTTTTCCTACATGTTTTTAAAGGTAGCATCTTTTGCACTAGGTTACCTATTCCATACTATAACCACAAGAGCATCATCCTTTTCTTCCCCCTTAATGTAGACATTTTTAGACATATGCCTTCCTTCTCTTCTCTACTCTATTGGTGGGACTTGAGGCTCTATAGCAACTATTGTGGGAATGTTCCCAACATAAGTTAGCTTCGTTAGCGCTTAAGCAAGTGCTATTAGTCAAGTTTTAGAATGAGGTACTGAAAAAACCACCAACCCACTAATCATGACAAGCATCCTATCTTTCAATTCTTGAAACCTCCTATCTAACCTTCTATCTAGCTCATCCTATGGCATTAAAGGCATTGAAGTAGAAGCTAACCTATCCCTTATAGTAGATATTCTTCTTCCTAAATACTCTGCTTCTCGTATTATTTCTCATCACATTTACTGTGTCTTGTGAACCATCTCTATCTCTAGTGTGCTTTTAAAATTATCTCCAAAGAAATCCCCCAAATCAAAATTTGAACCAGTCTCTATCCTGAATTTTGTACATAACTCTGGTCCCAGTTATGATTGCTCAATTATGAACCTCCAAAAAAGGTGATTGTTCGACCCTTTAGACCACCTAAATGAATTTATGATGGCTATAAAAGTTAGACATTAGGAATGATGCATGATGACAATGTATCAACATGATATATACATGATGTATTAATGTTGTTATGTGTTAATCACACCTATATACAAGCAAGATATAGCGATTCAACCTAACACATGATGTCCTTAAGCCTTCAAAAGGCATGAGACAGTGCATTAGGATATCCATATCTATTTAGTAACGATCAACCTACAAGACATTTGTTGAGCATCGCAAGGCATGCATTTTGGAGTCATTGCCTAATAGAACATTAGGAAATTTGTACATGGCATCAATTACCTTAATTTCATGTGCAAGTATAGTGGGCCATCTTAGTACAATTAGGTTGATGTTCCGTAGTGCAACATATTGTATCTCGGGTTCTGCAGAAAGTAAATTCACAAGAGGGGGAACCATCTTGCAATGATTTTGAACAACATCAGTGTTGGTGATGAGTTCCATTTGTTGAAGGATCATCTATAAAGGTGAAAATAGTAAAAATGAAAAGAAAAAAGAAGTAATAGTTGATTAAATGCGATAGGTCGATAACTGGAAAAGGCAGAACACCAAGATAATGAATCAGAACATCAGGAAAACACTAATAACTTGTTACCTTAATAGCCGAGAGTACAACTACACAATTAGCATGTTTCATTCATGGAGTCACTCATTCACAATAGTCTTAGCCTCATGAGCATCAACCATTCTGTATCTAGAAAGAGCATCCAATATAAAAACTTAGCCCCACCTGAAAAAGGAACACAATAAACTTAGATAAACAAATCGACAGGTCCAAGAAAATAACTTTTAGGATTTTGAGGCACCAGATTAATAGAAAAATTATTTTTGATGGTAACATAAACCAAAATACGGAATCATTTAATTTCCAACGAAGTTCAATCATTGAACCTAATAACTTGATACTATCATACTAACATGCAACCAGCAAACCAAAGTCTACACCAAGAGCATTACAGCCAACAGACAAGGGGAAAAAGATTTAAAGAAGAGAGAAATGAGGCAAAGGTGAAAAATAATACAATAACAAGCTTGCTACATAAGCTTATTGGATAGTTATTGCTTTAGTTGCTGGTGGTTGAAACAACGAGGCATCGATGAGAAGCGATGGAGGAACATCAATCACCAGTGAGAATGTCATTGATTGGTGGCAGCACCGTTCTTGCCTTCCCACCTCCCCTTTTTCACGATTTCCTCTTCCTCCTTCTAATTTTTTTTCATATATTCCTTTTTATCACATTATGGCCACACAAAGTAATAGTCCCGGTTTTCTTATTTTTTTATCCAAAAATTTATAGGGACTTAATTCCCTTAATATTTTTTTTCATTATAATTAATTATATGATATGCTTAAGTTATGTTAATTTGTGGTTTATTATAAAAACGTATTTTAATTTAAAACCACTAGTTAAAAATTTTAAGACGAAAATGTTTACTCATCTTAAATCTTCGACCAATTATACCCCTGCTTGAATCAAAATATAATTTACAAATTAGAAAATATTTCCAATCAACTCAAAGTTGCAGCGTTACATTGTTGATTTCCTCTGCCTGCACCCACAACCATAATAGATCTATAAGCCTACTATAATAAACTTCCGAACCTAATATATGAAAAATATGATGATTTACAATATAACCTGCTAGGGCTTTTTGCTTGGTAGCTACAAACTTAAGACTGGCGAGTAGAGAGAAAGAGGGGCAAATTCTTTTGAGGGGGCAACGACATGCTATGTGAGGGAAGAGGCAGAACAACATTAGGTTAAATTTCTTCATTATAATATATATATATATATATTAAATAAAAATTAATAAATACTACATAAGAAAAATCTTAGTATATTTTAATAGATACTTAATTATATTTCGTATATTACTTATTATTATAAAATATAGAATTTAATATAAAAATTTAATATAAATAGAAATTAAATATATTGCTATATAATATTAGTATAGAGAATTTAGTATAGAATACAACTATGAACTATAATAAGATATTTGATTTTTTATTAAATTTTTATTAAAATAGTTTTCTATATTTTAAAATTATAACTTTTCGAATTATAACATTCAATAATATAGCACAAGATTATAAATGACCCAAAAGGATCTAGAGTTGCAACATCAAAAACAAGAAGAGTCTTTCAATGAGTATCTTTATCAATGGAAGAATAGGTAATGGAAATGAAGAAGAAGCTATAGACCAACAATCAAATCATATTGTTCATTAAAAATGCCAATCCCTACCTAAATGATTGACTCAAAATGAAAGGTTTAAAGGACTGGAAGTCTTTTAAAGGCTTAGCCATCAAAGTTGAGGCCAAATATCTAGAGGAGAAGACTAGCTTCGTCAACCATAATGTTGGTAAGAATGATAAGAATGACAATACCAACAGGGGGCAACAGTGGTAAAACCTCAAGAGTCTTAATTACAAGGATAACCCAATGTCATTATTCACACCTAGAAAGGCCATTCTCTTATTTTCTTGCCCATTTTACAAATGAAGGAAAAATGCAACCTTTGCCACTAATGACTATTAAGAATGTGGGGAAGCCTAAGAATGGTTAATTGTTATTATAATTATCATCAGCTTAAAGGACACACGACTAATTATTATTAAACTTTAAAAAATTATATTAAAGACCTGATTGACACTCTATAGATGTAAGATTCATAGAATAGAAGTAAGACGAAGAGAGGCTACAATGCTTTATGACCACCTATGTTTGTGTTTGTCTAAAGCTCACAAGAATGGTATGTACCCTAAGATGCTTATGGCGTATAGATATCTAACCATTACCCATTTAATTTAAAAGAGGAGTAGTTATAAAGTCATGAGATGTAAATATTATCATCAATCTTGGGGGCACCGTCTAGAAAAGGAAGAGCTTGAGATGTTGGAAGATTTTTTGCATCTTGCACTAATAGTATAAAAGATTTAATATAAGCCACTTTTTGATAAAGTAAAATATATTTCCAAAATAAGCATATATTTCTCTAGTTATGTTAATAATATGAACTTTTCTTATATATACAATGTCTTATTCTATTGCATCATATTTGGTAATAATCATAACTCATTTATATAAGACATTAATTCAATAAACACCATTTTATTTAATCTCAAGAGAAAAGATATCTCAGTTGCCTCCATTATGAATCCTAAAGTAATATTTGGTAGAATAATAATAATAATAATAATAATAATAATAATATCTTTGGCTGAACATGTAATGGCACATAGAGAAATGATAAGAACACTACAGCGTGCCACTCCCATCTTTCGTAACACTGAACCTAAATAAGAAGCCCAACTTACATAAACCAATCCATTTAAAATTCTAAAAAAAACTCATACAAATAGATGAAAAATAGGAGTTGGATGCATGAAAGGTGTCACCCTCTTAGATTAAATTAATATTTGTGTTTTTGTATTACATGTCTAATGATTATTATTGCTGTCGTTATATGATGCATGTATGTAAGAATGTATGCATAAGCTAGGTATGATCATATGATTAACCTACCAAAAAAAAACCCATGGAATGCATAGAGACACATGTTGAAGTGGGCTTAATCCAAGGTTCTAATAGTAGCACTTCATGTAACGAGGACTTCTTTCGTTGTTGCTCTTATCTTGACATTTTCACCAAAATTACACTTTTCTTAGTGCTTGGGGGCTTCAAAAGGTATATAAAGTCTGCGAAGGGCTAGATTATCTTTGGCCAAAATACAACAACTATTATGCTGAAAATAATAAGAGGACTTAGACATAAGGCAAGGTAGAAAAAACTTAGGGAAGATACCCAAAAGAAGCTTGCCTAAATCCTACTTGAAAATAGATTTCTAAAGGGTTATTTCTACAAGGATGGTGGCCAAGCTATAGCCTCAATGAGCCCATAACTACTTCAAATATGATATATGCATTATTTTTGACACAAGTGCTCTGATGCATATAACATCTTGCATGTGTTTACGCGCACACACTCCCCTTTTGCATGCATTTCTTCATATCAAATCTTTTAAAAAAGTTTCATACAAATTTTATGCATGTGTTGGCACACATAATCCTTTTTATGCATGTGATTCTCTGCACATAACTCATAACATGTCTCTCATGTGTAATTTCTTGTATACATCACTTATATAATTTTATGCATGGTTCTTTACTCATAATTTCCTATGCACACACAAGCTTTTGTACATATCTTCGTATAGATAATTCTTCAGGAAAGATAAAGACATCTTTTGTTGCACCTATCTTCATTCAACAATTATCTTGGGTCTTCATGTATAACACACTAATTGCAAAGTTATAGATTCAAGAATTTGTTACATGAAGTATTGATTACTTTCCCAATACATTCAAGATGATCACCACAATGTTGTGATTTTCCTAAATACGGGTAGCATTCTTACTAAAATTGTTTGTGCTTTAAATATAATTTATCTATACAAGTTATGTCTAAGCTTTTGAAGTAATCATTTCTTGTTAATCTACTTTTAACTTGAAATTTTACTTCATACAAGTAAATCTCAACTATAAATGGTTTCTTCTCAATCTTAGAAATTTGTGTTTTATTAATGTTTGAGCTAAACAAGAGGTACTCATATCATATCTTTGTCCACTAAATTATATAAAAGCCTTGCCTATACAATGCAATTTCTAAATTTTGAGCTCTTCTAGCCAGTTATAAAAGTAAGTTAGAAAAATACTTTGCAAATAAAGAGATTGGGTAAAACTCAATAAGAGTACTAGAACCTTTCTGATTACCCATCAAATTGACCCTGAAATAAGACAAAATCTAAAAAATAATTCAGGTAACCCTTCTTTGCATAATTCTCAAAATAACTCTTCCTACCCTAATTTTATAGTAGTTTAGTAGCCAATTGAGCCTTTATTTCAAGCATTTCGAATGTTTGTTCATTTTATTACTACACATATTAAAACAACCCTTAGCCCAAAATGATTTTAGCTTCTTTTTAGGAAGATTGCCACTATGGTAAGGTTGGTTTAATATTTTGAAAGGAAAGGAAGATTAATTTTTATCACTCGCTATATAACTTGTGTTTGATGTAAGGACCCAAAATAGGCCCTAGTAGAATTCAAGGGCAATTACATGTTATTAAAGTCTAATTGAGTATTATTGGATGAATTATGAAGAGTTAAGATATTGATTAGGGCAAAAATGTTATTAAGTTATCAATAATTATGTGATAAATGTGTAAATTATAAGGTATGAATTTTATAAGGTCATAATTAAATTATTATTGTTGGTTTAATAACATTCAAGGGTTTAATTGAAGTAAAAAGTATTAATTTGGGGTAAATTTATAATTACGGCATCTTTAGGGGCAAATGTGAATAAATGAATAATTGAGAGGTTAATTTCAGGGAAAGAATAAATGAATAGGTTAATTTATAACTTGCAAGAAATGGAGGGATCACTTTATAACAAGCAAAAAGGTGTGGGTTAATTAAAGGACATGCAACTTGTTGAGGGACCAAAAAGGGAATTTTCCTAACTATTATAAATAGTCTTTTTGCTAGTGGAATGAAAGAGAAACTTAATAAGAGATGGTGGTGGACGAAATTCTAGGGAGAGTTACAGAAATTTCCTTTCTCCTTCTCATTTCTTAAAGCCATAGATGATTTCTCAAGGTCTTCTTGAAAAGGAAATAATTGCATGTTGTTCAATCTAGATCATTAGTCTAAAACTATAAGGTAAATATTTTAACTTGATAGTTCATCTCTTTATCTTCATCTCCTTCTTATTTTGATTGATGATGGATTAAGATAAATGATGGAAGATTGTTGTTGAATGAATGAATTGATGCAAAAGATAAAAAGAAGGTAGAAGAGACAAGGAAAAAAGGCTTACAAAGGACTAAGAGTGAAAGGAAAATTTAAAGAAGATTTGAATTGTATGTCCAGGTTTGGGAGCTTAATTTTCAAGCATGTGTTTTTATTTGAGAGAAATATGTGATTACAATATGATATGGATGTATTTTGATATAGTGTTATAGTTAAAAGAGGAGATGTAGAGATTTACCTCTTGCATGTGTTAATTGATATAGTTAGGATAAATAAAATTGTTAAAAGCTTGATTTGAGTTTATTTTAAAGTGATGTTAATATATATAAATGTTAAAATACAATGTATGAAATTATATTTGATGAGTAACTTGAAATAAAACATCAATCTTTGATGTTTAAATAGTCATGCATATGAGTTCAAAAATTTTGGGTTTGGGTTCACTGGACCTAGCTGTATTATTTTTGTAATATCTTGAGTTTGAGAAACGATAATTAGATGATTCTAATTGAGTATTAAACTAGACTTACAGAAAAATATTTCATAAGGGGAAATTAAATTATAATTTTGTCTCTAAATGGGTCATAACGTAGCTTGTAAATCGGATAAGTGTGCAGTCTTGTGCTCATAAACAGTCTTTAGTATTTGGACAATATCTCTCAATTTATAACCGATATTGAGATGTGGTTTGATATTATAGAAACTAGAAATCTATATCTACAACTTTGTAGAATAAAACTTTTTCTAAAAAATCCTTATAGTGTGTCAAAAACGATGTACAAAATGAGTTTGTTAAGCAGTTTGCAGGATTTTGGGAACAAGGTGAAAATTTGTATGGCCAAATACACTATCGCGAGCGTGACTGTGCGACAACCATGATTTTTGCCCATAACTTTGCTTTTTATTTCCCTTTATCATTATATTAGGTTACCCTCATGTGTTACACATATAAATGAACAAAATAGGCCTTGAATGCAAGTATACGAGAGCTATAGACTCATGTGTATATAAATTTGTATCAAAGGATATATATATGGATTTGCATAATTGTATCTTTTACATTGAAAATTGTCTATGAATGTATACTTATGCATCATGGAAATTGTGCATTGATAGTTAAGTTATAGCTCCATGAATAATTATGAAATTATTGTTAATCATATATGTGTAAGATAATATGATTGTGATATGATGTGTTGCCTAAAGATCATATGTTCAAGTATAAGTTCATGATGAAAGTTAAATGTATGTGCCATATGGAAACATATTGATATATGTATAGCATATGATTGATGAATGATAGAGGTATACATATTGATAATTATGCTTACAAGAACAAGCTTATTAGATACGAATGTACTACAGGTATGTACAATCTGGGATGATATTTATGAGTGCATGATCATGTAATTGCCCTATAAGATAGAAAATTATTGAATGTCACTTAGTAGAAGAGATTATATGAATGTGCAAATGGTATACTATAAGTACATCTTTGAAGTATGAAATGAACATGAACATAGTGTTGTCTGCAATAGAGTTCAAATATGGATATGAATACATACATGATAGTTAATATTAAAAATGCTACTCATGAATGTTCATTTAATGCTGGAGTTTATGAACCAAGAAAATGAAAACATGTTATGTTACCTAGTTGTATATACATATTGTTGAATCTAAAGTTACTATATTCAGTTGTATAACTTGTCTTTTAATGGGCCGATATATATATAAAAGTCTAGATGATTATAAATGATTCCTAATGATTTCTTGTAATTACTATGATACATATAATTTGAAATGTTAACTTTACTTATATATAGAAGTAATGTGATTAGTGGAATAAAAGTGTGCAAATAAACATAAATGTAGTTATGTATGATCTTACATGGTTGGGTTCGAAGCTTGATAACTATTTTAGAGTAATGGCTCAAAGAATATGTTAAAGTGTAATGTATGATTATGTCTTTACCTAAATTGAAATGACATGATTAAGCATATGTGCTGTTACATGTTAGCATGCTAAAATACAGATCTACAGTGCTATAGACTCAATTATGGAAAATATTATTAAATTATGTAATAGCAATGTTATATGAGAATAAGTACACAAGTGTATGCATTAGAGAGGGAGTATTTTGTCATGTGATAGTTACATGAACAAATTATATAAATTGTTTTATGAATTATGCATATATGTTGATGCACTAGAGAAGATATATATTTGTACATGATTATGCACAGGAGCAAGTAGTATAATATAGATACAACCATATTATACAAAATAGTTACATGATTGAAAAAGATTTCAAATACAGAACAGTAATACCCAATAGTGAGCATGTATATGTTTACCTTGTATATAGTTATATAAGAGTATACATGTGTATACATGTATATGAATGAATAGATGAAAGATAAAGTAAACAAATTTTATTACCCGCGATGAGTCTTGGAAGTGGATAGATAGGCATGCCTATAAGGGTACTTTTGTAGCTGCTTCTAAACATTTAGACCTGTTTAGGTCCACTTGAATTTAAAAGTATAGTAACCCTATTTGGGTTTAAAAGTTAAAGTTAATTTTAACAACACTCATGTGGGTTGTAGCCGACCCGGTTTGGGTCCGCTTGACCGGTCCATGTTATTTGATTGACCCCATTTGGGTCCATGTTAATTGTTCGACCTCGTTTAGGTCCACCTATTTATCATACAATTTTATCCCTACAAAGGATCATCGTTTAATACCTTCGAATATCTTATTTGTACCTTTGGGTACCACCGTATATCCCGATATCCACTTCTTTAGAATAGTGCAGGCTTTATTATCAAGGTTAAGAAAATTTTAATAAGGCATGCAAATTCTTAGTTGACTTTATACTATTCTACATATGAAATTCCTTTTGTTGCATACAAAACCCAAGTCTAAAAGAATGCTCAATATACATATGTATCTATATTGCTAGTACAAAAACAAATTGCATGTTAATTGGTAAATGCTCTATATATATATATGTCCTTTATTTTAATATATATTACATTGTATGCTTATATATGGTGAATGAAACATCAATGCAAAATTTTAACTGTTGAACTTTATGATTTCTATAAGTGAATATAAATGTTTAATTTCTTTCATTTCTTGAAATAAATCATTGTTACATTTGAAGCATGTTGGGTGCTTGTTGACGATCACTGTGAGTGGTCGTTTATCATGATTTAGTTCCCCACTAAGCTTTATAGCTTAGCACGGGTGTTTCATCCGTGTAGGTTGCAAGGCTAGGACTTTCTCTCAAGATTGATATCTGTAGCAGGCTGGCCAACACAATTCTTTGAAGATTATAAAGTATATAGTCTTCCTTTTTGTATTTTAAAGGTTTTATGTTGTGTTGGAAATCTTGTAAAAGTACAACTGTTTTGTAAGATGTTATTAGTGGTTATATTTTTTGTAAAGAGACTCTAATGTATATTGTGAAGTTTTAATAGTTTAGCACTCTTATCGATTAAGTATGAATATCGGTTCTCTATATAGTTGATATATGTTTTTGTTGCACAGAAAAATATGTGTATTGAGATGGATAAAGTGATATGTATAGATTATAGAATAAGGGTGCTACATTTGAGGATCTTCTAAAGGAAATTTAATTTAATTGTTGAAACAAACCTGAAGAAGAAAAAACTTAAAAAATAATTGTAACACCATAACCTAACTTATAATTATCACTATTTCCTATGCAATGAAACATGTTTTTCAACATGATTATGCCATAACAATATTATACAAAGATTTTAATATAAAACTTAATCCCATATAAGTACTATACAATTAAAAACTTTACAATATACTTAAAGAGTCTCTTTACTCAGTATAAAATGCAATGGTTAGGCCTCTTTACATACACTACTTCCAATGCTAGATAAAACTATTAACCAAAAGAATCCAAATAAAAGTCTATATTTCTATCTATATCTCTTTATCTTGTGTTAGCCATCCTGCTTTAGATATTATCCTAGAGTAGGAAATCCTTTCTTGCAACCTACATAGATAAAACACCCATGCTAAACTATAAAGCTTAATGGGGATCATAAAACATGTAGATGACCTTTTTAAAAGGTCATTATAATGCACTCGTACAAAACATATCTTTGAACATATAAATCCAATCATTTGATATAATAATTTCCATATCATAACCTTTTTAAATTATTAACACTCTCAAATTATTCTTGTGTTTAATTCCAAGCACTTGCAAAAGTTACTCTTAGTTATCACTTACATAATAAATATTTACATATGTCAATAGTAATTCTTGAGTTTCTTTATTTCAAACTCGACTAATCACTTTGTATTACTTAACTTTCTCAAAGGCATGATAATATCAACCTATGTCCATAAAAGTCATTTTAAAATCATAGAACTTTAAGTTAATAAAGTTGAATCCCTATGTATAGACAGATAATAATTTCCAAGAACCATAATCACATACAAATGCATCTCAACTACCTAATTCAGGTATTATCTCAAAAAAACTATTGTTATTGTTATCATACCATTCTCTTACATAATTAGATACCATTCCATTTTGCTATTATATTGACATGCTAATATATTCCGATCTCATATATGTATTACTTACCCATGCTTATGAGATCATAACCCACTAATATTTATAAGCAAGGAGTCACACATATTTCTCATATTATTGCACAGTGTTAAGCAAGAAGTATGTGCTTATAAGGAATACATATTAGTCCATATCATAATTGAAAAGTATTACTATACACATACCAATACCTATATCTTGTATTCTTAAGTGTAGGAAACACCATGAAATTACATCAAAGATTTCATCACTTTCATTTATAAGAGTTACACGAGCCACTTAATAACCTCAAACAAATAACATATAACTATAGAGAATATACTTTCACCAACATAATTATTGACTAGACATTATTGATGCACATATACATAGTAAATATGCATATATAAAATTAAACCTCTATTAGTATCACACTTTCCATATGCAACATAAAGATTTTATACAAAAATCATATGAAGATCAACAGAAGAACTATCATACTTCTTTAACCTTTTTATCATAATATGATTTTTCTTTTACTTTTAATTATGGATTTCACTTTTCAAAATAAGTGGATAACGAGTTTAAATGGTGGCACCCGAAGGTTCAAAACTGTCTAACCTATCAAACACACCAAAATGGGGTCGGTTATAACCCAAATAGGGTTGAAAATGATCAAAACGGGACCATGTCTATTTGGTCACCCAAACAGGGTTGAAAACTACCTTTGCTATAATGTACCCTTAAAGGCATGCCTATCTATCTTTACATTATTCTAACTCTGTTCAAATATTTACATGTATATTCATTTGTAACTATGTAAAGGGTAATCATATGCTCGTTTATCTATAACTTTTCTTTAAACATGTGATCATGCATAATATTGAGTATTGCTATTCTCTACTTGATATCAGTGTAAGGCAAGTAACCTATTTCCAATTATATATATATATATATATATATATATATATATATACATAGGTGTATACATCTATTTATAACTATGAGCATGGTATTGAATACATGCTTAAGTATATATGTGATGTATTTGTAATCCATAGAAAGGCATTGATACTAATCATCATCATCTTCTAAGATTATTTATTCAACATAATGTATGCGTGCATGTCTAAAACATATTTTCTTTAAAGTGTACTTTACAATTAGGTTCACATAATAACATGTTTATATCTTCATGTTTACACACACACACATTACTAACATCATTATACCATATATTTATCATTGCTATAATCATATGGAAATAACATGTATATACATTATTATTTAATAAATGCATATCAATACCATCCACCATGTAATAATACTATATATCTTATATTTACAATACATCATCATTTTTCAGCTTAGATTGGTGTTGAATATATATGATCAAATTATTATATTCAATAATGATCATTCAATTATACACATCGTACCTTTTTCCCAAGGTTGCCACTTAATCCTTATGTGTTCATATTTTGTTCATGTCTATACACACATATAGATACACACACACACACATAAACACACACACACACACATAAACACACACATACTGTAAGGACGCAATCATAACCCTAATCGGATATTTGTTAATTAATGAGGACTATCGTTAATTAAGGCAAATTTTGATTATTTTGCAATTATTAAGGTTAAGTCCTAAGTGGGGTATTTTGGAAATTTCAACATGTAAGCATATGAGTTAAGTTAAATTATAATTGAAGAAAAGGATACAATTGAAGTGAATTAGAAAGTCTTGGGATTAATTTGGAAGAAATTGGAATGATGGGGTTTAATGGAGTGTAAGTGTATAGTGGTAATTTCCCTATGGAGATATTTACCCCACTAATTCTTGTATTTGGCTTCTTGAAGAAGGAACCCTTAAGGGATTTTTTTAGTGGGGATCGAAAATTGAAGGGAGCTCTCTCTCTCTCTATGGTTATAGTTTAAAGAAGATAGAACCTAGGGTTTTGAGAGCTGGCATTCTTAAGGTGATGCTTTCCTCTCTTACTCTCCTTCTGGTTTGTGTTTCATTTCATATTTAGGGCTAAAGGGTTAATGATTGTTATCTTATGGTGTTTGAGGGAAAGATAATCTCAAGAGTGGATCAATAGAGGTGAAAGAGATGAACCTTCAACACCAGGTACGGGAATTGGTTTCATCTGTTAATGTATACATATTTTTCCCTGTTTTGTGTATGTGTATTGTTAGTAAGATTAAAGGCCTAATCTAGTGAGCTTTGATGAGTATAAGATGATTTGAAAACTTAAATGATCATTTAATGAGGTGGAAAGGTGAGATTTATGATTTAAATGTATCGGGATTATGGTTTCTGGGTATCTTCTTCATGCATGGCCATGTGAGTTTTTCTTCTTCTCCACATGTGGCCACGTGTTTGTGTTCCTCTAGGGAACACACGGCCATGCCTTGATTGCCCCTTGAGGATGCGTGGCCACGTGCCTTTGTTCTTCTTCTTACCCACGGCCACGCATGTTTTTCTTCTCCTTATGCATGACCACGTGATGCTTTACTCCTTCTCACCCATGGCCACGTGATGTTCTCTTTGTTCCCACCCATGGCCATGCATTCTTTGTTCATAAAACCCATGACCACATGTGTGACAAAACTAATAGACCTAGCTATACTGTTTTGCTTATAAGTTGAGCTAGAGAACTCTAAATTGAGTTATTATTTTTGCGTACGAAAATAGACTTCCATACCTACATTGCATATGCAAAAACCAAGTACTAAATCTGTCCCTAAATAGGCCATAATTCAGCTTGAATTCACAACCAGTTTGCTGCCCAATCACTAGGAGCAGACCTCAGTTTTTTATAAATATCTAAAAGTATAGAAATGATATCAAGATGATTTTTGATGTTTTCGAAACTAGAAATATAGTGGAATAAGTTTGTAGAAGACCATTTTTGCTGAAAATGCCTTTTGATATGTCAAAAACTGCTCATATTTCTAGCTCAAAAAACTTCCTATGACTATTCATGACTCGTAACTCCGATCACCACTCGTGACATATTTTACTCGTGAACAAGTGCACGAGTCATGAAGTTTGCTTCCTTTCACGAATAGTGACACCCCTCATGACTCGTACACTTCTCTACTTCATCCAAACATGATTTTTAAGCCCGTTTGTGTCACCAAAGCTAGTCTAAACCTTTTTAAGTAACTTAAAAGCATTTTAAGCATAAAATAAAGATAAGTTATGGCACTATATATGATAAAATGAAGCGATATATGAGAATAAAGGTAGTAAATGAACACTAAAATTGGAATAAATGAAAGTGTTTACTTGTAATTGATTATATTATAATGATTATACACATGTGATTTAGCTTTGCCCAAAATATTCCACATTGAAATTCCTCTACAATGATATGAGAATACTAGAACATAGCCTAGTGATAATAAGAGAATAGGTACAAGGTTTCATGTCCGAGTTAAAAGAAAGGGAACATCGCATGCTATGTTAAATTATGAAATCAAAGAATCTTGGTTATACTCTAGGTCACAAGAAGAATTAATGATTAGCAGTAATGTGTAATAATCTGCTCATTGTTTATTCATGCCTCTAATACAATATGATTAGCACAAGAGCATCCGTAGTGTGTTAACGACTAAGATGATATGACCTTACACAACTTGCCTAAGCATAAAATGTTATAAGATAAAAAATACAAGTAAGATAATTGAAGTATACGACTATGTTAAAGTGTAAAACTTATTATTTCTACTCTAGTGAACCTTGATATAAAGGATACTGCTCATTCGCTCTTTATACCCTATGATGTAAAATGAATGTTGTAAGTCTTCAAGTAATGTTCTAATGATTAAGATGATATAATCTTATACAACTCACCTAGGAAAATAATGTTATAAAATAACAAGTACAAATAAGATGATCATGTTATAAGTGATAATGTTAAGGTAGATAGTTTGTTTCCTACGATATAATAGATTATAAAAGTAAGCAAAAAGGGCTAAAGATGAATAAGTGTTGACTTTAAGCTATAAGAGAACATATTTATCCTATGATATGGATCATGAATGCTTGAATGATGCTATATATGATTATGTTGTAAGCCGATTAATTATAAGAATAGGGAAACTACTAACGGCAAGCAATAACAAGGTACATTATTGAGAACTATTTATGAGTTATGTAAGTTTTATAGGGTATAATTGATTCGAGCATGCTATGATGAGTAGCTTGGCTTAATATGTATATGTATGAGTGTAGGTGGATACGCGCAATGCTAATCATGAAAGATGACATGTTATTGTTGTTTGTATAATCACATAACTATCATGATATGAATGAAAGAAAACTGATGCAAGTATACGATCATATGATAGCATCCATATGTAATGGAGCTTAACGCTCAACATTGATGTATAATAAGAATGATATGCATTCTTTTATGAACAGTGACTTTAAGTCAAATGATGAGCTAAGTAAAGAAGAATATGTTAAAGTAAAGATGTCTTAAAAAGTTAAGCCTGCAGGTCTTAGTTCAGTTGTGGATTAGATAGGCATGCCTAAAGGGATACAGTCTTAGCTGCTATAGTTAACCCTGTTTGGGTCATGTTCCTTAATGGAACCATCGTTTGACCCCATTTGGGTCTATAGTTTGTTCCTTGCTGGAACCATTGCTTGACTCTGTTTGGATCTATTGTTTGATATCTTCGGATATCCATAGTTTGATACCTTCGGGTATCTATTGCTCTCATTATCCACATTTCGAACTAGTACTTAGGTAGACTATTAAACATGTAAATTGTATAAGAAATGAAGTAATGTATGTATCGATCGCCTCACTTATATGTATTGGAATTATGATAGTGATTTATTCTATTGCTTTATTCTAAATTTTAGTTAGCTGTAAACTATTTTTATGAAAGGAAATGCCATGTTATGTAGTACTTGATTGTGATGTCTTACATCAACTATGAGAAAGGTCATCATGTGAGTACCAGTGAAGGTTGGTTCCACAGTGTATGGTTGGGCCACAAGCTTACAATATTGAATTAAATGTTACATGAACTATGACATGCATAATAATATGAGTATGGGATAACTAGAAAAATGTTTGCATGTGGTATGAAGACCTTGTCAGTTAATACTGAGGTATAATACCTATTCCTTAGAATGGCATGCAAATTCATGAGTATGTATATGAACATTTATGTATGTAGGTGTTTATGTATAATTCTAACATAAATCAAAGTGCAAAGCAAGATATGATATGAGTCTGTATGATGTTTAAGGAAGACATGTGCAGAAAACCCGAACAAAATGGTAAGTTTGTAATATATGTAATGAAAGCATGCCTAGCAATATCTATTGCAATGTTATATAACATGAGCACTTTTTTTTGGATGCAAATAAGCGATAAATGCACATGTTAGGTAATCAAATTGGTTAATGGTATTGAGTTGAAGGTTTTAAGAATATAACGATAATATCAATATTTTGGACAAGAAGAATTATAAGGTGCAAGGATTGTTCTAAGAAATAGGAGAGCATTAAAAATGATCATTAATTAACAAGTTTTAGGGATAAGATAAGTTTAGATGGCATAAATAGTTAAGGTTGAAAGCTTCCCCGAATGCCCATTATGGCATGATAAATAATGGAACCTCATATGTTATTTTATGTTATTATGATTATTGTATTTGTTTTGATGAAGAATATTGTAAGAGCTTGTCCATAGTTTTTGTTCCCCACTAAGCTTTATAGCTTAACACGAGTTTGTTTCTCCGTGTAGGTTTTAGGATAAGCTCCAGAGGATCGATTATGATGCAGTTGCTTTGAGGATATTAGGATACTTGAAGGCCATTTATGTTATGTTTATCTTATCTATAAGCTTAATTATCTTATTATGGCATGTAATGATGGCCTGTCTTATTATTATTATTTCTGTATGACCATTACTAGCTTTATGATGATGATGATTGGTGATGATTGATGGTTATTCATGGTTAAGGAATTAGGGTGTTACACACACACACACACACACACACACACATATAAACTTCTAGATATACAATCTTAAATACACGCGTGAATATGCAAAATACGTGTAAGTACATAGCACTATAACTATAGGTTCATCATTTTTTGCTTTAAAAATATATTTAAAAAATAAATTCTTTCAAAAATTAAATTTTGAGTTTCATCATTTTTTGTTTAAAAATATATTTAAAAAATATATTAGTAAATTAAAATTGATTACTTGGAGATATTTATATTTTATATTTATATATATGTAAGAGATATTGAAAATTTTTTATTTCATTCTAATTTATTGGTTAAGATATTAATATTAACACTTATTTTCTTTGGTAATATATATATATATATATATTACACAAATAATTTATTCCCAATATGTTTTATGCATGAAGATTAATATGTCACTCTAATCCGTTATTTTGTAAACAAAGCTTAGTTGTACTTCCACAATTTGGCCCTTTATTGAGCAATTTATGCTTAAGGTTTATGATAGACCTAAAACATAAATTGAGGATTTTATTTGTTTAAATTAAAATTTAATCTACTTCACTATACCTTAGAACTTCGATAAGTTAATAATCTTACTACAAATTTTTTTACTTATTTTAGCAAGTTCTTCTTTTTCATGTCAAGCAAAAATTCCATATAGCTCAGTGCCCATAAGAATTGTTCAATATTAATGAACTAATTAAAATCAATCCTTCAATCGAATGAATACTTTAATTTCATTAATAACTAATTAGATAGAAATATAGAGAAAGAGAAAGTAAAGCACATATAATACAGATGTTTGATGGATGGTTACGAGTTGGATTTGAAGGATCATCACCATCCACCAAAAATAAATCACAGTCTACAGTATTATTTATAGTTGTCATGTAAGGACCCAAAATAGGCCCTAGTAGAATTCAAGGGCAACTACATGTTATTAAAGTCTAATTGAGTATTATTGGATGAATTATTAAGAGTTAAGATATTGATTTGGGCAAAAATATTATTAAGTTATCATTAATTATTTGATAAATGTGTTAATTATATGGTATGAACTTTATAAGGGCATAATTAAATTATTATTGTTGGTATAATAATATTCAAGGGTGCAATTGAAGTATAAAGTATTAGTTTAGGGGTCAATTTATAAATACGACAGCTTTAGGGGCAAATATGAATAAATGAATAATTGAGAGGTCAATTTAAGAGAAGGATTAAATGGAAAGGTTGATTTAAGAAAAAGAGTTAGTGGAGGGGTCACTTTATAACATGCAAAAAGGTGTGTGTCATTGTTATGACATGCAAATTTTCAAGGGACTAAAGCGGGAATTTTTCCTTGTTAGTATAAAAAAGAAGATGTAGTGGGAGAGAGAAAAGAAAGTCATTTTTTGTTGGTGTGGTAAGATCTCTCTCTCAAAAAATCCGTTTCATCTTTGTTCTTTCTTTGTGAAGATTAAACCTTACACCTCAATTTTATTTCCAAGAGTTGGATGCATGTGTTATGATATGAGATAATCTTTGAACTCAGTTGCTAAGGTAAGAAGAAATTAAAAATTCTCATCTCCTTCTCCTTCTTTATCAAGGAAAAGATTGTAAACTTTGACAGAAATTAGAATTCTGGAATTTAATACAGAAATGTGTGCCTTGTTGTAGAGGAATATTGTAATAAGAAGAGTAAGGGCAAAAGAGTTTTTGAAGGAGTAGAGATTTTGTTGTTTCGACTAAGGTATGGGAACTTAGGGTTGTTCATATTACATGTAAAATTATCTGCTGGAAAATTTTGTGGTTGACTTGAAATCTTGAGAAAAGGAAAGAGAATACAAGATAAGAGATGCATGTGAAGTTATGGTGTGATTCCTTTGATCTAGTGACAGAAATTTTAGTGTAAGTTAAATTTGAGAAAACATTGTGTAAAATGATCAAAAAGATGTAAGGTTAATTTCTATGGAAAAATAGACTTCTAAATCTACATTTCTTAAGAAGAAAGTTAAGCCTAAATCGGTCTCTAATTATATGAAAATTTAGGGTTAAACCCAGACTAGTTCACTAGACTTTTCACATAAATAGTGTTTAGAAAAATGGGAATATCCGGAGTTTGAAAATAGATATTTAGATGATTCAAATTAGGTGTTAAAATAGACATCCAGGAAAATATTTCATAAGAAGAAATCACATTCAAATTCTATCTCTAATTGGGTCATAACCTAGCTTGAAAATCGGATAAGGGTGCAGTCTTGTACTCATGAATAGTATATAGTAATTTCAATATATCTCGAGTTATAGAAATGATATTGAAAATATTTTTGATGTTCAAGAAAATAGCAATGTATATCTACAACTTTGTAGAAGACAACTTTTCCTAAAAAGGCCGTTTATTATGTCAAAAACGAAGAACAAAGTGAGTTTGTTAAGTAGTTTGCAGGATTTTGGGATCAGGGTGAAAAATCCGTATGGCCAAACATACCGTCGCGAGCGCGACACCATGATTTTTGCCCATTACTTTGGTTTTTATTCCCCTTTATCAGTATATTTGGCTACCCCCATGTGATACATATAAAACTGAACAAAATAGGCCTTGAATGCAAGTATACGAGAGCTATAGACTCATGTGTGTATAAATTTGTATCAAAGGATTTATATAGGGGTTTGCATGATTTGTATCATTTACATTGAAAATTGTCTATGAATGTATACCTATGCATCATTGAAAATGTGCATTAATAGTTAAGTTATAGCACCATGAATAATTATGAAATTTTTTATTAATCATATATGTGTATGAGAATATGATTGTGATATGATGTGTTGCTTAAAGATCATATGTTCAAGTATAAGTTCACGATGAAAGGTATGTTTAATTATCAGTACTCGAATTACTATATGAATATATGAATGCATACTTAAACACTGGACAAGTGTGTACTATAATATGATTATATACAAGTGCGAGGTGTAAGATATAAATACATACATGATAGTTAATAATTAAAAATGCTACTCATGAATGTTCTATTGATGCTGGAGTATGTGGACCTAGAAAATGAAAGCATATCATGTTATGTATGTTTGTATGCAATGACGTTACTATTTTATTGGTTGCATATTGATTAACTTAAAGTTATTGTACTTAGTTATATAACCTAGCTTTGATTGGGCTAATATATATATATATATACGTACATGAATGACTAAATCTTTGCTATTAATCTAATAAGGTTAATGGTTTGTATAGTTGAAATGCCAACCTTACATATGTAAAGAGTAATGTGATTAGTGAAATATATGAATATGTCTTTACTTAATTGAAATGACATGATTAGGCATATGCGCTATTACATGTTAGCATGCTATAATACAAATCTACAGTGCTATAGACTAAATTATAGAATTCTTATTAAATTATATAATAGCAATGTTATATGAGAATACGTACACAAGTGTATGCATTAGAGAAGGAGTATTTTGTCATGTGATAGTTACATGAGCAAATTGTATAAATTGTTTTATGAATTATGCATATATGTTGATGCACTAGAGAAGATATATATTTGTACATGATTATGCACAGGAGCAAATAGTATAATATAGATACAACCATATTATACGAAATAGTTACATGATTGAAAAAGATTTCAAATACAGAATAGTAATACCCAATAGTGATCATGTATATGTTTATCTTATATATAGTTATATAAGAGTATACATGTGTATACATGTATATGAATGAATAGATGAAAGATAAAGTAAACAGATTTTATTGCCAGTGATGAGTCTAGGAAGTGGATAAACAGGCATGCCTATAAGGGTACCTTGCAGCTGCTTCTGAATATTTAGACCTGTTTAGGTCCACTTGAATTTAAAAGTATAGTGACCCTATTTGGGTTTAAAAGTTAAAGTTAATTTAAACA
Source organism: Excoecaria agallocha (assembly GCA_037975025.1). Lineage (NCBI taxonomy): Eukaryota > Viridiplantae > Streptophyta > Magnoliopsida > Malpighiales > Euphorbiaceae > Excoecaria > Excoecaria agallocha. The sequence goes on from CM075807.1 coordinate 85,502,721, forward strand.
ACCCTCATGTGGGTTGTAAAATGAGCTCGCTTGGGTCCACTTGACCGGTCCATGTTATTTGATTGACCTCGTTTGGGTCTATGTTATTTGATCGACCTCGTTTAGGTCCACCGATTTATCATATAGTTTTATCCCTACAAGGGATCATAGTTTAATACCTTTGGGTATCTTAATTGTACCTTCGGGTACTACCGTATAACCCGTTATCCACCTCTTTAAAATAGTGCAAGCTTTATTATCAAGGTTAAGAAAAGTTTAATAAGGCATGCAAATTCTTATTTGACTTTATACTATTCTACATATGAAATTCCTTTTGTTGCATACAAAACCCATGTCTAAAATAATGCTCAATAGTATATGTATCTATACTGCTAGTATAAAAAAATGCATGTTAATTGCTAAATGCTCTCTGCATATAAGTCCTTTATTTTTTTATATGTATTACATTATATGAGTTATGCTATAACACCCATTGATTTTGAAATATGTGTTTTCCTATGTTTATATATGTATTCACCTTGTTACATGTACCTATTCTTTAACGTGTATTTGTTATGTTTGGTTGATAGGCTTATTCTTATGATGCATCTAGTATGTTATAACATGGATAACTTATGGAATATAAAGTAAGCCTATAGTAATATTATAATCTCACTTTAATTGGAAGTGTTGAATTGTTGTATAATTCTAATATGTGTATATCATAGACATACAAGAATAGAGGTCAGTTAATTTCAACACTTATGAAGATTGTTTATGAAATTAGAAATAGATAACTATACTCATATAATTAAGCATTGATTAATAAAATAATAATATTATCAATGGTTGAACTATATGATTTTTATATGTGAATATAGATGGTTAATTTCTTTCTTTTCCAAAAATAAAATCATTATTATATTTGAAGCATGTTGGGTGCTTGTTGACGATCACTGTGAGTGGTCGTTTATCATGATTTAGTTCCCCGCTAAGCTTTATAGCTTAGCACTGGTGTTTCATCCGTGTAGGTTGCAAAGCTAGGACTTTCTCTCAGGATTGATATCTGTAGCAGGCTGGCCAACATAAGTCTTTGAAGAATATAAAGTATATAGTCTTATATTTGGTTCCTTTTTTTGTATTTTGAGGGTTTTATATTGTGTTGGAAATCTTGTAAAAGTACAACTGTTTTGTAAGATGTTATCAGTGCTATATTTTGTAAAGAGACTCTAATGTATATTCTGAAGTCTTAATAGTATAGCACTCTTATGGATTAAGTATGGATATCAATTCTCTATATAGTTGATATATGTTTTTATTGCTCAGTAAAACATGTGTAATGAGATGGATAAAGTGATGTGTATGGATTATAGAATTAGGGTGCTACATGTCAAGCCATTTGGTGTATCAATTTACAGTATTGAAGCATGGGTTTTAATTCATGCAGGTTCAGGTTAAGGAAGTTGAGCTTAGGGATCATTTTTAGTATTGAACGCCACCATAAAAAGAAGATGTTAGGATTCTTTTTAAAGTTGAAGTTTGTAATAGTATTAATGTATTTATACAAACTTGAGTTGCCTGGAATGTATGGTAATAGTTATGTATTCTGATATGCACTTATGCATAAATAGTATAATTTTATGATAATGATGTACAAACAATTTGGAATATGTATATAGATAGTATTGCATATGAATGTTTTATTAGGTTGTTAGTAAGCTTAAAATCTAGCATAGTTGTTATAGATTAGAGGGTAGAGGGAGCATTACATTTATTGGTATTAGAGCAAAGTTTAGGTGGTTCTAGCAAATAAGAGTCTAGAAATAAGTTATTAAGGAAAGTTGGTTAGTGTTGGCCTAATGTAGATGTCTCCATTTTCTTGGAATAGAGAGACCTTAAGATATCACTGTAGAAATGCAATGGCTGAAAATAAGAATTCTTTTAAGTAAAGTAAAGTTCCTTGAAATTTATGGTTGATATTCCTTTATTCCTATCAAATATATGTATACAATGATAATTTAGACTTTCAAACCTTATATGCATATGCATAGAAGAGGTACCTAATAAGGTGTTAGTTATAGATCAAGAGAGTATATGACATATATATATGAGGTCAGTTCTTTGGACCATAGTATATGTGTATAGATAGAGTATATGGAGGTTATATCAATATGATATATGAAAAAGGAGTTTGTGTGAACTTCATAGGTTATCCCAACATGAAGTTTCTATGATGTTGTGTTCATATTGGTTATGAAGCTTTGTATACCCGTCGGTGACTCTTTAACGGTATGGGCAATTGAATACATATTTCATAGCATAGGATAGAGCAAATATTTATGATAATAAAAACAAGAATTTGCATCTTTTGACATGCATGTAATCATGATTCCCTTATAGCATTGCATTAGCTTCATTTGATAAGATATGAAAAGCATAATATTATATACATAGGCCCTAGGTGAAAAGAAACTAATAGGATACGTTAAGTGTAGCAATCAGTTGATAGCAAAAGAACGTTATCATTATAAGGAGATAAAGTTATATAAAACCTAAATGTGATAAAGTGAAGAAAAAAGAGAAATAGAGGGAGATAATATTGAATAAAGATTGACTATGATAAAGATAAAGTTATAAAAATATAGGTGATGAGATTTGGTAAATGTTACAAGTATGAATTTTTAGGATTAAATTATTTCAAAGGGTAGAGAAATGTAAGTCCCCAACATATACCCTATTGGTAATCGAGTATGTTTATGATGTATTAGGAAGATAATATAAAGACATAAATATTGGAAGTGTAGGAAAAGAAGCATATGGAATTAATTTAATAGTTAAAGGCAAAATGGTAAACTAAAGTTATGATAGGCATATGTATATTTAGGAAAATATGAAATAAGGATTTTATTGAAATTCATGTTATGAATCATATGCCAAATATGGGAACTAAAAGAATAAGAGGGAGTAAAGTGCAAATTAATGTTGGTCAAATAATAGACTAATGAGAAAAGGATGCATAGTAAACCTTAGGGAATTATAGAGACTTGAATTGTAGAGATTTGAGAATAAAAGGAAGGAAGTGGCTTGTTAAATTGGGTCTAAAAATATAGAAAATCATTCTAAAAAATTAACCATTTCTCTCAATTCCAACCCCTAAATTTGAGTTGTAAAATTTAGAGAAAAGTGAGAATTTAATGTTTAAGATTTTTATGGTAAAGTATCTATCTCTTTCTATCCTTTATCTTGCCTTATATATGGAAAATTTAAGTTGTTATAAGGAGTTAATATTTATTGTCAAATCTAACATGAGTAGAACAAGAATCCAATAAGAGAAAAAATAAGGAAGTAAAAAAGAGGAGAAAGATTTGTCTAAAATAAGGTATAGGAATTTCTAACATTTTAGTGTATATGCTTGCTTCTATATAATCCATTGAGATGGTATGTTAGATGTAATGGTGCATAAGAACCGAAATATAAGAGTTATTCTTAAGATAAAAAAAATATATCCTAGGGTTCACTTGACCCATGAGGACTATTTTGCCCACAAGTTGAGTTGTAGAGCTCTAAAATTATTAATTCTAGTTAGGAAAGAAACTAAACTTATAGACCTAAATTTCTTATAAAGAAGTCAATGTCTAGTTTTTCTTTAAAGATTGTTAAAAACTAGTTTAAAATCTGATAATGTCTGCTTCTTTATCGTTGGGAGCATTCCGTACTATTTGATGAATATGTTAAGATTTAGAAGCTTCGATGGAGTGAATTTTAATGATTTAAAAATTATAAATATATAGAAATAACTTTATGGAAGACTACTTTGCCTATAAATTTCATTTACTATGTCAAAAATTAGCCATAATGTAAAGTAGATTAGCTGCCAATGGAGAATCTAGAATCAACCCAATCGGGTCACAAGCTTTTTGAAATGATAGAACCAAACAACCCAATGGGATAGACTTATAGAGCACTTCGAACCTCATAGACATCCGATTTGCTCTTAAAAGCTCACCTTTTAGGCTTAGGGCTGAAAAAAGGCTTATTTAACTCGTAAAGGTTGGTAGCTTCATAATGGATAGGAATTTAACTCAATCCATAATGCCTCAGGCCTTAAAAAGGTATGAGATAGTATCGTAGGATATCCATAATGTCTCGGGATATCCCCATTCATTTGCTAGTGATCAACCTACTAGAACATCTCTTGGACACCAGAAGGTATATATCATGGAGTAGCCACCTAGTAAAACATTAGGAAATGATTTCTAACCTTATTAGGCGAAAACGAAAGATATTTTGGGACCTCACTCTTATTTATAGATTTTGTTAATTTTATATAAATGAGATTTAATAATTAATTTATTTTATCTCTTTTCTCACACAAGATATTATTATTGAAAAATAAAGCGCGCTCAAGCACGCTAAAATGCTATAAAGAATGTATACGAAAAGCCGTAAAAATCATGGCATTAAAAGTATTAAATAATAAAAGAATAAATAAAAAGATAAAATCATACACGAATTTGGAATTAATTGGATTCAAAATATTAATTTCATTATGCATACTTATGAAAATTATTTAGTGTGGTTTTTGGAATGTAAGAGGACATGATCCATTTTGTGAAAAAAAAACCCAATTTAACTAATAAAAATAGTTTTGGTGTTGTTTTTAATTAAAGCGAATAAGAAGCTATTTTTTACTAGCTATTACATATTTATCAAAAATAAAAGGAAAATTAAAGGGAAGTAAGCCCGAAATGATGATAAATAGGAAAATAAATCATATACTAATCTACTCTATTTTATTCTCCAGCTCAATTCACCTTGCCAATGAGTTATGTGTTTTAAAAAGGATAAAAAATAATAATGTGAGTTAATAATGTATTAAATCAAATAATAATAAAAATTAGCTAAAATTATTAACTAGGTAAATAATATGTTGTATGAATTATATGACAAATAGAAATATTAATAATAACAGGACCAATAATAAATAAACAAAAATTAATAAGCATAACAAATAAATTTAATTTCAAATTAATACATGAATAAATATAAGAAAAACATTTATATCAAAAAAATAAATAATATAAATCCTGAAAATAAGAGAAATAAAAAAATGGGTTAAAGGAGTGAGTCACATGCAAAAGAGAGGCCAAAAGGTGAGTCATATAGTAAAAATGAAGGAATAAAAGGTGAAAAAGAGTCACACCCTAAGGGGTGTGAGTTAGAAGTGAGCCACACCCTAGGGGTGTTACTAAAAAATTAGTCACTGTTTAGCAACATGACTCGTAGAGTCGCACCCTAGGCTTGTGACTCAGAAATTTTTCATGGTTTAGGAATGTGGCTCGCAGATGACTAACAACCCAAGAATGTGACTTACGAGTTAAGGCCGAGGAATGTTACTTGCAAATGACCTACGACCAAGGGTGTGACTGAGAATAAAAGATGGAAAATGCCATTTTTGGCCAAAAAAATGCTACAAAACTCATTTAAGCTATTTTATGCAAGAAACACCCTAAGCTTGTTTTTTAAAAAAAATAACAAGATTTACACAATAAAAACACAAATTAATAAGAAAACATGAAATTCAATGATTGAAAATGAATAATAACTTTCAAATAAGCATAAACCTCAATTTTTACATGATTTTAATTATTATTTACACTCTAATGATTGAAATAGGAATAAATATCAATTAATAACTCTTAAATAAGCTTAAATCTAACAAATCACATAAATTGAACAAAACAAGTAAAAATATTAATTAATTCATATTTACTATAAAGTAAGTTTTAAAGCTAGATTTGAAGGATTTGGTGATCTAAAATATTACCTTCAATCGTAGTTTCCACCAAAGATCAGAGAAATAAGTGTTTTTAGCCTTTTTCTATTTTTCCCTTCCTCTGTAACTTGAAAATAAGGAAGAAGAAGAGCAGGAGCGAGAAAGAGAGAGAGATAAGGGCTAGCCCTATTTCCTATCATTATCTTGGGACAAAAATCCCCAAAAAATCAATTCCGTTTGGTTTGGGATGAAAATCAAATTTTTATCTTGCTTTTTTCCCTATTTGCGTATACAAAATAGGCTCAAAGAGTAGGTCACGGCCTTCGTCTTTGACATTGACCATTAACTTTTTTGTTTTTACTCCTAAAACCTATATTTATCTCACTACAAAGGGAAAAGAGGAAAACGTCCAAAAAGAATTTTAAACATTTAAAACACGTAAAAGAGTCTAAAAAGCATTTTAAGGATTGAAAATTTGAGAGAAAGCCTAGTACTTCCATTCCTTATTTATTTATGAGGAACCATTTCTTTGTTAGGTAACTTTAATCAAGAGCTACCTCATGACCCAATGTCTAAAAGACTATGTCCCCACTAAGTCACTCCCTATTTTAGCCCAAACTAGAGTTTTATATCTAAAAATGCTACCGAAGCTTAGCCAAACCTTGCTAAATACTTTTAAAGCACTTTAAAACAAAAATGGGAATAATTTATGCCATGAAATGCATGTAAGGTATGATGGGATATTAAGATAGAGTTATAAAATGAACATAAGTATGAGAAAATATATGCCTATGAGAATTATTATTTTACTACTAAGTTCATAGGTCAACTTTAATCATGTGTACTAAAGTAATTAGATTATACGAATTACATATGAAGAGATACATATTTGAACATGTCACTATTAGACTTACTTATCAACCTTATCGATATGTACTAATATACTAGAATATGAAAGTACAAATAAGGGCATATGAGCTCATGATCAATACCATATTTAAAGGATTACATGAAGATGCTTTTGTGCACATAAATTGATTATAGGATTGTTAAGCCTAAATATCAATTCCATACATGTACAAAAGACATAACTAAGTTACAAGAGTATATATATATATATATATGAGTATAATATATGAACATGTATGAATATATGCTAAATTAAAAACGAGATTGACATGTATATTAGAATAAATATTGATTATATATTTTTGATTGAGTGTGCTTGACATGTTAATTCTTTTAGGACATGTAGTAAAATGTTCAAATATAAGAATGCTTAGGATATGTGCATGATAAATCATATAAATATATATATATATGGACATGATACATTAGTGTGGAAAAAATGTGTAAGCATGAAAATAACTGCATACTTAATTTATGTTTTAATAATATATTATGCTTTGAGGAAAAAAAAAGGAGTGTAATATGTATGAGCATGTTGTTTAAATGGTGAAACAAATGATAATATTTGAATAAGTATCTCATTTGTATACATGTGAAAAGTTGTGTGCTTTTGTATTGGTTACAAGTATAGGATGTGTCTATATCGACATATATATATGATTTTATACTCATAGATGTGTATATACAAAAAAGGTAAAGTCATATGCAGTTTAAATGGGATAAAGCAAAGAATAGGTTATAGTTGCATGTATTTATGTTTAGGTTTTGGATATAAATGCATGCATATAAGGGTATATTGTAGCTACCATAGTCTTGACCCCATTTGCATTATAAAAATAGCATTGACCTAATTTAGGTCACTAGCCAACCCTATTTGGGTCCGCTTGATCAGTCTATAGTAAATAGTTAACCCTATTTGGGTCCCTATGACCGATACCTTTGAGTATCTTTATTATACCTTAGGGTACCATAGTATTACCCGATATCAACACCCTTAGAAAGATGTAGGCTTAATACAATATATAAGTAAAGCATTATGAAAAGCAATATGACAGAAATGTTATGATATTTCATGACTTGATTTAAATGTTACTTTTATAGAAACTTATGCATAGCAAATGGAAAACATTAATTTGGATGAAGTTTTATTTTAAGCATATATTTTTATAATAGTATAGTATCATATATATATGTAATTGATTTTTAATTATGTAATGCCTTATGCACTTAAGGCTATAAGCTATATATGAAGAGTTGTGATTATTTGATGGTTTATCATTAATCATATTATGAGTACATATTCTTTTTAGTTATATATTGAATACTTGATATCGACAATTGAGATGTGAATCATGCCTAATTTGAGATACAAGCTACTATTCTAATGTGTTAATAAGTTAAAAGTGAATGTAAGAAATAAAAGAACGACATAATAATGTGAACAAAATTCAGACTGTTAATAAAAGCATATGATACATGTGATAGTAAAATAATATAAATATTTATATGTTATGGAAATTCATAGTTAGAATAGGTGCATATAGATCTAATCACCAAGCTTAATAACTTGTGAACAACTATGATGATTTAACTATAAATTAGCTTTGTTTATACAAATACACATGAAAATTACATAGGTTACTAAGATTAACTAAGAATAATAAATAAGAACCAAGTAAATGAAATAAATGTATATACATTTATGAGTTACATGAATGTTTCAAAGGCAATGAGGAGTTAAATGAGTTAGCAAATTGTTAATAGATGATGAAGTTGAATATAACTTTTACTTGTGGCAATGCTAGAGAAGATTGTGAATGCAAATAAATATGTAGCCTAAATAATTTTGCATGCTTTAATAATTACTTCAATAAGTGATTTAACTTAAGAGACATGTGATTAACAAATGGGTTAATATTTTAATGATCATATAGTAACTGAGCATGGTAAAGTAAGTTGCATAATGCTCTATAATTTAATGAATGTATTATCTGTTGTGGGTATTCTTTTATTATATGCCAAATTGCATGATCATACATATGTGTGTTATTGACTACTTTTGTGAAAGGTCATCTTTATCATTTTATATTCCATGCTAAGCTAATAAACTAAGCACGAGTTTTAATCCCTGCAAGTTTAAGTTAAGGAAGTTGAGCTTAGGCATCATCTACAGTATTAAAGGCTAACACAAAAGGAAAATACTTAGATTCTCTTTAAAGTTGAACTTTCTAATAGCATTAATGTATTTATATCAACTTGAGCTACGTAAAAAGTTTAATAATAGTTATGTATTATGATATGAACTTATGTATAAATAGTATAATCTTATGATAATAATGTATAAATAATTTAGAATATGTATATAGATAGTATTGTGTGTGAATAATTTATAAGGTTGTAATTGAGCTTAAAATCTAGTATAATGATTATATATTAGAGCTTAAAATAAGGGTAGTATCTACCTACACCCTCCTCAATAACCTCAAACTTGAGTAAGGTGTAAAAATGGGCCTTTTCTAGGTTTTCAGGTCATCTAACAACTTATGTAGTCTATTCAAGGCCGGGATTGAAATAGCAAAAATTTTTTAGACAGATGATGCATAAAATAATAAAAAAAATAAATAAAAATGAATGCAAATAAAGTGGAATTAAAGGAATGAAAAAGGGAAAGGAGAGAGGAATACTTGGAAAGGACACTGATTTGGAGTATAGAGAGTCAAGGCATAAATTCCCAGGAAAAATCAAGCCAATTTATACGTAGGTCTTCACAAATGGCTATCCCTCAGAAGGGATTGATGGTCTGGCCGTCTGTCACCCTGGATCACTTAAAGGAGACTTTTTGCATGTCTATATGGCTCATGCATTACACACATGCCTGTATAGCTCATGCATTACACACATACTTTTCTTGCATCGATCTTGTGTAACAAGTAATGTAAAAGATACACTGATGTTGCTAGAATTCCCAATGGTTTCAAAAACTCAGGGAGTATACATTTAGGGGGTGCCTGACTTAAAAATAAAAATATATAATAATAACAAATAAAATGGAAATTAACAGGTTATGAAATAATTTATTGGTCTTCTAGATTTTATAAAATTTTTTATAACGTGTAAAATAAAGAAAAATGATAAAATGAAAAGAGAAAAAGAAAAATAAATTCAAAGTTTAGAAAAAAGGGTGAGAGACGGGACATAAGTGCACCCATCGCTCACTGTGCTAGAGGGCCAACCCATCCGTCACATCAAAATTTGATGGAAGAGAGAGAATGAAGTGATAATGGGATTAAAGAGTGTTGATCAGCAAAAACGGAATATAAAAACATATTTCATCTTCTCTTTCTCACTTTAAAAATTAGGTGTTCTCTCTCTAGTCTCCTCTTTATTTTTGCTATGGTTATTAAGTACATGAGTTTTTAAAGTTGGAGATTTTAAGGTAACACATTCTTTTTCATCTCCATTATCATCTACTTCTTAGAGTTGAAGGACTTGCATGGGGAGAATTTCTAGGTATTTATGATTGTAATGTTCTACGTAGAAGAATAAGTGATAAGAAGAAAGGGAAAGAGGTGTTGAAAGATTGAAGGATGATTTTTTTTTTTACAAAGGTATGGGAACCATAAACTAATTTTGAAATGCATGTATATAGTTCCAATAATTAGTGATGAAACCACAGTTGAATTAATGAATTTAGAAAAGGACTTTTTTCATATTCTTATATCTAGGTTTAATTATACAAAGAAGCTAATTACTCAATACAGGGCATAAGAATTATAATGAAATGCAAGTTTAATTTAAAAGAAGAATTCATTTAAATGTTTATTTTCTAATAGTTGGGTTTTAGTTTAATCCAAGTAAATCAGTAATTTGAGAAGGCCAATAGTTTTGTAGCAACTATAGTCAAATTCTGTAGTGAGAGCGTAATACTTTGTTAAAGAAAGAACTTGAGGTTTAGAGTTTATAATAGATGTATTTTAAGTGATTTAAGGATGAATCTTATGTAGATAAATAGTGTTGAAAGTACATTATATGAAAAGTAAATTTTGAGAATAGTATCTTAGGCATACAAGTCAAATTTTTGGGTTAAGTTGTGGATTTATGAGTATATGGGATAAACTTCTTGATATTGTCATGTTCATGACTCCTGTCACACTTATGATATAACCTGTTTTTCTTCCTCATTTCATCCTTCTTTTTCTTTCTCTTTTACTTGCTGCCTTCTTTATCGCATTTGCGATTCCTGTTGTGCTCGCTATAAACCTTGAAATTCTTACTCATATTCTTCCTTCTCCCTTACCCATTCTCTCATTAATACTAAATAACAACACAATAAAAAATATGAACTATCAAAGCTCATATCAAACATAGTATACATGATCCTATGATGTAAGATGTTTTAGGAGTACAACCAAAAGAATTTAAAGTATATTAACATTGAAGATTTTCCATATAATGTAGTAAAAATAGATAAAAGTATGATAACACCATATTGTAATGGTATGTATGAATTTGAAGAAATATGATATATAACAAGCACATGAATAAACATGATGTTTATTACTTACTTGAAATAGCATAAATATATATGTATACCTATACTCTTATGTTATCATGTGAAAGTATATGGTTATAGTGTTGTATACTTAAAGATACTAGTATATATACCTGAGATTGAGTATCGAAAGAAATATTTATATGTGTGCAAGATTATTATAGTAAAGGCATAATTTTGATAATTAAAATATTTATGAGTATGGTTTAAAGCTTGTGAATAGAGTTCAATTATGGATAGATAGGTATTCATATAAGGGAAAAATTGCAACTGTTATAGCTTGACCCAATTTAGGTCTAAGTCATCCCCTTTTGGGACCATAGTCCGACCCCATTTAGATCCACATATTTGATATCTTTGGATATCCATAGAGCTTAAAACCTATAGGTATTTAATTAATTGATACCTATGGGTATCCACGGTTCCTGTTATCCACGCCTATGGAACTTAAGCAGGCTAATTATAAAAAATGAAATAAAAGATTAAAGATGTAGATTTTATTAATGACACGATATTTTCTCTTTTTGTTGTTATTTTATATGTATATATTCATTTAGTTTTGATTTGTATGCTTAACTATAAACTCTGTTCTTATTATTATTACTATTAATATCATTGCTATCAGTTGAAATGCTATACTATTATTATATAAGTTGTGAAGTGTTTGTTGATGACTGCTGTGAGTGGTCATCCATAATGATTTGTTCTCCATTAAGCTTTATAACTTAACATGGTTTATTTATACTTAGAGGTTCTACATTTAGGCCTTTTTGCTCAAGGATCTAATTCTGCATCAGGAAGGCCAACTCAAGCCTTAATGTGATATTTGATATATGAAGTCTTAGTTTGACTTTTTTGTATAACTTTTGTATCAAGAATAATACATAATTAAAGATGTATATGATATGAAAATTATGAGTTGCAATAGGCTCACTTTTTTCATTATAATTGTAGATACACGTATTTACGAATTGAAGTAACTTTTGTAATACATGATATGTAGGGCACTATATAAGTAGATAAAGCATGCAAACAATAACAGTAACATGCATTGTTATAAGATAATTAGTTTAATAAGAAGTTAATAAAATAAATCTTCATTAATGTAATATAAGTGATGATAGAAAAAGGTTGCTAGTTAGAGGGTGTTACAATTTGGTATCAGAGTCAAGGTTTAGCTATTTCTGGTTAACAAAGAGTCTACGATTATAATAATGTAAATTTTAGTGTTGGCCTAATACAAAAGTCCCTATTTTTTATAGATAGAAAATAGAGGGATCTAGGGATGTTATTAAAGAGTCAGCTGAAAGTAATTTGCCTATTATAATGAATCCCTTAAATATAGGATCTTCTTCTTCTAATTGAAATGATATACCTATGGCCATTCTTGGGGAAACATTGTTGAAAATTTCTCAAGATATGGCCTAAGAAAGGATTATCATACCTAAGGCTCCAATAACTGATATTAGAAAATATGGTGCAGAAGAATTATTAGGCACTACTTAAGAGCAAGCGACAGAAGTGGAATTTTTGTTTGAAAAGCTAGAAAGAATATTTGATGAGATTCAATGCCTAGCAAGTCAGAAGGTGTCTTGTGTTATGTCTTTACTACAAAAAGTAGCATATGATTGGTAGAAACTAGTTTTTAAATAGCCTCAATTACTAGCTCAAACTACATGGGAGTTTTTCGAAGCAGAGTTTAGAAAGAAGTATGTTATTGAAACATAAAAAAAATATAAATTGAGGTAGTTTTTAAGCTTAAAACAGAGAGGTATGGGCAAATATGTTTCGGATTTGATGCTAACTGGAGCTTCAAGTTTTGACAATTTGAAGATAGATTGATTGCTCAAATCAAAGAAAAGATTATTGGGCCAACATCATTGCAATTAGTTAGAATACCATCCTAGATTGCTAAGCTCTCTAATTAAGAACAACCAAACAACTAGCGTTAGCTCGGGTTCATTAATTCCTAGACCTCAAATGAATCTCCTTTTGAAACTCTCATATAAAAATCCATCTATTCCCTAACATACTTGAACTAAATCTAATCTACACATAGAAATCAAAACCTCTTCTCAGAATTTGAAGATAATAAGATGTAGAAAATAAAAGAATAGGCATAAACACAAATAATTAATATTTGAATTCAATAATTAGCCATTGCTTGATGCATTAAAAATCAAAACCAAACATCAATATAAGTGCATAATAAATCATAAGGAAAATAGAAGAAAACATGCATGCAAATATTCATTAAACTCAAAATTCTAATACAATTATGGTTCAAGAACTCCTAAGCAAGAAGAACAACTCAAACATCATGAATATACTCACTAAAATTTAGAGATGAAGTTAAGAATACACCTTTGATGGAGATAAAATATAGCTTGAAACTCCTTCTTCTTTAACCTTGAATTCTTCCTTGAATACCAAAAGAAAACTAAATGAAAGGAGAAAATAAACCTTAATTTACAAAAGTTATAAGAAATAATAAAAACCCTAAAACTAACTAAGAACTTAAGAAAATTTATCTCCTCTTATTTTGGTGTTTTAATCTGCTTAAATAGCTCAAAAAGGAAGAAAACCTTCTGCCAAGTAACTTCTTATTCTAGAGAAAATAGGAATTTCATCATGTTTGGGACTGCTTGCCTTGTTAGAGTGGAAAATCCCCTATACCAGGGAGATTAATTCTTTTTGTTATTTTTGTTTGCCTCGGTAGAGGGAGAATTCCCCTCCATCGAGGAAGGCTCTACTATAACTCATATTCTTCCATGCTCTCCTCAGTAAAGGGAGATTTCCCTCCATTAAGGTGAGTCCTGTATGTTTACTCTTCATTTTCTCCTTCATAGAGGAGAAAATCTCCTCCACCTAGGAGATCGGTTCTTCACTTCAATTTGACTTTTAACTCTTAAAAATTCCTTGCAAGCTGATTTTCTCCTTTTTCCATGAAAATTTTCTTTTTTCTTTAATTAGGCATTAAAAACACAAAATTCCAACAAAGTCTACATAATTAGAGCCTTAAGAAATTAAACGCGAACTTAACTAAATTAATACTAAAACATCAACCTAAACACCTAAAAATACACTAATTAAAATAGATAAAATTTGCAACTATGAAATATCTCAAACTTTGTTTGTGATCACCCTCAAGCAAAATTGAACAAACTAACTTCTCAAAATAATCAATCTTTAACCAAGGATCAAACATTTCAAAACCATGCTTCACAATTAACAAAAGTACTTAACAAAATTCCAACTAAATTAAGTTCAATCAAGAAAATATAAGCCAATTTTAATGTGTGTGCCAAAGACCAAAACCTTTTATGCATTTTCAAAATCAAAGCACCAATGTTTACAAATACGTTAACATATATTTATTAGGTTAAATGAAATGTTGCTATTAGAAAGAAGAAAAAAGTATTGAGAAAAATGCATAAACATTCAGAGACTTAAGTAAGTGTATTGCCTTACTTAATTTAGAATGGTCAGAATAAGATATAAATTTGACAACTAATGCATATGCCATCTTGCATAGCATTAGTAGAGTTGGGAATGAAAAAAATTTAAAAAACTCTTTTATTAAAAAATAATGACCATGAATTAAAATTTAATTAAGATCAATGTTTTACAATAAAACATAAAAAATATGGATGCAAAATCTGCTTGATTTGAGGATTAAATGAGTTGATTTATGGGGCATGAAGTTGCCAAATTGGTTGTTATAAATGAGTTGATCTTTGTAGAAGTGTAAATGTGAATTTTTCTCAGGTTTGACATTTTGGATTCGTCTTAACCTGGGTCGATTTTTCTAAATTTTCTTCTTTTACTCTTTTTTAGTTTAAAAAGAATTGATAATGGACCACTACTTATGACATCTTTTTGCACACCTATATAAAGAAGAATAACATATCATCTTTTGTTAATAATAGATGCAGGGTGCTACACGTAAGTTTTAATTAATTGATTGTAGATGTCAACATACATAGAATTGTAATTGCATATTATAAGAATTTATTGATCTTACTTCTAATTTGCAATATCGATTTTCAAGATAGAATCATACAGCTTAGGTTCGAGAGATCTCAAAACGAAGGTGAAAATGTTGATGAGAATCAAATATATTTGGACGCAATATAGGTTGTACAGAGAGAACAAGTGTATGGATTTGGAGCAATGACAAGTCAGTACTAAATAGAGGTTAGCGCATCCGATTCCCAATTTTCTTTTAAAGCACACACTACAAGTGAAATAGAGAAGAGATTTGTGTAGCATCTGTCCACCATGAGGACTGACCTTTAAATTTAGATTCATGTTGAGCTTGAATACGATATAGATCAACATATGGAGTAATAGATCATACAGATCCAATAGCATTTTTCCAAAAGCCTATTGAGGAACCAATACATCTATTCACATTTCATATTGACCGGCATGATAGCTAAAGTACTTAACTGCATTTACACATTGAATCATAGATACCATTTTGTCTATATTATAGTTATAAGTATATATTAGGACATTTTGTATATCATTTGTTATTGCAATATACGCACATATTATTTTTGATATACAATTAATTTAGATATGCATTTGTAAATAAACTTTTTTTCAATAATATATATATATATGATGTATATAGTAAATGTTGAGTAGTCTATAAATATAAATTTGTCATTTGTAGTTTATTATTTAAATAATTAAATCTCCATATTAATTTAATAAATTAAAAAATATTTTAATTTAACAAGGAATTAGCATGTTTGGATAATAGCTATTTAGCTATAACTTAGCTATAAAAGAATTATAGCTAACTTTGAGAGAGTATATTAGCAATAAAATATTTGTCGCTAAACAAAGGGCAATGTATTGTATAGCGATAAATGTATTGTCGTCACAAAATTTAGTGAGAATATTATTGTAGCGATATGGAAACGAATGTACTGTCATTGAAAAATTTAGGAATAGCATTGTCATGGTGATATGGCAATGATTGTACTATTATCACAAAATTTAGCATGAATAATGTCATAGCGATATTGCAATGAAAATACTATGGTCGCAAAATTTTGCGTGAACATTATCTTAGCAATATGGAGATGAATATTTAGCAACAATATTTAGTCCTCGCCAAAATTTGGTGATGGCTTATTGTCCTCGATAAATTCTACTACAACAAATTTTGTTTTAAAAATGATTATCATCGCTAAGTTGTCACTAAACTGATTTAGCAATGAAAAAACATTAGTTAGTGATGACTTTTTTCATTGCTATTTTTTATTTTTTTAGTAGCGTAAATTTTGCCTCTGTGATGAAGATTGTCTCAACATATCCCAAATGAAAATCTAGGCCTAGGTCTTCTTCAATTATTTAATGATATGGTTCTCTTTAACCTCTTTCTTTATAGGCATCATAACAAGGGCTGGTTGCTTCTCCACATCAAGCATCACCCTTCCACTTCTGGTGACTGCTTTCACTTTTTTCTCGCCCTCATTTCCTCTTTCACTTCACTGGCTGAACTCTAAATATCCATAGGCACCATTGTCCTTTCATCTTCGCTCTTAGTGGGGGAATCTCAATAATAAATTATGGAAACTGATCGATTTTTTTTCAACTGGCTCTTTTACTTTATTGGTGGAATGAGTAATGTCCACATACTCATTCCCAAAGATGTCTCTCATCACATACCACTAGGGTAAGCTAGACCAAATCATAAACACAGGAAGTGGTAAACATTATACCCTCCTTTCTTCATCTCTATTTTGTTAGGATTTGAAATATGTTTGTTGTCTATTAGATTTTGAATTTTATTTCTCAAGGTACAACAATAATGTGCGAGATGTCCCTTGTACTTATGGTAGGCACAATACTGATCCTCTCCACTATTGGGCATCCCTTGACTTATGATAGGCCTTGATGGTAATAAGTACAACTTCCCTTATTTGGTTAGCCGATCTAACACCCTAGACAACAATTTACCCAAGTTGGAATAGTACCTCTAATTGGCCTCTGTAGCAAATAATTTTGTCATTTTCCCACTTTTGTTTGCTCCACTACTACTCCCATCTAGCATGTTATTGTCAAAATTATTCCTTCCACCTTCATTATTGGCCCTCTTTGCCAAATACTTACCTTACACCTCAATAGTTATGTCATTTAGGGACTATCAATCTTTTAGTCCCTTCATCTTCAGGCCATCCCTCAGGTAGGGGTTTGTATTTCAAATAAAAAGCCTAATTTGTTTAGTTATATCATCCTTCCTCTTCATCTCCATCACTCGGTTCATCCACCTTGATAACCACTCGTGAAAGGACTCATCATGCTTTTGTTGGAGCAATTTGAGTTCTTTTAGAGTGACCTCTATATTGGTGCTACAATCATACTATTTAAGGAGCTCTTCAGTTAGCAAGTCCCAATATTCCTTTGTGGACGTATCAAGCCTTTGACACCAATCTGTTGATGAACCTGTTAAGCTCAACAAAAAGTACACCATCATTTGCTTTTTGGTCAAGGTGGTCCCCTTCATTATCAGAGTATATTGATTCACATGTGCAGAAGGGTCAGAAGTACCGTCAAATTTGGGTAAGTCTTGCATTTTAAACCTTTGAAGGAGTGGCTTATCTCCATCTAAATCCTTATCTTTAGGGTTCATCCTTCTCCCAGCTGACAACAACCTAGACATAATCTTAATCTTCTCATCTATCTTTTTAAAGGCGATGTCTTCAACATAGGGACTATATTCTTCACTACTACCATAGGAGGCTCTTTATCTTTTTCCTCCTATTTAATATAGTCATTCTCTAGCTTATGCCTCCTCTCTCTCCTCTACTCAATTGGTGGGACTCGAAGCTCTACCACATCTTTCTAGGTAGCATCCCCAATATGAATTAGCTCCACTGAACCACAAATAGGTGCACCATGTTGTAATACCACTAAATTTGAATTTGTCATGTATGGTATAATTTAGAGCGTAAATAATTACCCTATGACAGATTTAGAAGTAATCAGAGTTGAATAGGACAACAAAATTAAAAGGGTGTAAAGGTTAAACATAGCCGAGCTCGAAAAATCAGAGATAGGGGACCCGACAGGCAGTGTGACCTAAGGATGGATTATGAAAGGGCATGTTAAATAGAGTTTTGTGGTACAATTTAAGAAGAATTTGAGGTCAAATATACCCTTAAAAAGGCAAATAAAGAATAATTTCACGGGTTGATATAGGATTGACCACGACTTTGACAACTCGTTTAGGGATCCTAGATATCTCCAATGGATCTCAAATTTTACACACATGTTATAAATAGTATAAAGACATCCAAGAAATTAAAAAATAGCAATTCCAGCAGTTTTGGAATTTTAATTTTCGAACCGGCTACACATATGGTCGAAGCTAGAAGTATACCGAATCGATGTCAGAATGAGCTGAAATTTGTACCATATATTCTTGAATAGATAAGGATACCCAGGACAAAAGTTTAGGAAATTCTAATTTGTGGAACGAAAATTAATATTTCAGGGTGTAAAATTGAAACTAGGTCAATTAAATGGTCAAATCCAAGAATTTTAACATATGGGGACACATAGGTCAATAAAATGAAGTTATGATCAGGTACAAGAAAGCTTATAATGGTAGGGTGTGTATAAATGGATAATCTAGTGACATGTGGCTTAATTTAAGGCCATTAGATTCAATAGTAAAAGATTGAATCTTAGCCACTCCTTTTAACCATTAAAAGATAAGTATAAAAAGGGTGTAAATTCTGGAAATTACCTTCATATTCCACTGTTTGGTCCCTCTTCTCCCCTCAAACCCAAATCTAGCTCTTCGTCATCTCTTCTCTATTTTTAATTCATTCAAGGTTCCACTTTCTAAATCTTAATCTGAATTTTCAACCTAAAACTCAAAATTTCATCCTCTTTAAATTAGAAAAGGATTTCCATTAGAGGAAAGTTAAGAATTTGATGATTTAAGGTCAGAACAATTTGTTGTAATTTACTAGTTTCATGAGTTCTAGGTAGAAATTGAAGGGGAAATTGCATAAGCATATAGGAATGGACTAGAAAATTATGGTAGTAACTTTATTTTGCTCAAAATCGTAACCTAATTTCATGATTTTCTTTCTTTTCATTTCATCCAAATGAGGAGAAACAAGAAGAAGAAAAGGAAAAAGGAAGGAAAGGGAAAGTATAAGGAAGAATATGTGTATTTCAAGCCCAATTGAGGTTAGTGGATGTGTATTACATTAAATTTCATAAATTTTGGTTAAATTTCCCTAATTTTTTTATTATGTAACCATGCTAAATTGCAAGAAATGGTGAATTAACTTAATATAACATGATATAATATTAATTTAAACCATTAGGAACATAATTAAGGGAAGAAATCAATTTGAAAGAGAGAGGAATCAAGGTGGCCAAATAGGGTACCTTAGTGAAAATTAGCCTTAAATTAGGTATTTAGTAACAATTAGCAAAATTAATGTGTGGGGAATTAAAATATGTTGATTAAGTTGAAATATGAAAATTTATATTAAATATGTAATAGTTACATAAAGATGAAAAGTATGGTAACTTAAAGATTTTTTATGTGAATTTGATGTAATTCATTATGTTATGTCATGAAATTAATATAAAAGCATGTAAGACATAAATTTGAAGAAGGAATTTGGAAGTGAATATTTTTCTTATGGCAAAATGGTATCTTCTTAGTAAATGGTATGATTTAATTACATATTATCCTAATAAATGCATATATGTGAAGAATTATTGAATATGAAGCTTATATGAGAACGATGTACGGTTTAATGTAATTAATACTGTGTGATAGGAATAGTTAATAGTGTTAAAATGTAATGATGTTGTGAAAATTATATTTCACTTAGTGTTCATTGGGTAATCCAAGACTTTAGGATAGTATGGATAGCCATAAGGGCACTTATCTGTGGTATTACTGTATTCTTACTGTTATTATACTAAAAATATTGTTTAGCCAGCTTATTATATGACTGTACTAGAGATTGGTATAATACCCTAGTTGTATGGTCCCTCCAGTGTATTGAATTTACTGTTCTGCTTATCTAGTTAATGGTTTTCCACTGTTGTCAACAAGGGGCAAAATCATAAAATTTTATGTGAATTGAATTAAAAGGGTAATTATTGTAGTATAAAGGTTATTAAAAATGAAATAATATGAAAAATAATATGTAAACAAACATAAAAGGGTAAAAACGTAATTAAGAGATTTAATATTGATGACATAGTTAAAAGGGGTAAAATAGTCAAATTAACCAAAAGGGTAAAATCATAATTAAAATAAAGTTCGAGGACCAGACTATAATTTGCCACCCTCAAGAAAGTTTTTAGGGACTAAAATGTAATTTATCCAATTAAATTAAAATAAAAGTCAAAGGAAGTAAAATGGATCAAAATTGAGGTTAAATTATTCAAATTGAGAAAAAGTTAACCCTAAAAGTCAAAAATGGTCAAAATTAGAGAAAGTCAACTTTTGGGGTTAAATTGTAATTTTAACTCAAATTGGTAAACTTCTGAAATTAAACAAGAAAAATTATTTTTGAGATAATTAGAATATAATTTCATTGTAAAGGGAATAAATTTAGAATTTATTCATTTATAAACATTTAATTGAATTAATAAAAATTTGAACTTGTTGAAATAAATAAATCAATGAGGTAAAATTTTATGTACATGCATCGACCACTAAACGGCTATGTTGCTTAGCGTGTAGTTTATTGTGACTGCAGGCAGGAAAAGGCATAATAAGTCAAGCACAAGAAGATCCAGCGGTGGCCTGTGCATGGAAGAGACCCTTTTGATTTTTGAGTTACATAATTATGTATAATCTATAGGATAAAGTATGAGAATTTGTTGTAAATAGGGATGCAATATAAATATTATATGAATTCAGTGAGTTGCATCAATGAACGGTATAGTTATTATGCATGAATGGTTGTGGAATGTGCATGTTGAAATGAAATTATAGAAGTGTTGTGGTGTTGAGTGGAGTTTTTAGAGTTGGAGGAATTATATTGAGAGTGTAAAATTTAACTTTTGCAGGTTTAGATACCATGAATTTTAATCTGTCATGCTGCCAAAATTTCATTTAATTAAATAGTAAATTAATAGTATTAGAAATGGTATTAATATAATACGAACTTAGTATATATATAGAGGGTGTTACATTTAATGGCATCAGAGCATGGTTTAGGCGATTATAAGATTGGAGTTAATACATATGATATGATATTGACTTGGAGAATGAAGGAACACACGATATATGTACATGCATATTGTGATATAAATGCTAGAATTTAAATCTTACATTTCCCTTGTGTATTTCAGTATTGGCTATAGTTTTCGGCTCCAGGCAGATTGCTGAGCTAGTAAGTGATGCTGAGAGTGAGGCTTCAACAAATCCAGAGATACAAGAATCAATACCGAGTTTTGGATCACACCAGCCCTTCCAGCACACTCATACACCGGTGCCTCAGGGATCTTCACCTCCTATGCCAGCTGATCTTATACGATTGATGGCAGAGTTCTTCCAAAGATTTTAAACTCAGTAGAGGCACCATCTTAGTCACCTAGGAGATCTATTTTGGAGCGATTATGGAGAAGAGATGTAGAGGATTTTTTTGGTTGGGGGAAAATCATAGCCACAGAAGAAAAGAATGGCTCAATAAAATTGAGAGATTGTTTGAAACTACACATGGTCCGCCATAAGAAAAGTTAGAAGGAGCAGTAGCATTATTTCAGGGATCGACTTATGTGAGGTGGGACATAATCAGATGCCATACCCCACCTGAGCATGTTACTTGGGACTACTTCTATAAGAAGTTTTGGAATAAATATGTGGCCAAAAAATATCTAATAGCTATGGAGAAGGCATTTTGGCGATTATGCCAGGGTACCCAGACAATCCAAGAGTATGATCAAGAATTTGAGAGGCCTAGTTTCTACATGAAGGATTATAGATTTTCGCTAGAAAAGATGTGTCAGCTTTTTGAGTGGGTTATCCATAATGATTTAAGGAAGATTCCGATCGTATAATAATATACAAATAGAAGGAGTTAGTTGATCCAACCATCAAAATGGAGATTGTCCAGTAGGAATAAGCAAGTAGAAGGGCTAGATTTCAACAAAGAAGGAGGCCAGCTTCAGGAGCAATGGGTAAGGGATCCAGTAAAAGAGCTAGGGGTTCTACTGTAGCTCCTATTAGGACTCTTCAGCTACACTAGCAGCTAGTCAGCATACCACAGCTCCGGCACCCCCTTCGCAGCATTAGTGGGTAATGCACCTGGAGGTTAGGGTTCTGGAAGATATGAGGTACCAATTTGTGAGCACTATGAAAGATGACATGCAGGTGAGTGCTGGAGGTTGACAAGGGCATGCTTCAGGTGCGGATCACAAGAACATATCGACACATGCAACTGCATCAACCGCACAAACTCCAGCTAGCAGGCAAAGTTTCCTTTAGCCCGAGGTAGAGGTAGAGGTAGAGGTGGACCTAGTAGGGTTGTATCTGGCTGAGGTAGTGCTCTAGCTCTACTAGCTTTAGATAGACCATCTTTAGCAAAGACTTATTCAGTTCGAGCGAGGGAGGAGTAGGATGCGCCAGACATGATTGTAGGTAAATTCTACCTGTTTGATGATATTGTTTGTGCACTGATAGATCCCGGGTCCACACATTCCTATTTGAGCACCAAAGTTGCATAGGGGAAGGGCTTAGAAAAAGCAAATTTAGATCAAGATATTTTGGTGACTAACCCATTAGGTCAAAGTGTAGTTGTGAACAAGGTATATAGGGATTGCCCATCCATATTTAGCAGGTTATCTTCCTTGCAAATTTGATCGAACTTCATTCCACGAGTTTGATGTTATCTTGGGGATTGATTGGCTTTATAAGCATAAGGTAATTATTGACTATCGATTGAAAATGATCACCTTGAAAACTCTAGAAAAACATGAAATTATGGCGGTAGGGGAATGATAAGATTTCTTAACTAATGTTATCTCAGCCACTGCAATACACATGTGTATTAGAAAAAGGGTGTGCAGTTTATTTAGCTTTTATCACTGAAACGGAAGCTGAGAAGCTAGAAGTCAGTGATTAGCCTACCATTAGAGACTTCCCTAATGTCTTTCTTAATGAGTTACTAGGATTGCCTCCAGAAAGGGAAGTTGAATTTAACATTGATGTATTACCTTGTATAACACCTATTGCGATGGCTCCCTACCGTGTGGCACCAGCAAAATTAAACGAATTAAAGATTTAGCTGCAAGAACTGTTAGAAAAATCCTTTATCCATCCGAGTGTTTCCCCTCGAGGAGCTCCAGTGCTATTTGTGAAGAAGAAAGATGGATCTTTTAGGCTATGCATTGATAACAGGCAACTTAACAAAGTTACTATCAAAAAATATCCTTTCCCTAGGATTGATGATTTATTTGATCAATTGAAAGGTGTCAGCACATTCTCAAAGATTGACTTAAGATCTGGGTATTATCAGCTTGAAGTAAAGAACAAGACATTCCAAAGATTGCCTTTTGTACTAGGTATAGGCACTATGAATTTGTAGTTATGCCCTTTGGCCTCACTAATACATCGGCTGCTCTCTTGGACTTGATGAATTGTAGCTTCCATTCTTATCTGGATCAATTTGTGGTGGTGTTTATTGATGACATCTTGATATATTCCAAAACACCAGAGGAACATGATCAACATTTGTAGATTTTATTCTAAACACTGAGGGACAAACAACTATATACTAAATTTAGTAAATGTGAGTTTTGGCTGAATGAAGTTGCTTTTCTTGGCCACATGGTTTCAACAGAAGGCATCAAAGTAGATCCCAAGAAGATTGAAGCTATTCTTGAATGGAAATCACCTAAAAGTGTTCCAGACGTTTAAAGCTTCCTTGGATTAGCTGGGTATTATAGGCGATTTGTGAAGGGATGTTCTATGATAGCCTCTCCACTCACCAAGCTATTACAAAAAAATACTAGATTTGAATAGATTGAGAAATGCCAGCAAAGCTTTGAAACATTGAAGGGTATGTTAATTGAGGCTCCTGTTCTTACTTAACCTATTTTAGGTAAACCTTATGTTATTTATAGTGATGCCTCTAAGAATGGATTAGGGTGTGTGCTTATACAATAAGAAAAGGTGGTGGCATATGTATCCAAATAACTAAAATCGGATGAAAGAAACTATCCTACTTATGATATGGAGTTAGCAGCCATTGTGTTTGCCTTAATGATATGAAGACGTTATCTTTATGGGGAGAAGTGTTACATTTACATTGATCATAAAGGCTTAAAATACTTGCCTACATAGAAGGAACTCAACCTAAGACAGAGGCGATGGTTAGAACTCATCAAAGATTATGACTGCTTAATTGATTACCAACCTATCAAAGCAAACATGGTAGCTGATGCACTTAGTAGTAAATACTTGATACCCCTACAAGCTATGAAGGTAAAGCTAAATATAGCACAAGATGGAGCACTTGTGGCTGAAATGTAATTAAGACCGGATTGGCTTCAATAAGTAAAGGCTTTCAAGAGGCAAGATGATAGGTTAGCCTCTATTATCTCCCATCCTTAGGTACAAACAGATAAAAGCATTGAGTTTTCTCTTGGCTATGATAATTGTCTATTTTACAAAGGCAAGATATGTGTACCCAATGATACATAGTTGAAGAAGATCATCTTGACAAAAGCTCACAGTAGCCACTATGCTATGCATCCCGATAGTAACAAAATGTATCAAGAATTGAAGAAATCTTACTGGTAGCCAGGAATAAAGAAAGAAATAGCAAATTTTGTGACAAAATTTTTAATATGCTAGCAAGTAAAGGCCAAGAACCATGTTCCTCAGGGTTTTTACACCCTATCACTATACCAGAATGTAAATGGGAGTGAATCACCATGGATTTTGTATCGAGATTGCCGCTCACCAAGAAATAACATGACTCCATTTGGGTAATAGTGGACAAGATGACCAAGTCAGCTCATTTCCTTACAGTAAGATCATATTTTCCCTTATCCAAGTTTTCAGAAATATATGTGAATAAGATTGTAAGACTACACGGTGTACCTATAGCTATAATTTCAAACTGGGACCCACGGTTTACTTTAAGATTCTAGTAGAAACTTCAAGAAGCACTAGAAACCCGTTTAGATTACAACACAACTTTCCATCAACAAACATATGGCCAATCTGTATGGGTGATATAGATATTAGAAGACATGCTATGGTGTTATGTGTTAGAGTTTGGAGGCAGCTGGGAGAGGTATCTTCCACTAGCAGAGTTTACCTACAACAACAACTACTAGTCTACCATTAAAATGGCACCATATGCTGTTATACGGGAGAAAAATGTAGGACACCTTTATGCTGGACAGAACTGAGTGAAAGTAAGCTAGTGGGACCTAACTTGGTCAAGGAAACAAAGGAAAAGGTGAAGCTTAACAGAGATAACTTAAAGACAGCGACAATTAAAAAAAAGTCATATACAGATTTAAAGAGAAAAGACATGGAATTTAATATGGGAGATAAAGTGTTTATGAAGGTTTTTCCATGGCAAAAAGTTCTTTGATTTTGGAAAAAAGGTAAGCTTAGTCCCAGATTCATCTGGCCTTATGAAATAACACAGCGTGTGGGACTAGTGGCATACAAGTTTTAGCTACCTTCTGAATTGGAAAGGATCCACGGCATATTTCATGTTTCTATGCTACGGAGATATTGTTCGGATCCTTCTTATGTAATTACACCAAAAGAATTACAGTTGATAACTAATTTGTCTTATGATGAAGAACTAGTGAAAATTTGGCCATGTGAAATTAAGAAACTATGGAACAAATAGATTTCTATAGTTTAAGTGCTTTGGACATGCCATAATGTAGAAGAAGCTAACTTGGAGCCTGAATATGCAATGAGATGATAGTATCCCCACCTATTCAATCCAGGAAAATTTCGAGGACTATATTTTCTATTTAAAGGGGGAGTACTATAACACCCTAAAATTTGCATCTGTCATGTATGGTATAATGTAGAGCATAAATAATTATCCTAGGACAGATTTAGGAGTAATCAGAGTTGAATAGGACAGGGAAATTGAAAGGGTGTAAAGGTTAAACGTACATGGGCTAATAAAACCTGAGATAGGGGACTCGATGAGCAATGTGACCTAATGGTAGATTATGGAAGGGCATGTTAAATAGAGTCTAGTGGTATAATTTGAGAGGAATTCGAGGTCAAATAGACCCTCAAAAAGGCAAATAAAGAAAAATTTCACTAATCGATGTAGGTTTGACAACTCATTTGAGGATCCTAGAGATCTCCAATGGACCTCATATTTTTGTCACATGTTATAAATAGTATAAAGACACACGGGGAACTGAAAAAAACAATTTTGTTAGCTTTTAAATTTTGGGTTTCGGACCGATTACACATAAGGCTGAAGCTAGAAGTATATTGAAATTATGTCAGAATAAGCTTAAATTCTTACCATATATTCCTTAATATATTAGTACACCCGAGCTAAATTTTCAAGGTATTTTGACTTGTGAAATGAAAATTCATATTTTGAGGTACAAAACCAAGAATAGGTCAATTGAAGGGTCAAATTTGGGAATTTTGACATATAGAGACAAAGAAGTCAATAAAATGAAGTTATGATCAGGTATAAGAAAGCTTCTAATGCTAATGTGTGTGCAAGTTGGTAATCTAGTGACACGTGGCTTATTTAAGGCCATTAGATTCAATAGTAAAAGATTAAATATTGGCCACTCCTTTTAACCACTAAAAGACAGTTATAAAAAGGGTGTAAATTTTGGAAATTACCTTTAGATTCCACCGTTTGGTCCATTTTCTCCCCTCAAACCTGAATCTAGCTCTTCATCATCTCTCCTACATTTTTAATTCATTCAAGCTTCCTCTCTCTAAATATTAAGCTGAAATTTCAACCTAATATTTAGAATTTCATCCTCTTTAATTTAGAAAAGGATTTCCATCAAAGGGAATTCAAAACTTTGATGATTTAAGGTAAGTACAATTTGGTGTAATTTACTAGTTTAATGAGTTCTAGGTAGAAATTGAAGGGGAAATTGCATAAGCATATAAGAATGGAGTAGGAAATTATGGTAGTAACATTAATTTGCTCAAAATTATAACCTATCTTCAAGATTTTCTCTCTCTTCAATTCTCACAAAAAAGGAGAAACAAGAAGAAGAAAGGAACAAGGAAGGAAAGGGAAAGTAGAAGGAAGAATAGGTGTATTTCAAGCCCAATTGAGGTTAGTGGATGTGTATTACATTAAATTTCACTAATTTTGGTTGAATTTCCCTAATATTTCTATTATGTAACTATGATAAATTGCATGAAATGGTTAATTAACTTAATATGACATGATATAATGTTATATTGGACTATTAGGAATATAATTAAGGAAGAAATCAATTTGAAAGAGAGAGGAATCAAGGTGGCCAAATAGGGTACCTTGATGTACGTTAGTGAAAATTAGCCTTAAATTAGGTAGTAAGCATTAATTAGCTAAATTAATGTGTGGGGAATTAAATTACGTTGATTAAGTTGAAATATGAAAATTTATATTAAATATGTAATAGTTACATAATGATTGAAAGTATGGTAACTTAAAGATTTTTATAAGAATTTGATGTAATTTATTGTGTTATGTCATGAAATGAATATAAAAGCATGTAAGACATAAATTTGAAGAAGAAAGAATTTGAAAGTGAATATTTTATGATGGCCAAATTGTATATAATTAGTAAATGGTATGATTTAATTACATATTATAGCAATAAATATATATATGTGAAAAATTATTAAATATTAAGCTTATATGAGAACGATGCATGGTTTAATGTAATTAATGTAGTGTGATAGGAATAATTAATGGTGTAAAAATTTAATGATGTGGTGAAAATTATACTGCTCTTAGTGTTCAGTTGGAGATCTAAGACTTTAGGATAGTATGGCTAGACATAGAGGCATTTACCCTGCAATATTATTGTATTATGTCTATTATTATACTGAAAATATGGCTTAGTCAACTTATTAGATGACTGTACTGGAGAATGGTATAATACTCCAGTGGTACTGTCCCTCCAATGTATTGGATTTACTTTTTCGCTTATCCAGTTTATGGTTTCCCACTGTTTTCAACTAGGAAGAAAATCGTAAAATTTTATGTGAACTGAGTGAAAAGGGTAATTATAGTAGTATAAAGGCGAATAAAAATGAAATAAGATGAAAAAATAAGATGTAAATGAACACAAAAGGGCAAAAACATAATTGCGCGATTAACTAAGAGTGAAATGGTCATTTGATATTAATGACATAGTTAAAAGGGGTAAAATAATCAAATTAACCAAAAAATGGTAAAATCATAATTAAAATAAAGTTTGGAGACCAAACTGTAATTTTCCACCCTAAAGAAATTTTTTATGGACTAAAATGTAATTTATGCAATGAAATTAAAATAAAAATCAAAGGAAGTCAAATGGGTCAAAATGGAGGTTAAATTAGTGAAATTGAGAAAAAAGTTAACCCTAAAAGTCAAAAATGGTCAAAGTTGGGGAAAGTCAAACTTTAGGTGTTAAATTGAAATTTTTACTCAAATTGGTAAACTTCTAAAATTAAACAACAAAAATTATTTTTGACATTATTAGAAGAAAATTTCAATGTAAAGGGAATAAATTTTGAATTTATTCATTCATAAACATCTAATTGTATTAATAAAAATTTTAACTAGTTGAAATAAATAAATCAATTGGCTGAAATTTCGACTATATTGCTTAGCATGTAGTTTATTATGACTGCACGCAGGAAAAAGTGTAATAAGTCCAGCACAAGAAGATCCGGTAGTGGCATGTACATGAAAAAGACCTTGTTGATTTTTGAGTTACATAATTATGTATAACTATAGGATAAAGTATGAGAACTTGTTGTAAATAGGCATGTAATATAAAAATTGTATGAATTCAATGAGTTGCGTGAATGAATGGTATAGAGATTTTGCATGAATGGTTGTGGAATGTGCATGTTGAAATGAAATTATAGGAGTGCTATGTGTTGAGTGGTGTTTCAGGAGTTGGAGGAATTATATTGGGAGTGTAAAATTGAGCTTTTGTAGGTTTTGGTAGCATGAATATTAAGCTGTCATGCTGCAAAATTTCATTTAATTAAATAGTAAATTAATAGTATTAGAAATGGCATTCATATAATACGAACTTAATATATATAGAGAGGATGTTACACATGCTGAGTTCAAGGAGGAGGTGCTAAAGAAGCCACCAATGTACCGAGTAGGGCCATCATCCTTTCATCAAATTATTGGAACTACCTATCTAACCTCCTGTCTATGTCATCTTGTGGAATTGGAGGAGCTGAAGCATAAGCTAACCTATCCCTTAGATTGGACATCCTTAGATTGGAGCCCAATGGATGAGAATGATCCGAGATGAAAAACTAATAGCATTACCTCTCTTAATTGAAAGCACAAACATATGGGTTTTGGCCATTATGTATTTTGAGTAACTCATAAAAATTGGGTTAGGCTAACTAGGGTATGGCAGCCTTGGACTTGTACCCTTCTAATTTATTTGAATTTGGTTAATACATAAGGGCCCATATAGCAAGCAAGAATCTATAAAGGTTATACATCCTAGGGAAAGTATCTATTATAATTATATATGCCACAGTTGGGTGATGAAACTTTAAGGCTACCTAAGCCTAGTCTTTACCAATAGGTCTAGCCCATCCCAATCATAAGGACTAATGGATCACCATTTCATATAGCAATTGGTACTAGACTTTTGCTAGTAGGTCTCCTTAACACATCCCAATAGTGAGTGAATGTTGGGTGTGTTTTAGGATATCACTAAGGCCAAAAGGGGGATGCATAACTTAATTCTAAGGCTCTATTATGAATATAATAATGCAATTTCAATAGGAGATAGGATTAATAATGAAAATCCAATTATAAGTAACTCAACCGAAATGCTTTTAGGTACAAGGATTCTTTTTCCCCAATGGAGTTACCCCTTTGACACACGTCAAGACCACTCAATTTTAGTTTTATTCTCAGAGGCCCGCTTTTAGAGTGTAAGACTGGATGAGACTCACTATAACTCATAAACTAGCCACTTCACAATAAAAGGGGTTAAACGCAAATTATTTTTGATGATTAACATATAAAGGCTTCTAATGGGGGCTCAAAGAGGTAGGAATCTTGGAGTCACCACCCAACACAGCATTAGGAAATGAATCATAACTTTTTGATTCCCAAATAGAGATTGGTGTTCAAGACAACACTCTTACTTGGCATCTTAGTTGGGTGTTTTTTATAACTAGGATTTTATTTATTAATCCACTACCTCCCTCCTCACATGATTCATTGAGAAGACAGTAGATAAACATGTTAATCAAAAAGTGTTAAATAAAGAAAATAAATAAAACAAATAAGTCCCATACTTATACTATTATAGAAGCAAATTTTCCTATAGAAAGGATAGAATACATATATAAATCAAGCTATTCATTAATTTTGGAAATATTGTTTCCCACATGTATATTTACAAAAGGAAAGATGAAGAGTCTTTATTAATTTTAAAAATACGTGGGATGAGTGATCCCAATTTTGGTGAAAACAACTATTCTTTTATTTGTGTGGTTTTATATAAGAAAGTGGATATTAGTCCATTTCATTTGGATAGCCCAATTTAATTATGTAAAAAATATTTTAAGTGACATTTTATTAAATAATGTGCTAAAAATTCCTTTTTACTACCTTTTACATTCCCAAAATTAGATAAATCAAAAATAATATATGGTATAAAATTAAATAAAATAAATCAATCATAAAGCATAATTAAATAAATAAAAAAGTTAAATGCAAAATAATAAGGATAAAAAGAAAATAAGAAAAATCAATTGAAGGGTGGCCTCTAAAAGATGCAAATTCTCCAAAACAAGAAATTCCAAAATTAGGGAAAGAACATAGCTCAAACAAATACACAAAGATACAAATTGATTAGCATATTAAAATAAGTCAAATATAACACCCTAATTATATAACCTATCCGTATTACTAAATCATACATCGTTAATCAATTCTACTATGCTACTATACCATTAACCATACTTTGATTATACTATCACATCAACATATTGGTCATCATAATTATCTTTTGGTGTTACTATAGTTGTTCATATATGTTATCTCTTTTGCTACACATACATAATAGAACTATACAAGTTTCTATCATTTTTCACCTACTATATCTCATATGCATTTCAAGAATTACTATCACTATTCTCATGTTTTACTTGTTTAGTCTTTAGTGTGTGTATCATATCGTAAGTTAGTTGCTTTATATCATACATACATACATACGTTTATTGTTCTCTTTACAACAGTGAGCTTATATAACTCAACATACCAAAACTAGATACATCTATCCAAACATATAACTCTTAATATAAAATTAGACCAAATAGCCATCAAGAAATCCCTACATCAACTTTTTTCCGGAGTAATGTTGGCCTTTCCTAATGCAGAGATGCATTCCTGAGCAAAAGTCTTAATTATCGAACCTGCATAGATAAATTAACCCATGCTAAGCTATAAAGCTTAGTAGGGAAAATTAATATAGGCAATCACTCACAACGGTCATCAATAAACACACTCAACATGTATTAGTATCATATTATAAGATCTTAATAATAATACAATATTAAAAATGGAAAAGTAACTAGGTATACAATTAAGAAGAAAACCAAACTCAATATATAGCTCAGCATGTATAAATCTTATGGATGATTAATATAATATGTTCTTAATAAAATTAATGCTTTCATGACATTTAGTGTGATCATATAGTACATGGATAACATCCAAGAATATATATACTTGAGACATGTACTGTAGTAATAACTACAACTGTAATAAAAGTATTTCATATGCTTAATTGATAACATTTGAACATTTATGCTTTGATTCAAATATTGTATCTATAATGATAATTGTACTTAGCCTACCTAAGTTTTGAAAGTGAATAATGGGAATGATAGATACCCATAGGTATTGGTCATGTAAATACTCGTAGGTATTAAGTTCGATAGATTAATGAGGCCAAAGGGTAGCAATTGTATTTCAATCCTAATGGGACCCTATCTATCCATGATAGAACTCTATTTGCAGGCATTAATGGTATTCATATACATTTCCAATTATCATTGCATGCTTGAACTTCATTGTGTAGTCTTACACATAAAATATCATATACAAAGATCCACAATCTCATATATATACATGTATAATTAATCTCAAGTATTAATACAAGTAATCATAATTACATAATACTATAATCACTAACCTTCACATGATAGCCTATAAACATAAGCATGTAACATATTCATATCAATTCTAATAAGTAATAACACATATGCTTGATCATGGCTTGTTGCATAGTATGTTACCTAAATTCACATATACATGTAGCTTTACTCAATATGAGATGTGGAATAATAAGAAACCCACACTTTCACATATGAAAGTATGGGGTTGTCTTGCTTATGTGAAGAAGACGGTGTTAGACAAACCAGATGTTAAGTCTAACAAATGTTTATTTATGGGATATCTAGCTTCCAATTTGACAAAGATGATTGTAAATTACAGTCTGGTTTTGTGTTCATAATGGGAGGAGGGGTAGTTAGTTGGAAGAGTTCCAAACAATAAACAACAGTTGATTCGATGACAAAAACTAAGTACATTGCTACTTCAAAAGCAGCCAAATAAGTAGCCTGGATCAAAAAGTTAATATCTGAACTAGGAGTGCTGCCTAGCATTGTTGATCTGATTCCTTTATATTGTGACAACAATGGAGCCATTGCGCAAGCAAAGGAACCACAGTCTCATCAATGATCCAAGCATTTCCTTAGATGCTACCATCTTATAAGGGAAATAGTAGCTAGAAATGATATAAAAATAGAAAGGGTTCCCATAGATGATAATGTGGCGGATCCCCTCACTAAAGCACTTTCCCAGATTAAGCACAATCACCATATAAATAGCATGGGTCTGAGACATATGTGTGATTGGCTCTAGTACAAATGGGAGATCATTAGAGAGTATGCCCTAGAGCCCATGTAATAGGGATGTATTTCATATTTATGAACTCATATTCTTAATAAAAGGCATCTTTAATTTATTAATGCTATGTTTAAATACAAGAGTTTATAAATCTTAAATTAATAAATGAAGTCCTAGATATTATAAACACAGTGCAACGGCAATCATAAAAGTGTTCATGATATGAGATGTCTATTACATGCAAATGTATTAATATCTAAATATCCCTAGTCATAGAATAAACAAGATAGGACATTGTTAATTCGGACAGACTAGCACTGGTTATGCTTATTGAATGGTTCAAGCAGTGGTTCTCATAACTATGATTATGGAAGATAATCTAAGCTAACATGTGGATGCTTGTTAGAAGAACAAGTTCATTGGAGACCTGTAAAGAGAATCCTCATATGGATATTAAATCTATATCAGTAAGGAATCTATTCATAGCGGTTGTGCAAGTATCCTTAGACTTGAGATCACCAAAGTTATCTTAAGTAGCAAGTGATATACTTTGACTCCATAACTGATTACTTCCAACTGAAGGTGAACATAGTTAGGAGGTTGGGTGTATCATGACCTACTTGAAGATAGTTGAGTGATTGACAAAGGATTCACCATCCCATATTTATTAAGGGAAGTTATCTCGCATGATTCTATAATTATCTTGTTCAGAGAATCTCTAGCCAGAGTAATATGCCAAGATGGATAAACATCCATGAAGGGCATTTTGGGAACAATGGTTAAATTAATAGAACATATATAATTAGATTTATACGAGTTGACATAAATCCATACTCAGAATCTAATTGAGATAAGAGTGGTGATAAGAGTAATTGCACGATAACTGTTTCTATGGAAGGGTATAGTCAAACCACTTGACTTTCCTGACATTTGGGTAGTCATGATGCCTAGCTAGAGGCTGCTCATGACTTGTAAAATAGTGTATCATAAATATCAATAGGGATTGATAAAATTATTTAAAGGAGTTTAAATCATGTGAGTTTTGAATATAACTCACAATTATGTATTATACTGCCAATATGGACAAGAACCCAATATGTCACACACATATAGAGAAAAGGTTAAAATGGTAAAATGAAAAGGATAATAATATTTGATATTATTATGGGAATAGAGAAGTGAATAAGAGAACCATTAATTAAAGAGTTTAATTAATTATGATCAAGTAAAATTGTTCGCATAACTTTTTAGAAATGTTTTGTAAAATGAGCCTAATTGAAATATTGTATTTCATAATTAATTATTATTGGACTATAAGTGTTATAGGGCTAATATAATAATTAATAGATCCATTGGAGAAATTAAAAGAGGCCCAGAAGAATGGTTTTGGCGCAGAAACCC
This sequence comes from Excoecaria agallocha, assembly GCA_037975025.1. NCBI lineage: Eukaryota > Viridiplantae > Streptophyta > Magnoliopsida > Malpighiales > Euphorbiaceae > Excoecaria > Excoecaria agallocha. The sequence goes on from CM075807.1 coordinate 85,537,471, forward strand.
TATAGAGGAAAGGTTTCATGCCAACTACAAACAGAAGGCCTTAGAGGCCTAATTATTAGACCAAAATAAATTAAATATATTTTATAAGTGTTATTCAGCCTACATATTTAATTTTGTTGGATTTGGAATTCATTTGGGTTATTAAATCCAAGTATATGCACAAAGGACATAGTTTGTGGGTTTTGTGAATAGTCTTTTGTGAAAAGACTTAAATTGGATTAATTAAGCCCAAATAAATTATTAATAATCCAGAAGCCCACTTAATATTTCTTGAGAAAATTTAAAGAGCCCAATCATATTATAAAGTTGGATTTTTAACCTAACTATAAAAATCCAAGTGATAGGGTTTTAGGGCAACAAGGTGAACAATTAAGAGAAAAAATTTTTCTCTCATTCTCTAACCCTAGCTGCCACTTTCCCCTTGCTAGCATCAAGGGATTTCGGTCACCCTTGTATTCTTTTATTGTTGGTTCATTCAATCCTTCTCTAGTGTGGATTACTCATTGGAGGTGTTCAACTTTGGACACTGTGGTTTGCGACAACCCGATGAGGAGGAAAATCAACTATTGAACAAAAATCAAAGGTGATTTTTCTTATTCCCATTAATATGTATATTGTAAATTCATGGAAATATTAGATCTATTGGTTAAAAATTTTAAATTTCGCTTATCTATGAGATGCATGTAACTAATAATTCCCAACATATGTAAACATAATCATGCAACAAAAACATGTTATTTTAGTTTAATAATAAACGACATGCTTTATCATAAACTTGCCACACACACACACACACACACACACATATATATATATGTATGTATGTATGTGTGTGTGTGTTTGTGTGTGTCGTGCTACTTAAAATTAATAAATGTATAACTTTAAATTATATTAATATCATACCTTTGTGCACATATCACATTTTATAATATCTCTTCTCAGCTAAATAGTCCAACATCATTAAATTCATGTAACTAAAGAACATCTCTAGCTTATATTAGTGTTCTCATATCATTGTATAGGAATATCAATGTGCAATATTTTTTGGCAAAGCCAAATCACATGTGTATTACCATTATAATACCATTAAATTCAAGTAGTCATTTTCATGTATTCTAACATTAGCATTCATTTACTAACTTTATTCTCATATAATGTTCCATTTAATCTTGTTTAGTGTCACAACTTATCCTTATTTTATGCTTAAAATCACATAAAAAGGTTTTAGACCAGCTTTGGTGACACTATAAGGCTTAAAAATCGTGTTTGAGTGAAGTGGAGAAGTGTCACAAGTCATGAGGGGTGTCACTACTCCTGAAGGGCAGTAAACCTTATGACTCGTGCACATGCTCACGAGTAGCATATGTCACGTGTCGTTACAGGAGTCACGAGTAGTGAATAGTTATGGACAGTTTTTTGAGTTTGACTTGTAAGCAGGTTTTGACAAACTGAAAGGCATTTTTAGCAAAATAGTCTTATAAAAAATTGTTCCAATATGTTTCTAGTTTGTAAAACATCAAAAATCATCTTGATATCATATCTATATTTTCATATATTTACAAAACACTGGGGTCTGCTCCTAGTGATTGGGGAACAAACTGTTCTTGAATTCAAATAGAAATATGGCCTAGTTAGAGATAGATTTAGAACTGGATTTCTTTATATGAAATATAGTTATGGAAGTATATTTTCTAACGCAAAAAGAATAATTCAATTTGGTGTTCTCTAGCTCAACTTATAAGCAAAATAATCCAAATAGGTCCATTAGTCGTGAAGAGACCCATGAGTGAAGCAAGTAGGCTAAACTTCATGACTCGTGAAGGGGTTCACGAGTGAAGCAAGAAGACTCATTTTCATGACTCATGAAAGGGCTTACGAGTAAAGCAATAAGGTTGAGTTTCACGACTCGTGATGGGATTCCTGAGTCATAGACCAAGGAAGAACAGCACATTCACGAGTGACCCAAGGACGAATAGTTCACGACTCGTGAAGGAATTCACGAGTGGGACAAGAATGCACGACTCGTCAAGCCATTCACGAGTCAATAAGTAATAAAGGCCAGAATCACAATTTTTGAGAGAAAATAGGGCAAAAGTTCATGACTCGTGAAGGAGTTCACGACTCGTCATCTTAAAGCAACAATCTTTCGTTTTCATCCCGATTTACATATCCAGAAAACCTTACCCTAATTCCTTTAATTTAATCTATAGGCAACACTTATCAACAACAATCCCATTAACAAAATCATCATAATAGTCCCATACCTTATTGAAGCTTCAACTCTTTCTTTGGTCCTCTTGATCCATCTCCTTTGCCCGTAATTTCTTCCTTCTCCTTCACTTGATCTATCTACTTCTCTCTCTTCTCCTTACACATGGTGATAACAACAAGATCTTGTAATCCCTCACCAAAACATCACAAATTAAAATAAAAGAAGAAGAAATCTTTAAGGGAAACATTACCTTTGATATTAGCTCACAAACCCTAGCTTCCTTCTCCAACCTATAACCTAGAGAGAGAGAGAGAGAGAAATGCCCATCCCTTCAACTCTCCAAGAATCCCAAATAAATGAGTGGGGAAAATATCTTCCCAAGGAAATTCTCACTATACCCTTATGCACAATTAAACCCCCATTATTTTAATTTCTTCCAACTTAACCCCAAGACTTTCTAATTCACTTCAATTGTATCCTTTTCTTTAATTATAATTTAACTTAACTCATATACTTACTTTCTGAAATTATCAAAATACCTTTCTTGGGACTTAATCTCAATAATTGCAAAATAATCTAATTTTGCAGTAATTAACGGTAATTCTCATTAATTAACTATAATTCGATTAGGGTCATGATTGGGTCCTCATATGAACAGTGAAGACATTTTTGTGGCTGTCCCCAACTCTTTCTCCCTGATGCTTTTTTACCTTTCTTAGACACTATAGATGATTCTTGCCTCCTTTTCTTATTCATGGGACCTACAATAGACTTTGTTGGTTGATTTTCTTAGGCTCCTCTAAACCTATTTCCAGTGGAAGATCCACTACTGGACCTACTTCTTTTTCATTCTCTTTCTCTTTTAGCAATCTCATTATTTTCAACTTATAAAGCTGCTAAAACAAGTTGATGAAAATCCACTATATGCAGAGATGTAGGTCCTATTAACTTTTCTCTAATCTGACCATTACACCATTTTCAAACTGTCTTCACTTAAAAGCATCAGTTAGCATTGCATTAGGGATATATTTGCATAGAGGACTGAATTCCTTCTCATACTTAGCTATAGTCATGGCTCTCTATTTCAAGTTCAAGAATTGTCTTAAACTTCTCTTCTTTGTATCCATCAGTAATATATTTCTTTCTAAATTCAGCTTTGAAAAATTCCTATGTGAGGGGATCCAGTAACTATGGTTGCTTCTGTACTAATTTCCACCAGTCATAGGTTGATCCTTAAAGTAAGAACATAGCATATGGCACTTTATGATTTACTGGGTAAATAATTTCATCAAATTTTCTCCTTAGCTTTTCCAACCAAAATTTAACTTCTTTCGATTGCTGCAAATTAGTGCCAAAAAATTCCACTCCACCATATTTCATGATTTCAGATATTGAAGCCTTAGGTGTTATCATCCTTTGAAGAATTTAGGCTATGTTATGAGAAAGTTTAAACAGTGCTTCTTTAGGAATGATTAGATGATGAAGATCCAAGGTTGGGAGGATTCATTCTAACAGGTAAATTGCTTTCAATTAATTCTTTGATAGCATCCCTATAATCCTCCATCTACTATCTATAAGAAAAATAGGGACCTCTACATTAGGTCAACACCACACTATGCCATATAATAGAATCCTAGACTCTTATTGCCTAGAAAAGTGTAAACAAAGGTTTTGATGCAAAATTGTGAAACCCTGATTCTATAACATATTTGCATTACTGAATGACACATCATTAATCAATTATACTATGCTATTATAACATCAAGCATACTCTAAATATACTATTGCATCAACATATTAGTCACCATAATTATCTATTTGGTGTTACTATAGATGTTCACGTAGTTTATCTCTTTTGCAATATATACATACTATCACTATATAAGGTTCTAGCATTCTTCACCTACTGTATCTCATATGCATTTTAGGAATTATTGTCACTATTCTCATGTTTTACTTGTTTATACTTTAGTGTGTATATCATATGGCATGTTAGTTTCTTTAGATCATTTAGACATACATTTACTATTCTTTTTACAAAAGTGAGCTTATACAACTCAACATGCTCAAACTAGATACATCTTAACAAACATATATCTATTAATGCAAAATTATACAAAATAACCATCAAGAAATCCCTAATTTAACTTATTTCTTTATTTGTGTTGGCCTTTCCTTATGCAGAGATGCATTCCTGAGCAAAAGTCTTAATTGTCAAACCTATACAGATAAAATAACCTATGCTAAGCTATAAAGCTTTATGGGGACAAATCATAATGGATGACCACTCACAGCAGTCATCAACAAACACACTTAACATGAATTACTATCATATTATAAGATCTCAATAATAATACAATATTAATAATGGAAAAGTAACTAGGTATACAGTTAACAAGAAAACCAAGCTCAATATATAACTCAATATGTATAAATCTTATGGATGAATAATATAATATGTGCTTAATAAAATTAATGCATTCGTGACATTTAGTGTAATCCTATAGTGTATGGATAACATCCAAGGACAGTAATAACTACAACTGTAATAAGAGCAAAACATATGCTTAATTGATCACATTTGAACATTTATGCTTTGATTCAAATACTGCATCTATAACTATTACTCTATACTTAGCTTACCTATGTTCAGAGAGTGGATAACGGGAATGGTAAACACCCGTAGGTATTTGTCAAGTAATTACCCGTAGGTATTAAGTTATGTACATCCAAATGGGATCGAATGGTAGTCCCAAATGGCAGTAATGGTAGACCCATATGGGGCCAGACAATAGATCCAAATAAGGCTAGATGGTAGACCCAAATGGGGCCAGACAGTAGCAACTGTGACTCAATCCTTATAGGTTCCTCTATCCATAAACAAACTCTATTTGTAGGTATTAACGTTATTCATAGACATTTCCAATTATCATTTAATGCTTGAACTTTATGGTGTAGTTTTACACTTAAACTATCATAGACAAAGATTCACAATCTCATATATATGCATGTATAATTAATGTCAAGTACTAATACAAGTAACTGTAATTATGTAATACTTTAATCACAAACCTTCACATGATAGCCTATAAACATAAGCTTGTAACATATTCATATCCATTCAAATAAGTAACAACCCATATACTTGATCATGGTTTGTTGCATAGTATGTTACTTCAACTTATATATACATGTAGCTTTACTTTATGGTATTATCATACCTCTTAGCCATATACAAATATCATGTAACACACATAGGCTTTTATATATTAATAATACCATTATTAATTAACTAAAATTATACAACAAGCAACCTTTTCATTTTATGATCAAATTACTGTAAACATCATATTAATACTTGAAAACATAATTCACTTGTTTATAATTTTACCATGTAATCAAGCATAATTGCTCATATACATGGACATCCAAACTAGATATCAACATAATTAACTATAATTTTAATGTGGGAAATGTTTATTTTTAAATGATAATATATTATTGTAAGTGCATACGCATTGGCAAATAAGCATGGTTATGTAAACATAATCATGTAACAAAAGCATGTTATTTTAATTTAATAATAAATGACAAGCTTGATAAAAAAACTTTCCAAATATATATATATATATATATATATATATATATATGTCATGCTACTTAAAATCCATAAATGTATAGCTTTAAATTATATTAATATCATACCACTGTACACATATCACATTGTATAATATCTCTTCTCTACTAAATAGTCCAACATCATCAAATTTATGTAATTATGGAACATGTAGCATCTTTAGTTTCATAATCAAATTCTTCTACTATCATAAAACTACTTGTAGTAATATTTATACATCAAAGTATAAGGTTTGACAAAGGTAGAATAGGCATATTTGCGTTACTTTTTTGCATCTAAATTTTCCAAAATAAATGGCTAATTTAATCCAATTGGTCTTCCTAACAAACAATGGCTTATGTCTCTAGTTTCCTATACTTCAACCAACACTTAATTTGTACATTTAAATTACGATTTATAACACAATCATTACAAACTATCCAAGAGTACAATTTTTTCTGTACAGTTTGTATGACTACTTTGACAAATTGGTGGAGTAAAATAGGTATAGAATTAAACTAAAATCTATGAATAAGAATTGTAACCCTATAAGTCTAGTTTAATAAAATTTTATCCCATAGAATTTTGACTTCTATACCATGACTTCCAAATGAAAAATAATACAAAAAATATAGCAACTTGTTCCCTATAATTGGATAGCAACTCACTATGAACTTCAAGATAATATTAAGAACATTTAGAGGTAGAATCAAAATTAGATTCCATCTATGAAATTATAAGCCTAAGTCTTAGGTGTAATTACCAATGGATATATCCAAATTAGAGTTATAAAACTCGATATATTCAAAAAATACATAAACTAATTTATGTATTTATCCTAATAACCAATCCAACCAACAAATAAAACTCATTTAACTTGAAAACATACTTACAGCTACACATGCAAAGTATAGTTGGTACAAGAATCCCTCACCTTTGTTGAATTCAATAACAAGCTGCCATTACTCCTTAAACACTCATTTTCTGTTGTTCTTCTTAACTTCCTCTTCTGCAACAATATTCATTCATAAATTTCAATAATTTATTCCTTAATTAAGATCTTTAAACCTATGAAGAAAATGAAAAGAGGAAAGAAATACTTTTAACTTACAAATACCAATTTAGAATCCCTGAATTAGCAATCCAAAATAGAAATTCTAGAGAAGATTTAAGGGAGAGTGAACTTGAGTTTGGTGAGAGGGGAAAAAGAACATGAATAGCTACCCTTGTTACTCTAAATTGCCATCCCTTTCTCTTCAAAACCAATAATCAGAATTTTCTCTCTCTAACATGCAAGAGTTAAACTTTTAAATGAAACTGAAAAATGCCTTAAAGCTCCCTCATTTGTTTACATGTAAGAAATCTACCTCCTAAGTTATGTCTCTCATAAAATCTGCCCCACACTCCTTTCTTCTTTTTAAAATTTGCCCTAACGAATAATTCTTCATTTAATTGCACCCTAATAATTATCATGTTTAGATAATTCACATAAATTGCATCTCATACATTACTAATTTAGCCTTACTATAACCATAATTATATATTTAATTCTTAACTAAACATTAATAAATAGATATACCAATTAATCAAGTATAATTCTATTAGGGTAAAAGTTAAGGTCTTACATCAAATGTCAAAATAAATTAATTTATTACCTAAAAAATTTCCTAAAAACCTATTGGGATAAATAAAAAATAAAGTAAAAAATACAGATCATGTAGGAACTGAAGGGAAAAAAATTAAAATGTAACTAAAAACTCAAATTAAACTAAATTAACAAAAATAATGCTAAATCATACTAAAAAAAGGGATATAATATGAGCCACAAACACCCTAAGGCAAGAGATAGATAATAAGGCAAAAGGGAGAGATGGGGTGAGGAGAAGACATCGCAATGTCCCACCTATTGTGCTAACAAATAATCATCTACGATGTCTTATTCTCGTCTACCACTTGAAAATATAGATAAAAGCATGTTTTCAGCTTAAAAATAATTAATATATGTTTTAAACCCTAAATATGAAATTTAAAAACCCTAAGACATACCAGATCTATAGAAGAAACAATAAAAATACAATAGAAATCATGCTAACACAATATAAAACATATTAAAATAAAATATAAATCAAACATCCATCATGCATTAATTGAAAATGTCAAAACTAACATGCCTTTCTAATCATACAATATAGATCCAAATCATATCATTATATCAAAATAGAAGGTTAGGAATAAACAAATTGGAATAACACAAAAGCATTAATAATAATGTAATAAAATAATAAATAAACATGATTGATTACATAGTCATGGCAATAAGTTTGGAGAGAGAACGGATGTAAAGCCTAGAATATTACCCTTATGAAATCCTTAGCTCTATAACTTTGAAGAACAATGATCTTCACTCTAATCATTGACATCCAAGTTCAAATAAAGGAAAATGTGTATATTTTTGTATGAAAGATTATTAAGAGTTATAGCCTCTGAGAACAAATAATAAAATTTCTCTTTCTCAAAGGTGTTTACTTCTTTTTCAAAATGCGAGGATCCCTCTTGAAACCTTAATTTCTTTCTTGAAATATCTGGAGAAGAGTTGGAGATCAATTCTAACTCTAATTCTCTAAAAAAAGGAAGTTAAAAATTTTTAAAATTTAGCCTTGATCAAATCTCCAAAATCTTATCCTCATTAAAGATTTTCAAAATTGGACAACGTGGAAAATCTAGAAATAATCCCACAAACAGGCATTTATAAGTGATAGGCAGTTGTCTATCACAAAATTTCTTAAAATTTAAAAAATGCCCTTGATATAACCTGGACTAAAGGAGAATAGCCACAGATGGCCATCCCTCTATGATAGACGTCCATTTGTTGGTGCTAGAGGTCCAAACTCAAGGTTTTTGAAATTCTTTTCAAAACCTTTGGAAAATCAAGTTGGAAAACAAAAAAGATAATTATAAAAATATGGGGATCAAGGTTGAAGCTTCTAGATTCATGCTCTCTATCAAAAATATATTATTTTCTCATCATTAGGTAACCCTAATCCTGGCTACCTCAAGTCACAGTGTCTACAAATGTGTTTAAATCCTAAAAGTTGTTACCTTTCACATTAAAGGTCATATCCTTTTCTACTTTCTCTCATGCCTATTCAAGTTCTCGTTCCCTATAAATATTAGACTTTCCCATAATTAATTTCTACAACCTTTTCCTTTTCCCTATGAGTGTTAGATAGTATGCCATTGTGTAAACAAAGCAACCACAATCTCATCAGCAATCCAAGCATGTTATTAGGTGCTACTATCTCATTAGGGAGATAATAGTTATAAATGATATAAAGATAGAAAGGATCCCTATAGATGATAATGTGATGGATCCCCTCACTAAGGCGTTACCCAAAACAAGTATGATCACCATTTAAATAATATAGGCTTAAGATACATCAGTGACAGGCTCTAATACATGTGGAAGATTGTTAGACAATACCCTAGAGCGTAGGTAGATAGGGATGTATTTCATTAATATGAACTAATTTTATTTATGAGAAGCCAACATTCATTTATTAATGCTATGCTTAATTACATGTGTTTCTTTAATCTTAAATTAATAAATGAAATCCTTGGTGTTATAAACAAGTGCAAGCGCAATCATAAAAGAATTCATGATGTGAGATATCTATTGCATGTAAATATGTTAATACCTAAATATCCCTAGTTATAGTATGAATAAGATAAGAAATTGTCAATACTGCTAGACTAGAACATGTTATGCTTATTGAAAGGTTTACGCAGTAGTTCATATAACTATGATCATAAGAGATGATCAAAGCTAACATGTGGATGCATGATAGAAAAACAAGTTCATTAGAGACCTACCAAGAGAATCATCACATGGATATTAAATCTATGTTAGTGAGGAATCTCTTCATAGCAGTGGTGTAAATATCCTCAAACTTGAGATGGCCAAAGTTATCTTATATATTAGTGGCATACTTTGACTTCATAATTGCTTACCTCCAATCATGGGTGAACATAGTAAGGAGGTTATATATATCATGACCTACTTGGAGGTATTTGATTGATCAATAAAGGATTCACCATTCGAGATTTATTAAGAAAACTTATATTATATGATTATATAATTGCCTTGTCTAAAGAATCTATGGCTAGGGTAGGATGCTGAAGTGGATAGGGATCCACAAAAGGCATTTTTGAATAATGGTTAAATTATTAGAACATAAATATTTAGGTTCAAATGAGTTGACATAAATCCATACTTAGAATCCAAATGAGATAATTATGGTAATAGATGTAATTGCATGGTAACTGTTCTATGGATGGATATAGTTAAAACCACTTGACTTTCATGACTTTTGTGTGGTCAAGATGCTTAGTTAGAGGCCTCTCATAACCTATATAATAATGTATCATGAATATCAATTTGAAATTGAAAAAATGGTTTATAAGAGTTTAAATCATAAGAGTCATAGTTTAACTAGTACTTTTGGTGAAGAGTTCCAGTTCGACTATAAATCTTAGTTACATATTATACTATTAACATTGATAGGAACCCAATAGGTAACACACCTATAGAGTAAGGGAAAAATGATGAAATGATAAGGATAATAATATTTGATATCAGTATAGGAGAGGAAAAATAAATAGAAAAATAATTAATTAAAAATTTAATTAATTATATATATAAAGAAAAGTTTGCAGAGCTTTTTGAAAATATTTTGCAATAATAGACCTAATTGAAATATTATATTTTTAAAATTAAATATTATTGGACTATAAATGTTATAGAGATAAAATAATATTAATGGATCCATTGGAAAAATAACTATTGGCCTAGAAAAATTGGTTTTGCTCAAAAGCCCTTTGGACGAAGGCTTCTATGTAGAACCCTGATAGAAGGCATTAGATGCCTAATTTTTAGATGAAATTAAATTAAATATATTTCATAAGTGTTATAGAGCCAACATATTTATTTATTTTATTTGGAGTTAATTTGGGGATATAAATCCAAGTTTGTGCAGATGGGCTCATTGTGCAGAATGTTTGTTATGAAAGGGCCTAGACTAGATTTCGGTTAGGCCTAAATTAAATAATTAAATTCTTGTAGGCAATTTGGTATTTCTCTAGAATTTTAAGCACATTACAAGTGTGCTTTTAATGTAGGAATAAAAGCCTAACCCAAGTGGGATCAGATAATTAAGTATTATTTTTCATCTCTTTTTCTTCCCTAGCTATATTCTCTTACTAACTTCTAGGGAATTTATGCCACCTTTGTTTTCCAATTAGATTTTTTTTATTTTTTCCCTCTCTTTTGTGGATCAATATTAGAGGTGATCTAGTTTTGATACTATGGTTTGTGATAATTTGGTGCAAAGGAAAATCAATTGTTCAACAACCCTCACATGTGATTTTTCTTAATTCTGTTATTTATATATTTTAAATTCATGGCAAGTCTTTATAGTTGGTTAAAAATTTTAAATTTTGCATATGTATGAGATGTATGTTACCAATTAGAATTCCAACAAGTAAGTTGTAACAAACATGACAAATAATGTAAAAATCCAAAGACAAATACAAAACACATTAAAAACAAATCTAAAGTAATAAACATCATCTTAAAATAAAAATCCAAAGGTATTGATATAAAATATATGTGAGATGAAGCAAATATAAATGATAACACCTTCTAGAAATCATGTGGTCTCAATGCAAGTTGTAATCAGTTGGGCCTTTAGGTGGCAAATAGGAGTGGTGTTATAGATGGTGGGCTCGATGCTTATCCTTACTATAGTGGAGGAGTGGATTGGCCTAACTGTGCGAGTCTTATGGGGTGAACAGTGATGGGTGGAGAAACTCATCAAAGTAACCTATAATGCACCCCATTTCCTACTAGATCCCAATCAAATTAGCGACTAGTGCTAAGAAGCGGCCCATAATTGTCCCATTTGTACCTATGACATACCCTATAAAATCAATATTAAGCTTTTCAATCTCATCTCTATCCCCTTTAACATTCTCGCTAGCTATATTGAATGTAGTCTCTAATGCCTATATCCTCTTTATAGCCTTATATACATTAGTATCGGCTTGTTGGATCCCCTTCTCTACCCTAGCTATATCAACTGTCAACTAGCATTGGTGAGCCTCAATGTCACTAAACCTCTTTAGATATAGCTCATGGCACCTATCCAACTCCTATTGAATTACCTGTAAAACTACAACTATAGCAGTATGAGATACCATCATATTCTAAAGACTTTGTAATATGGCATCCCATAGAGTAGTAGGTGCATTCGGCTATGGTGGAAGGGGTGTTGAAGATGACATCACACCTGGATGGCGATAGTCACAAGATGGTGGCTTATGTTGGAAGGTGGGAAAAGCCTGGGTTTTTGTGTCTCGATCGGCTCCTAGTAGGCCTCAGCTATGAGGGTTATTGAATAGTTGGCTCCCTCTTCCCTAAATCTTGGACCCAGGACATCCTCCATTTACTAGTCAACATTTGTCTCCTGCTTAGGCTTTAGTTGCTAAGGCTCATACTCCTACTTTCAGTCTAAGTGTAGGGCCCTAGACATCTCATCTAAGGTCATCAACTTGATCCTATAGGGCGCAACATCCTCCTCTCTAGCCATATGCATATCAAAAGCTACCTCTCTATCTAGGTTGATATCCTATTTAGCTTATAGGCACATTATAGCCTCTAGCGTCACATCCGCTCTAAGTAACCTAGTGAATAACCCACCTATAACTACCACCTCACCTAGCTAACATTGTATCCTCCTCAGGTGGTCTAGGATGGCGTGGCTTAACTTTATCTACCTGCAATCTTCATACCCTATAAGCTAAAAATCTTTGCCACATTAAATGTATCAATATTACCTATCCTTCCTAAATAGAAGCAAGTAAGGACCCTCTAAGGTTATCAAAGTAGATATGATTGCTATATGGTTAACTTTGCTATCCTCTGGACATAAGGAATAATTGATTGTACTATGGCCTCCCATATATGAGGCAGAATGGACCTATCTAGCCTAACCACATCCTCCCCTATAGGAAATCCTAAAATCTCAATAAAGTGCACGCAAGTCATAGACACCAAATGGCCTTGAATGCGGTAGGTGATGACACTCTCTAGTATCTGGTCGCTACTGGCCTAGGTGGTGGAAGGGAGCCAAAAATTGTCTCGTCATCTCTAAGTAGGTCCTATATGCCACTGTATAAAATGTTATCCACCCCACCTGAGATAAAAGCCCATTAGCCTCCTTAAGTAATCATAACTAGTTTAATAGGCCCCTAAACATGAATCAACTAGGCAGCATACAAACTCCTACCAAGGTCTGATATCAAGTTGCCTACTCCGATGTCATCCATATAGGGAAGTGGGGGTCCATATTCTGTAAAAGATAAAATTATGCAATCAATCTTAATGATTATTGTAATAGTGTTATTTAGATGTTGGCATATTTCTTGTGTAAATTTCATCAGCATTTTGGCTTTAAAACTCATGCCTAAACCTACACAAAATTCACTTGAAAAAAATGCTTTAATAGCTAACTAACACATAATTCATCCTAACCTACCATTGGGTGTCTAGCAATCATGCCAAGGCTTGTAAAATAGTGCATATGAACAATACTAGGAATTGCCATGTTATTATAACCATGCATACCATCATTATTATTGTTATTGTCATCATTATTATACACATGAAAGATTTAATTATATGTACACACTTATGTACATTCTGTCATTGGCATGACAATATTATGAATTTATTCACAATGGCAGCACATGCATTCTGCCATTGGCATGGGTACGTTGTACACCCTTTTCAAAAAGAAATCCAACTCACCCTTCTTCCCCATTATTAGTTTATTGCATTTTCTTTGCATGGTTATATGGGTACATACATTTTTTATTGCATTTTATTCCCTTCTTTTTATTAATGTTTATATTTTTAGTTATTCACACATCATTGTATATCATCATTTATTATTATTATTATTATTATTATTATTATTATTATTATTATTATTATTATTATTATTATTATTGTTCATTCCTACAAAAAATTTTGTTATATACATGTTTCTTGCCTTTTTTAATTTAATTTTTTTAATTAATTAACCATTTTTTTTAAATGCTAACAAGTTAATATATTATTTTTTTAGAGGCCAACATCTAATTCTACACAAGGTGCACATTTTGTTTATATTCACATTTTCATTACATAAAGAAAACAAATAATTAAAAGAATAATAGACAAATTAAAAATTAAAAAGAACAAGAGAGTGCACTAACTCATTCATCCCATAAACATCAATATATCCATTCAATTTATTTTTTAAGTTAATACAAAAAACTGCCATCAACAGTAAATCACACATACTTACAGTAACTCCTACAATCATTTTCATTCCATTTCAATTCCATTTAAAGCATAAAAAGGAGGAGAAATTGTCAAACATACCCCTTTTTGGTTGGAGGACAAATACCTAACAAAAATATGCAAATAATATGTCAAAATGTGTATGGCACAAAAACCCAGCAATCCATTAGACAAAAATCATGAATAGCGCCAATCGAATAAGAAAAATGCAAAAAATAGAGACTGAAATTGTTGGAAAAAAAGAAGAATAAGAAGAAAAAATAGGAAAGAAGAAGAAGAAGAAGAAGAAGAAGAAGAAAGAAAAAGAAAAGAAGGAAAGAAACAAAGAAAGAGAAAGAAACTGCCCAGGTTTATAGCCTGCGCCTTTGCACGGACATACATTGGCTTTACATAGCCGTGCATTCTTTGCAAGGCCATTTAAATTTCACTCACGGGTGTGCAAGGATGAAAATCAACAATTTATAAGGTTCTCATGCATGCAAAAACCTACTTGAACAGTGTTTTTGCATGTATTTTGACCCAAACTCATGCAAAACATATTCAGTTTCTACAAAATACCTCAAAAAATTATAATTTTACAATCTTTATAATTCATCTATCACCTAAATTTTTTTTTATTTTCAACTTATGTATAAGTACTCTTTTTTACACAGGTATCGCACCAAAAAAATTTATTTTATGCTCCTATCTTTACATATTACACTATAACAACTATTTCGTTGCATTTTCCTTCATTTATCATTATTTACTTAATTTACCATTGTGATTTTCCTTTATTTTTATTTATTTACACTCCTAGCATAACCAAACACACATGAAAAATATACTCCCAAAAACATTTATCACTTTAAATGGCGTGCCAACTTTGAAGTTCGAAAATGGATAAATTATATGCAAAAGAATTGTACTAAAACTGTGCATGTGAAGGTGGAATAATGCAGCATGAGTTGGGTGACATATAAAAATGTGTTTTGCTACTCAACTTTAGAAAACCCTATTCAAACTGTTCTTCTTACATAGGGTTGAGCCTGATGAGGACCTACTTCTTGTGTCAACGCATTACTAGGACTCTTATTTCCATGTTTTTCACTTCAACAATATGGAGATACGCCCATTGCATGAGGAGTTTACGACTATTCTTAGCTTTCTCTTTTCACCAGGTACCCTTCCTTGTATGCCTAACTATGTCCCCAACTACCCTTAAAAGGTTATCCATGCTTTAGTGATCCATCCTTTTGGTGTTAGAGTTCTGTCCGAGTTATCGAAGCCCATCATTCTTAACTTTCTTTTTAACAACCTATACTAGTTTAATGAGAATGACATTTATGCTATTGGTGCGACCCTTTTTGTGTGTCTGGCTTTTCAATATGGTTACTGACATATGTGAAGGGCTGACCCCTTTCCTCTTAATTTGGATGAGACCCTGGTTGGACTTGATGCTATGCATAATGATCCCACTGCTCTATTTACTAGCAATCCATTATTGCTTTAGGTACCTATAGTCATTTATTAAAGATAGCGTGACCCTTATGGGTTTTCAAACTACCTTTTCTTTTTGAGAGATGTGTCTTTTTACACATTTTTCACATAACCTTGTGCCTATTTTTTGCCTAAAGTGGATCACAAACCATTCCAACATCTTTTATATTCACTCATTTTTCTCTTTTTTTCTTCTTTTCCTCTTTTCTTTTGTAAGATCTGGCTGCAGGAAAAACTCACGATGCTAGCTGAGCCCCCTCCTTACATTATGGATGCATATTATTTGAGGTTCTTTAATGCTCACATACAATGGTATTGGATAGCCTCCTTAGAGGAAGGCATAATATGGCTAAGTTAGATGGCCAAGTGGAGACTGATCTATATATGTCACTGGACTCGAATAAAGTATGTGACCCATGATGAGGGTTCTGGATGTGTTCCCCTTTATGGCCTTCATAAAGCTTCCTTCTACACTACCATATGCTATGCCTAGTAATTTAATGTTAGGCAATATATTATAAGCACACAGTTGAACTTTAAAGGAGGTGACATAACTGATGCTTTCATCACTAGTTATCATTATATCTAAAGGCATCTGCCTATTAATATCAACATCCCTTCTATGAATGTATACAATTTTAAGATTAGTGTAGACTATTATGTATGGGTTATGGTGACCCCTAACACGAGGGAATTCTTACTGAGACATCCTGGCAGAGGGAGTGACAATAGTGGGGATAAATCTTGGCCATCCCTTAAGGAGAAAAAGTTCATTTTAATATGTAATGTAATATGTGCATTGCAATGCTGGCTACCAAACTATGCTTTTACTTCCTATTTTTGTGTTTGTTTGTTTACCTTTTTTTTCTGGAGTGAATAAATAATGTTCCTACTTTTACGCTAACCAAAGTGTCCAACTTAAATTATTTATGCTTTAAACAATGATAATTATGACATGACATTTAATACAAAAGACAACTTTCATTTAGTCTCAAATGGTGACATGTTAAGTGCATCAACTCCTATCATCAGACATCTTTTGCGGGTTTTCTTGATTGGCTATTTTCTCTCAACCCTTATTATTTGCCTAAAGTGCCTTTTTTTAAAAATTTTTGCCCTAGCAGGATGCCATATTTTAGCAAGGCTGCCTTTTTTAGTTTTTGATATGTGAGTTATTATTCCCAATTTTTATTTTTTTTATCCTAGCCATGGAATTTTTTCAGCCTATCAATGTTAATTTGTTCTTTGAACTCATTCTCACCATTATCTACGAGAATAACCAATCTTTTGGGATGCAATTTCCTTAGTATATAGGGACATTTAAAATTTGGTATGAACTTTTCCTCTATAATTAGGTAGGCTAGGTCTTATTTGCCTGAAAACCAAGTCATCCTGTTTCAAATGATGAACTTGACCTTCTTGCTGGAAAACCAGGCTAATCATTTATGATACAGTTGATTGCAGTAATAGGCTCTCATCCAATTTTCATCAAATAGGTTTAACTATGTCATCCTATGATCTACCCATTGTCTCTTGTAACTTTACTTTTAAAACAATCCTCAATAATTGTAGCTCAATCTCTACTGGTAGCATTGCTACTGAGCCATACATAAGGGAAAAAAGTGGATTATGTGGAAGTTCTAATGGTGGTTCTATACCCCCAAAGTCCAAATGGTAACTTTTTAGCCCAATCCTTATATGTTTGCATAGTTTTGGATAGGAACTTTTTCAAATTCTTGTTAGCAGCCTTAATAGCTCCATTGTCCTATGGATGGTATATAGAGGACTTATGATATTGGATCCTTTACTTTTGAAGTATATTTCTAGTCTTTGCTTGAAATTTAACCCCGTTATCTAATACCACGTGGTGAGGCACCTTATACCTATAGATCAGATTTCTCTCAATGAATTGAGATATACCTTATGCTCCAAGTCTTTTAAAGAATTTAGCTTCCACATATTTCGTGAAGTAGTCAATGGCAACCACAATGTATCTATTGCTATCAGACGAATCTCTTTGATGATATTCATTCCTAAAGCTAAAAAGGGCCTGGGTGATGATAAGTTACACAATTTCGAAATTGGCAAATGACTCAAGTAGACATATTGTTGGCACTGATGGCATATTTTCACATACTTAGAGCAATTGAAATACATGGTTAACTAGAAGATTCCTTGTCATAAGATCTTTCTGGCCAACACTAAACAATTCATATAGGCCTCACATACTCTATAAGTTTTTTCTATGATTTTCTTTGCGTGTTTCTCAACTAGGCACCATAACTAAATGTCATTAACCTGCCTCTTATATAAGATCCTATCTACTTTAATAAATAGCCAACTTTCAAATCATCTTTCAATCTTTCTCCATCACTTCTTCAGGAAACTTGGAAGTCTCAAGGTAATTTTAGACATTATAATACAATGGCTTTTTAAGGACCCAATCATGGCCCTAATAGGATTATAGTTAATTAATCAAGATTAAGATTTAATAAGGCAAAATTAGATTATTTTGCATTAATGAAGTGAAGTCATATAAAGGGGTATAATGGTAATTATGCACATATGTATTGGAGTGTAGCTAAAATAGTAAGGAAGGATGCAATTGAATTAAATAAGAAGTTTGGGGTTAAATGTTAAGAAAATGAGTTTTTAGGGGTTAAAATATATGGGGACATTTTGGAAATTTCTTACTGTGAGATATTTATCCCACTTAATAAATTGAGGATTTTGGGAGAGATGGAGATCGACATTTTGATGGATCTCTCTCTCTCTCTCTAGTTACGAGATGAAGAAGTGGAAACCTAGGGTTTTGGGCATCCTTAAGGTGATGTTTTTCTTTTGCTTTCTTTTTGGTTTGTGTTTCACTTTTGGATTTAGGGTTAAAGGGTTTATGGTTGTTATCTTCTTATGTAAGAGGGAATGATAATCTCAAGAATGGGTCAGTGGATGTGGAAGTAGATAAAGCTTGATTTAAGGTACGAGATTTGTTTTTGAATAGTTACTGTGTATGTTTTCCTTCTCATGTTGTATGGGTTTTCTTTGTGAGATTAAGGGTTAATCTAATAGGTGTTGATGATTATAACATGATTAGAAACTTGATTGATCATTTAAGTAAGTTGAAAGGTGAGATCTGTGATTAAATTTCATGTCTGCATAATAGGGATTTGGTTCTTCTTTGCAATGCATGACCACGTGTGATTTTCTTCTTCACCATGAGTGGCCAAGCATGTTTGCTTCCATGTTTCTTCTTTGATGTACACGACCACGTGTGCAGTCTTTCTTCAAAACACACGGCCATATGTGTGGTCTTTCTTCAAAACACACGGCCACATGTGTTGGTTTTTCTTCAAAACACATGGCCACGTGTGTGTTTGTTCTTCAAAATACACGGCCACTCATTGGTTTCTCCATCGAAATACAAGGCCAAACCTCCTTTATCTGTATGAAGTGCTTGACCAACCATGCTTCATATGTACTCTTTCACTCATTCGAGTATATTCTCACCCCAAGGTTTAAGCCAAGTAATTAGATATTGAACACAATATTATGTGGTCCATAAGATCCTGAAGAGAGCAAGATTTGAGATAAATGGTCTAGTAGTTAGTATAAGTGAGTGTAAATAGTTATTAAATAGTGATGGATATGTTATTTGATTACTGAGAGAGTAATAGATTATGAAAGTTTGTACCAATGCTATAGTCTATAAAGATATGATTCTAAAAGACATGATTATAGCATGAATTATTATAGAAATTAAAAGAAATAAAAAGCTATTATAATAAAATGAAGATTGAATTAAGCTGTAAGTTACCCAAAGGTGCATAAGGAATGATCACTTAATTGAGGAACCTCCACACACATATAGAGAGTGCGAAGCTTAGGTAATCAAGCACATTGATTTAAGTAATGATGGTTCACTTGAACTCTAAATTAGAGGGGCTTGCGTATGGCAACGTTAATATGAATTATATATCAAAAAGGTATGTTAAGGCCTAATGAGCATCGAACTGAGAATAACCCGAGGCAATATAGTAACTTAATGATATGTTATTCAATGTGTCTTATAAAAATCAATATAGGGTATGTACTAGGTTAAGGAATGGTTCTGTCCATAATACTATGATTTGACCTAATGGTAATAAGAAAATAGTCGTAAGGTTGCATGTTCGAGTTAAAAGAAATGGGACATCAAATCTTATGTTAAATTTTGAAATCATAGAAGTTTGATTATACCCAAAGTCACAAGAAGAATTAATGATTAGCAACAATGTGTAATAATTTGCTCATTTGTTTATTCATGCATATAATACAGTATGATTAGCATAAGAGCATCCGTAGTGTGTTAACGGCTAAGATGAAATGATCTCACACAACATACCTAAGTATAAAATGTTATAAGATGAAAAATACAAGTAAGATGATGGAAGTATATATGACTATGTTAAAGTGTATAAATTGTTATTTCTACTATGGTGAATCATGGAAGTGAATTCAAGGGATTAAATATGAACCAGTATTGACCTTAAGCTATCATAGAACCTACTTATTTTATTATATGGATAATAAATGCTTGAGTGTTGCTATATAAATATATGTGTGTGTGTGTTTATGTA
Organism: Excoecaria agallocha; assembly: GCA_037975025.1. Taxonomy (NCBI): domain Eukaryota; kingdom Viridiplantae; phylum Streptophyta; class Magnoliopsida; order Malpighiales; family Euphorbiaceae; genus Excoecaria; species Excoecaria agallocha. The sequence continues at coordinate 85,557,795 of CM075807.1, forward strand.
TTGATGTGAATAAGTGTAATAATAGGGAAGCTATTCATAGCGAGCAGCAACAAAGTATGTCATCAAGAACTCTCTAAGAGTTATCTAAGTACTATGTATTATATAGTTGGTATGAGTATGCTATGATGAGTAGTTTAATTATATATGTGAGCAAGTATGAGTAATGAAAGCCTGTATTTTCATGATTTAAACTGCATATATATGTATATGCACATGTGGACACGCACAATGCTAATAATGAAAGATTAAATGTTATTATTATTTTCATAAACCTATGACCATCATGATATGAATGAAAGAAAGTCAATACAACTATATGATCCTATGATAGCATCCCGGTGTATTGGAGCCTAGAGCTCAATATTATGGAATGATAAGAATAACATGCACTCTTATATGAGTAATGGCATTAAGTAAAGATGTTGTATTAAGTAAAGAAAATAATGTTGAATCAAAATATGCTTAAGAATGGTTAAGCCTGTGGGTCTTGGTTCAGTTGTGGATTAGATAGGCATGCCCAGAAGGATACAGTTGCAGCTATTATAGTTGGCCCCATTTGGGCTTATTCCTTAAAGGAACCATCGTTCGACCCCATTTTGGTCTATTGTTTGTTCCTTGTTGGAACCATCGTTCGACCTCGTTTGGGTCTATTGTTTGTTCCTTGCTGGAACCATCGTTTGATCCCATTATTTCTAAGATAATCTTGAAATTCTTTGCTTAAGTATTCTCCACCTCGATCTGATATAAGTGTTTTAATACTCTTGCCAAGTTACTTCTCTACTTCATTTCTTAATTCTTTGGTCTATTGTTTGTTCCTTGTTGGAACCATCGTTCGACCTCATTTGGGTCTATTGTTTGTTCCTTGCTGGAACCATCGTTTGATCCCATTATTTCTAAGATAATCTTGAAATTCTTTGCTTAAGTATTCTCCACCTCGATCTGATATAAGTGTTTTAATACTCTTGCCAAGTTACTTCTCTACTTCATTTCTTAATTCTTTGAACTTTTCAAATGCTTCTAATTTATATTTCATTAGATAGATATATCCAAACCTGGAATAATCATCTATGAAAGGAATGAAGTAGGAGTAACCTCCTCTAGCATGTGTAGTCATTAGATCACATACATCTGAATGTATTAATTCCAAAACCATTTTAGCTCATTCTCCTTTACAAATAAAGGGAGCTTTTGTCATTTTCCCCTATAAACAAGACTCATATCTATCAAATGATTCATAATCAAATGATTCCAAATCACCTGACTTGGGTAATTTGGTCATGCATTTCTCATTTATATGGCCTAAATGACAGTGCCATAAATATGAGGTATTTAGGTTATCTTGTTTCATTCTCTTGGTATCCACATTATGCACTTCTTTAATTAAATCAAAAACAAATATATCATTCTCAATGATAGCTTATGCATAAAACATATTATTCTTAAAAATGTAACAACACTTGTCCTTTAAAGAAATGTTATAATCGTTCAAAAAACAACTAAAAGAAATAACACTTTTGGATAAAGCAGGAACATAATAACAATTATTTAATTCCAGTATTAATCCACTTAGAAGAGGCAAATGGTAAGTCCCCACAACTGTTGTAAAGGTGTTTTGTCCAATAGCTAACTGTAGACATATTTTTGCCTTTCCAACTCTTCTACTGCTTTCAAGCCCATGTAGATCATTACACAAATGAGATCCACATCTAGTATCTAATACCGAAGATTGTTTTGAAGCAATATAATAAGTATTAATTTCAATCATATGAATACCTGAAGTAGAAGCATTAACTTGCTTCTTCTCCTTGAGAGAATCTAGATAAGACTTGTAGTTACGCTTCCAATGACCATCTTTTCCGTAATAGAAGCAAGTTTCTTTGGGATTCTCTTTCTTGACAACCTTCTTCTTGGGAATCCCACCATGCTTTGGTTGCGCCTTGGTCATCTTATTCTTTTTTTGCTTCTTGCCTTTAGCAAAAGTGACAACCATGACACTTTTTGAAGGATCCATCAACTATTTTGAGCATGTTGATTAACTCAGGAATGGTTACTTAGATCTTGTTCATGTTGAAGTTAATCACGAAAGGTGCATAACTTGGAGCCAATGAGTACAAGATTAAATCTATGTCTAGATCATTATCCATTACATAGCAAAGTCTACTCAAATGCTCAATATACCCATACATCTTCAATGCGTGACTAGCAGCTGAAGTGCCTTCCACCATTTTGCAGCTAAATAGAGATCGAGCAATCTAATATTGCTCAGTTCTAGCCTGAGAAGAATAAAGCTCCTCTAGATGCAAAATGATGGTTCTAGCACCCATCATCTCATGTTGCTTCTAAAGCTCTGAGGACATAACACCTAGCATCAGACTTGCTGCTGCTTCACTATCCTCCATGTATTTTCGATAAGTCCCCTTGATCTCATCAATGGCATCATCTGATGGAAGTGGTGGTGGATCTTTATCTAAGACATAATGGATCTTTGCAACTCTGAGAACAATTCTCACTTACCTGATCCAGTCAGAATAGTTGTTGCCAACCAACTTGTTATCCAAGATTGATCATATATTAATGTTTAATGTGCTCATGATGATGACCTATATGTGAAAAAGAAAACATATGAGAGTATGTTCATATATACGTATGCATTAATTAGGTATTTAATTAATTAATTTACTCCCACTATTTTATTGCGAATTAATAGCCCTCACTATTTAATATGAGAAAACCCGATGATTTTCTTAGTGGACCAATATCCAATCCATGATATGAAATTTGACCTTGGCTGTGGTAAACAAATTAAACTCCAGACCTTTGAAAGGTATGTACCTCTATACCAATTGTGTCTCTACACAACTATTGGATCATTAGGTTATCAACTCTTGATACATGCATATCATATATGCATTCCCTAATCTTGCCTCTAGAACCATTAGCCTTGACTATGGTTAACAAGCTAATGGGCTAGCTAAGATGACCCATTTAATTAGATTCAAACATATTTGATATAATGTGAGCTTGATTATGGTCAATAACCCACACTATAAAAAACTCTGGTTCTCCTCAAATTAATGGAAGGCTTATAAACCTTAGTATTAGTTTGAGGGATTTTAGTTAATTAAGTCTCATCATACATGGTTGGCATACATTGGTATTCTTCCTATATCTACCTTATAAATATAAGCATACAAATATGGCATAGTTATGGACTTTACTGCATTGATTTTCCCGAGCCAAAAGGGAAATCAAAAGGTCAAACCTAGGTAATATGCATGATTCAAACAAGTAAAAATAATTACATTATCTTAAAACTTGTTGGATCTCCATCCAGCCCATCTTGCTCCTTGATAGTGGTATCCATTTCTATCTCTAATTCTAATCTAAGTAATCTAATTACATATTACAATTTGAAAAGAAATACAAACCAAAAACAAGTGGCCGGGACATGAAAGTCCTCATTGGGCCGAAACATGCATTATGCTCAATCACATTGGGCCTTGTCCATAACTATCCATCATGCCAACCATACACCCTTATATGTATTTGTAATGCATAAATTAAAACATATAATGGATTAATAACTTTGTTTCAACTCTTGAAACTTACTTTTGAGTTATTTTGATAATGTGATCAAATTAGGAAACTTTTTCCATTTTGGAAACATTCATTTTAGGAAACCTTTTTGCATGAATGTGTTCTTATCTCAATTATCAATCCAATTGACTATTAATTAATTATTTAATTAATTAATCATATTAAATAATTAAAGAATCAATTTTGGACTTAAAATAAAGGATAGGCCGAAACCCACATAATAAACCCTAAAGTGTGTTCACACACAAACTACTTTTGTTTCTATTGGACCATTTGGGCCTTTGTGAAATAAGCCAATCCCACTCTAGCCCTTAAAATCCATTAATAAACTTAATTTTAGTTTATAATATTTAATTTAAATCAGCTCCTTGGGCCCACTAAGTCATTCACTAATTTAAATCAAGTTTGTAAATATAATTAAGCCCATTAAGTGATTTTAATGAATTAAAATTAATCCAATTAATTTAAAGCCCATTTTAATTAATCCAATTAATTAAAAACACATTAATATATCAGATATATCATATTTAGAAGATTAAAAATCGTTCTAAATAAGAGTACACCAAGAACACCAATTTATCGAACTTTTCGATTAAACTAGTTTTCATGCAAAACTTGTTCGATTTTATTTTTGTTTGATCCTATGGGTTAATATCACATATTAAACACATAAATTATCATTTTGGATCAATAAAAATTTAATTTAGAATAACCCCTAAAAATTTTATTGAAAAATAAAACCCTACATGCCATTCACATTGATTCTTTTTCTCAAAAGAATTGTTTTTATTTTTTGTTTTATATATTTGATCACACACATCCAGAAATCAATATTTCTCATTCATGGGCAATCAAATTTGATATTTTAAAGTTCATGAAATAAATAAATTAAAAATAAAAATATTTCGTAAAAATATAGAATTGTAGATTCATGGTAAAATCGAGGCTCTGATACCATGTTGAAAATTATCGGTTACATGCATCTCATACATAAGCAAAATTTAAAGTTTCTTTAACCAATAGATCTGATCTTGCCATGAATTTACAATATACATATAAATGAAAATAAGAAAAATTACTTATAATTTTTTTTGAACAGTTAATTTTCCTTCTCACCGAGTTGTCACAAACCACAGTGTCTAAAATTGAACACCTCATATGAGTAATCCACACTAGAGAAGGATTGAATGAACCAACAATGGAGGAATACAAGGCTGGACGAAATCCCTTGATGCTAGCAAGGGGGAAGTGGCAGCTAGGGTTAGAGAATGACAAAAAAATCTTTTTCTCCTAATTGTTTTCTTAACCCTAAAATCCCTATTACTTGGATTTTTATAGTTAGGTTAAAAATCCAACTTCAAATGAGATTGGGCTCTTTAAAATTGCTGGAGAAATATTAAATGGGCTTCTAGAATTATTAATAATTTATATAGGCTCAATTAAATCCAATTTAAATCCTTTTATAAAAGACTATAAACAAAACCCACAAACTAGACCCTTTATACATACACTTGGATTTAATCACCCAAATGAATTCCAAATCCATCCAAATTAAATATGTTGGCTCCATAACACTTATTAAATATATTTAATTTATTTTGGTCGAAGAATTAGGCCTCCAAGGCCTTCTATCTGAAGTTGGAGTGAAACCCTTCCTCTAGAGGGTTTCTGTGCCAAACTCAATTTTCTGAGCCTCCATTATTTTCTCCAATGGATCTATTAATTATTATATCAACCCTATAACACTTATAGTCCAGTAATAATTAATTATGTAATACAATATTTTAATTAGGTCCATTTTACAGAACATTTCTAAAAAGTTATATGAACAATTTTACTTGATCATAATTAATTAAAATCTTTAATAAATTATTCTCTTATTCACTTCTCTATTCCCATAATAATACCAAATATTATTATCCTTGTCATTTTACCATTTTATCCTTTTCTTTATATGTGTGTGACCTATTGGATTCCTGTCCATATTGGCAGTATAATATGTAATTCTGAGTTCTATTTAAAACTCACATGATTTAAACTTCTTTAAATTATTTTATCAATCCCTATTGATATTTATGATATAATATTATACAAGTCATGATTGGCCTCTAGCTAGGCATCATGACTACCCAAATGTCAGAAAAGTCAAGTGGTTTGACTATACCCTTCCATAGAAATAGTTACCATGCAATTACTCCTTTCACCACTCTTATCTCAATTAGATTTTAAGTACGGATTTCTTTCAACTCATATAAATCTAAATATGTATGTTCTATTAATTTAACCATTGTTCCCAAAATGCCCTTCATAGATCCCTATCCATCTTGGCATATTACACTGGCCAGAGATTCTCTGAACAAGACAATTATAGAATCATGCGAGATAACTTCCCTTAATAAATCTAGGATGGTGAATCCTTTGTTAATCACTTAACTATCTTCAAGTAGGTCATGATATACCCAACCTCCTAACTATGTTCACCCCTAGTTGGAAGTAATCAGTTATGGAGTCAAAGTATATGACTTGCTACTTAAGATAACCTTGGTGATCTCAAGCTAAGGATACTTGCACAACTGCTATGAAGAGAATCCTCATTGACATAGATTTAATATTCATGTGAGGATTCTCTTTGTAGGTCTCTAATGAACTTGTTCTTCTAACAAGCATCCATATTTTAGCTTTGATTATCTTCCATAATCACAGTTATGAGAACCACTGCTTGAACCATTCAAGAAGCATAACATGTGCTAGTCTGTCCGAATTAATAATGTCCTATCTTGTTAATTCTATGACTAGGGATATTTAGATATTAACACATCTACATACAACAGACATCACATACCATGAACACTTTCATGATTGTCTTTACACTGTGTTTATAAAATCAAGGACTTCATTTATCAATTTAAGATTTACAAACTCATGCATTTAAACATAACATTAATAAATGAATGATGCCTTTTATTAAGAATATGAATTCATACATATGAAATACATCCCTTTTACATGGGGTCTAGGATATACTCTCTAACACGATCCACTTCTTTACTTTTTCCTTGACCTTTTGGACCCAATTCGGCCTAAGCTACTGAGTGTTCTATTTTACTTGGTTACTGTCTAGATATTTTGGAATAGCATGCTCTGCAACTTCTCTTTAAATTCTAGGTATGTCTTCGTAGGTCTAGGCAAAGACTTTTTCATATTTTCTTAATATTCTCTTAAATTTTATCATCTCTTCAGAAGTTATGTCGGATGCAATCAAAATCCCCTTAGGGTTATCCTAGGTCCGAGATTAAATGGAGTAGTTTTAGTTGAATTAATGTCGCATATGAATGAGCCATGATTATAATCATGCATGGTGCAATTAGATGAGGCATTGCACAAATAAGTAAAGTTATTCATTTTATGAACTTGAGCCGACAAAGATACATCATCATAAAAAAATTTAGGAATATAAATTACATCAACAAAAGAATCACCTTCTAAATTAGTGATAGCTGATGTAGTGGCAGATGGCTTTCCTCATACTACTATAAGAGCTAGTGGTAGCATCTCCTCCTGAGATGTTATGGCCTCACACTTAATCTTTCCTTTTCCTTTAGCTTTGGTGGCTAACGACTCTAGCATTAGTACCTCTTTTGGGTGACCCAAATCCAAATTAGCAAGCTTGACCATATCCTTTTTGTCCCAAAACCCAAGGAAAAGCTTAATGGTTTTAGCTGGCCAATTGAAGACTTCATTAAAGATCTCAAATCTAGGGATAATCTCTCATTAAATCACTATAGGCTCGGTTTCCCCATAATACTTACATTCTTCAGATGCTGGCACAAACTTGCCAAGATATGAGAAACCTTTATTGGATGCAGGTCGGTCTGTTTCTCGACATTTCCCTTATAGTAGCCTAAACCCATCCTATCCTTCTGACCAATTAGAGTAATAGGTATATGGGCCTCCTGAGAGTTCTTTCCCAATTCGACGCTTGGTAAGTAATTCATTTTCTTCATCATGTTGACAACCTTTGGATTTTCAAAATCTATTTCTTTTTCCTCAACACCTATTCTAGCCATATGGAACCCGTTGAATTACTGCTTTTCTATGCTCGGAGTGGATACTAAATTTTCCCTTGTTGCTATAATAGTGACCATACCACCTTCTTATGAAATTCAAACCATTTGATGCAAGGTGGAAGGAACCTCTTCTAGCTTGTAAGTTGTCTAGAGGGAAATTAGCCAGTAATAGGCTTTATCTTCACCATTGCTCTGAAAATGCCAGCAGCTTGCCTCTTAGAGTTCTCATAATCTGTTATAGAGAGCCTAAACTCAGTGATCATGGTCTCATCATTAACATAAGTTGTCATTGCCATAAAGTGGCACACATTGATTGAAGAGATATCATCTACCATTGCACATAGAGTATGTTTACCATTCACCTCAGCATTGATGTATAAATAACGATTTTGTTCACATCCTTGTAGAGGTAGGTCTGCATTAGTCAACACAATATTCTCCTCAAAATTTCCTTCACCATCTCTAACAGCTCAAAATGAGATATGGTAGTAGCAACCATTGATTCACATAAAGCTTCCACTACTCTCTACCTACGAAAAGGCAATTGCCTTAGCTAATACCAAATTGAAATCTAAGCAAATGTCTTCTTAAGTTGCTTTAAAACCAAATTATCCTCTGTGGCTATTTCTTCCTTAGGCACAGTGGGTTCTTAATACGTTTAAACCTCAAGCATGACTCTACCACTCTTAGTGATGTTTTGAGCAACTTTTTCATTAGCCATTTCCTTTTCATCTTCATTAGTTTCCCATTGGTCCTTTTGCTCTTCTCCAACCTTAACTAAACCCCCTTCACTATCTATATCCCATATATCTTCTAGTTGAATTTATTCCCCTACTTCCATTGATGCCTCCGCACTTGCATTTGAACTATCATCATTCCTTGAACCTTATCAGTGATAGCCAAGTACCCATTACCATACAAGTCCTTAAGAACATACAATTCTAGCAACCTAGATCCAACCATGAATGTTGGTGGTGGCACAGCATCGTAAGCTCCCTTTTTCTTGGCTCTTTTCTCTGAATTAGGTACATGTTAGCAATTAATCAAATCTTTGATACGGTCACTCAATGTAAGATAATAATCAGTCTCATGCCTGATGTGCTAGTGAAAAAGCACAATACCAATCAAACCTGTGCCCTGGCTAACCTTAGTTCTTTATCGACTTAGATGGAAATGGTTGTAGTTTCCCCTCTTTTATCAACCAGCTAACTCACTAGGATAATGAATTTCCCAAAGTCGAATAATGTCACTAATTCACACCTATGGCCGAAACTTCAACAGTTCTTCCACTGTTTTCCCCACTACCACTAGCACTACTGTTACTAGTACTCTTATTGAAATATGAGTTTTCAAAACCTTGTTTGCCACTTCAATAACTCCTAACTCTTCAAGCTCATGGTGCTAGCTTTCTTCGCCATAAATTCCCCCTCAGCTTCAATTGCTATATCTTTCAAGGACTCCTAGTCTTTTAATCCCTTCATTTTGAAACCCTTATTTAGGTAAGGACTAGCATTTCGAATGAACAATTGAATTTTGTCTGGTGTTTCATGCTTTCATTTCATATCCAACACTCTATTCCTTTATCGAGTGAGATACTTGTGGAAGGACTCTTTAAGTTTCTATTGTAACAACTCTAAATCAATCAAAATGACCTCTATAAGGGTGTTACAATCATACTGCTTAAAGAAATTCTTTGTCAACCTCTCCCAATCTTCCTTGATTATTCTGTCAAAACTATGATACCAGTCAATAATAGGGCCCATAAGGTTGAACTAAAGAAGTCTAGCCCTTACCTCTTTGTGAGAGTGGTCCTTTTCATAAACAAGCATAGTGTTTAATATGAGCCAGCAGGTGAAATGTATAATCAAACTTCATTAAATCGGGCACTTTAAATTGACTAGGTAATGCATCCTCACTATCCAAATCAATATCCTCAGGACTGAATAATTTCCTAGCTGACAACATCATAGTCAAAGCCCTTAACTTTTCTTCCATCTTCTTCATAGCAAGGTTGAAGCATCCCTCATGCAAATACCCTATATTCACATGTATCATGAATACTATTAATCATGCTCATACTACATGCTCAATTAATGATCACTTAGCCATTAATCATGCCATACAATTTCATATACTATTATTTGTGCCACCTGTCTGTTCCTGTTTTTCATTTCATGCATAGTATCATGCATACTAACTATATGGATATTACTTCATGCATATCACATGCACACATGTTCTTTCGTAGCTTTACTACTGGTGAGTTACATTATCCCACATAGGTTATATACATATCAAAATATGACTGGCCATTATACAAAACATATGATAGCTGTATTACAAAATATCCTACATCAAGGTTATAAGTCGATGGTTGGCCCTTCCTGATGCAGAGAACGTCCCTGAGCAAAAGTCTTTCTAGAAGGTACCTACACGGATAAATAACCCGTGCTAAGCTATAAAGCTTAGTGGGGAATATCTACAGATGGATGGCCATACACAAGGCCATCAAAACATACATATACAATATGTTCATATACTATAATCAACATGTCCAACATAAAATGGCAACAATAACATATACTTTAAAGCATAAGCATATTCTCATGTACATAAGCATTGTACCCAAGAGAGAGAAACACATATTTCTTTTTCATAATTCATATAGATGGCAATATTCCATGTGAACATATTCAATTGAAGCATAATTCCTGTGGTAAACCAACAATATAAGCCACATATCAATCTTTAGTCAAATAACTTTAACTGTTTACTTTTGATCATTACTATGAATAACGTTTAGCCTGCCTTAGCTTTATCAGTGTATGCGGGAACTATGGATACACAATGGTATCAAATGAGGGATATCCGAAGATATCGAATCTATAGACCCTAACGGGGCCAACTGTACTATGGACCGGTCAAGCATACCCAAACGGGGTAGCCTATCAACCCAAACGGGGCTGATCATGATCCAAACGGGATCATATACTATGGACCCAAATGGGCCAACTATGGCAGCTGTAATTTCCCTATAAGCGCCTATCTATCCATATCTAAAACTCTATCGCAGGCGGAACTATATTCGTATTCAATTCACATTTTAATACTGTATTCATAGTATACTGTTTGTACATATTTATAGTCTTATCAACCTGTGAATTCTCTGGTGCATAATCAAATACATGCACATTTCATATGCCAAGATATATATATCTGGCTCATCTATATCTGTATGACTATATCATTTGCATCATATCATATAAGCATGACATGTAATCATCATATCATAGACTTGATCATGCCCTCACTAAGCATTTCACATGTTCATAGTCATGCTAATTCATCTTCTATCTCATAGGGCAATTACATGCTCATATACTCATATACATAATCATAAATGTACATACCTATGGGCACATTCGCATATAGTCGATTTATTCTTATGAGCATGTTTCCAACACATATATATATACCTTTATCATCATTCAAGTCATGTGCTATACAAAATATCAACATGTTTTCATATGGCATATACACATGCCAAGGTCATGCTATTATTCTCTTTTTCATATCACAAGTGCATATCAAAAGGTGCACTTTCATGTCATAAGATTTACATATGTAGGTTTATCTCAATTTGGCATATGACTATCATGCACAAGATTAATTACATGTATGGTTCGATAATTCCTTTCTAATCTTTATTCATATTCACAAATGAACGCATGTGCATGCATACAATTCCTTCATTGATAGTCATATTACATGCCTTATTCATTTAACTTTCTATCACATAAGCAATTAGCTGTCTCAATCAATTTAAGAATCATATTATCAAGTGTAGCAACAATCTGTTCATACTAGCAATTTCTGTTACATAGAGTAGTCTAGAAAACTAGTCCGGATTCAACTATAGATTACATGTACATAGAGATAGATTCAAGCTTAGGTTTCTTCATGCGAAATATAGGTATAGAAGTCTATTTTTCAATGCAAAAAGAATCACTCAATTTACTATTCTATAGCTCAACTTATGAGCAAAACATTCAAGACAGGTCATTCAGTCGTGAAGAGGAGTTCGACTCATGAAGGGATTCATGAGTGAAGCAAATAAGGTGATTCTCACGACTCGTGAAGGGGTTCACGAGTGGAGAAAGAACTATCCTTCACGACTCGTGAAGGGATTCACGAGTGAAGAAGAAAGACTCGACTTCACGACTCGTGAAGAGCTTCACGAGTCGGACTGATGTTCACGACTCGTGAAGTCATTCACGACTCGGCAAGTCTGTCTTCTTCAACCTTTCAACGATAACTTCCAGAAAAACATAAATTCAATTCGGTAAATCCTATTCACTTCCAGTAATCCATTTTACATGCAATATGAATGGCCTAAATTCCCATACCTTGGCTGATAAACCCAATGTCTTCAACCTCTATCAATTCCCTTTCCTTTGATCCTTCTTCCTTCCTCTTCTCCTTCATAAATACCATCACCATGAACATACATTTCCAGCAAATGACATATTCTCAGTCAACAGAAAATGAAGAAGAAGATGGTGATGATGCAGTGTTAAAATGAGAGTTTAATTACCTTAGCTTAGAGCCTTAAACTCTTAATTAACCAATATGCACCATTAACATCTAAATGCTTGAGATAAATCTATGGAAATCAAAGAGGAAGAAGAAGATGAATTTCTGGTTTTGCTCTCAACAAATGCCGATTCTCACAATCAAATTCTCTAACCCAAGCCTTTTATACCCACATGACAATCTCCTCTTTAGTCTTTCATCATTTTGCATGTCACACAAATGCCACAAGCCTTTATGCATGTTAGACTTTAACCCCTCCACTAATTCTTTTTCAAACATTAACCTATCCATTTAAGCATTCTTTCAATTTAACCTTGAATTAAATGCTTCTCTACACAATTGGCCACCAAAATGCCAAAAATACTAATTAACCCCAAATTAATACCTTTATCCTCAATTGCATCCTTAATTAACATTAAACCATACTCTTTTATAATATTTTCATGCAATTAAGATAATAACATGTTAATTTACCCCTTTACTTAATTACAATAATATGCAAATTAAATTAGGGTCATGTTAGGGCCTTACAATTCTCTCCCCCTTAAGAATTTCGTCCCCGAAATTCATACCTGTGTTGAATAAGTGAGGATGCTGTTCTTTCATAGCTGTCTCTGGCTCCCAAGTAACTTCTTGTATATCGTGATGTTGCCAGAGCACTTTAACAAGTGGAATTTGCTTATTTCTAAGCTGTCTAACTTCTCTAGCCAGAATTGCTATAGGCTCTTCATCATAAGTGAAATCTGACTGTACTTGCACATCTTGAACTGGTATCACATGAGATTCATCTGAACGATACTTCCGTAACATAGAAACATGAAACACATCATGAAGTTTGGCTAGTTCCATAGGGAGAGCCAACCTATATGCCACTGGCCCAACTCTTTGAAGAATCTCATATGGGCCTATAAACCTCGGGCTCAGTTTACCCTTTTTCCCAAATCTTAATACTTTTCTCCAAGGGGACACTTTAAGAAACACTTTGTCACCCACATGATATTCAATATCCTTTCTTTTCAAATCAGCATGAGACTTCTGTCTATCACTAGCTTCCCTCAATCTATGCTTGATAACTTGTACCTTTTCCTCTGTATCTTTGACAATATCAGGACCAATAACTTTGCGCTCAGACAATTCAGTCCAGTAAACAGGAGTTCTACATTTCCGACCATACAAGGCCTCATAAGGTGCCATCTCGATGCTCCTTTGATAACTATTATTGTAGGCGAACTCCATTAAGGGTAGATATCTTTCCCAACTTCCTGTAAAATTCAAAACACATCCTCTCATCATATCCTCTAGAATTTGAATAACCCGCTCAGATTGCCCATCAGTCTGAGGGTGGAATGCTGTACTGTAACGAAGCTGAGTTCCCAAAGCTTGTTGTAAACTTTGCCAAAATCTCGATGTGAATCTCGATCTCGATCGGAGATTATTGACACCGGAATGCCATGCAATCTGATGATCTCATCTACATAAAGTTCTGCTAACTTATCCAGGGGGTAATCCCTCCGAACTGGTATGAAATGAGCTGATTTAGTCAGCTTGTCAACTATAACCCAAACTGCATCATTCTTTTTTTGTGTAAGGGGTAATCCTGTTTCAAAATCCATGGTAATATCCTCCCATTTCCATTGTGGAATTGGAATGGGGTTCAACAAACTAGAGGGTAACTGGTGCTCTGCTTTTACCTGTTGACAAGTCAAACATATGGAGACATAGGCTACCACATCTCTCTTCATGCCAGACCACCAATAACTTTGTTTCAAATCCTGGTACATCTTATTCCCACCAGGGTGCATAGTAAATACTGTATTGTGAGCCTCATTCAATACTGTTCTCTTTAATTCTTTGTCATCAGGAACATATAATCTATTCTGATAATACACACCCCCATCTTCTTTCACTGAGTACTCAGACTGGGTCCCTTCATATGAAGACTTTAAAATCTGTTGCAACTTTTCATCATGTTTCTGTGCATCAATCACTGTTTGTCTCAAACAAGGGCTAGCCTTCAACTGTGCTATTAAAGCACCATCATAAGCAAGTCTCCATCTACCGCGATGTGCAATCATAGCAGCCATCATCTTACGGCTCAAGGCATCAGCTACAACATTAGCTTTGCCTGGATGGTAATCCACTATACAATCATAATCTTTAAACAGTTCTAACCATCTTCGTTGTCTTAAGTTAAGTTCCTTTTGAGTGAGTAAATACTTGAGACTCTTGTGATCTGTGTAGATTTTGCACTTTTCCCTATACAAATAATGTCGCCAAATTTTCAAAGCAAACACTACTGCTGCTAACTCTAGGTCATGGGTTGGATAGTTTTGTTCATGTGGCTTCAACTGTCTAGATGCATAGGCAATTACTTTGCCATCTTGCATTAGCACACAACCCAAGCCAACTCTAGAAGCATCACTATACATAGCATACTCCTTTCCTGTAATTGGCTGTGCCAAAACTGGAGCCTCAGTCAGAAATTTCTTCAATTGATCAAAACTTGCTTGACACCGATCAGTCCACTCAAACTTTATACCCTTTCTCAACAGTTTAGTGAGTGGTGCGGCTATAACTGAAAAGCCTTTCACAAAACGACGGTAATAACCTGCTAAACCCAGAAAACTTCTCACTTCCGTCACATTTCGAGGCGGCTTCCAATTCACTATAGCCTCGATTTTTGCTGGATCCACTCTAATGCCTTCAAAAGACACAACATGACCAAGGAAAGAAATTTCCTTAAGCCAAAAATCACATTTGCTCAGCTTAGCATATAACTTATTCTCCCTCAGAGTCTGTAGAACAATTCTCAAGTGCTCAGCATGTTCCGCTTCATTTCTCGAATACACCAAAATGTCATCTATGAACACAACAACAAATTGATCCAAGTAGGGTCTAAATACCCTATTCATAAGGTCCATAAACGCAGCCGGTGCATTTGTTAACCCAAATGGCATCACCAGAAACTCATAATGCCCATATCGGGTTCTAAAAGCCGTTTTGGAAACATCCACATCCTTAACCCGGAGTTGATAATAACCCGTTCGCAAATCAATCTTGGAAAACACTCCAGCACCCTTCAACTGATCGAATAAATCTTCAATTCTTGGTAAAGGGTACTTATTTTTCACTTTTACCCTATTTAACTGTCTGTAGTCTATGCACATCCTCATAGACCCATCTTTTTTCTTCACAAACAAAACCGGTGCACCCCAAGGCGACACACTATGCCTAATGAAGCCTTTGTCAAGCAACTCCTGTAGCTGTACTTTAAGTTCCTTCAATTCCAAAGGAGCCATCCTGTATGGTGCCTTTGAAACAGGAGCTGTACCCGGTAGAATGTCTATAAACAATTCAACTTCCCTTTTAGGTGGAAGACTAGGCAAGTCTTCTGGGAACACATAAGGAAACTCTTTCACCACTGGAATCTCTTGAAGATTCACATTCTCTATTCTTGAATCAAGCACAAGTGCTAAGAAAGCTTCACACCCTTTTCTCATAAATCGCTTAGCTTGCATAGCTGATATCACATTAGCTATGGGTTTAGATCGGATGCCCTGAACTAACGTTTCTTTACCATCAGCACCAATAAGAGTTACAGTTTTAGTTTCACAATTAACCACTGCATGGTGTCTAGACAGCCAATCCATACCAAGTATAATATCAAATTCCCGGAATGGTAACTCAATAAGATCAGCAAGGAATTCTTTCCCTTGAATTACTATAGGACACTGTTTATGCACTCTATTAACAACAACACTGTGACCCAAAGGGTTAGTTACACATATACCATATTCCATTTCATGTACAGTAGACTCATTTCTACCCAAATCCCCTGTGCAAACATAAGAATGAGTGGAGCCAGGATCAATAAGTGCATGCATGTCAGAATCAAAGAGAGAGAAAATACCAGCTATGACTTTCGGAGCACTCTGATCCTCTCTAGCTTTCAATGCATAAGCCCGAATAGGAACAACTGGAGCTGCGGGCCTATCAACAGATTCAGAAATGTTCCTGGACTGGGATCCCTGGGGCCTCGATCCCCCAAGTCCTCTTCCTCTGCCTCTACCAGAAGATGGTGCATTAAAAGTTCCTCTACTGCCCTGTTTTTCAACATCCTGGTCCCTTTTTGAAGGACAGCTTGCCATGTAGTGACCAGTACCACCACACTTGTAACATGCTCCAGACAATTTCCTGCAACTACCCCAATGTTTCCTAGTACAATGGAAACACTCTGGAGGTTGCCCCCACTCCGATTCCCTGAATCTCCCTTTCCCTGTTTAGACATTACAGAAGACTCCTGTCTCCGGTCCCTCTTTGCAGAACTATAGCCAGATTCAGCTGGCTGATTTCCTTGTGCTCCTCTAGCTCTCTTTCCTGTAAAAGATCCACCCTTGGACCCACTTCTTCTCTGTTCTCTTTCTCTCTTTACCATTTCATTCTTTTTAACTCGCAAGGCTGCTGTAACCAATTGAGTGAAGTTAACCACTTGCAAAGATGTAGACCCAATCAACTTTTCTCTGATATGCTCATTCAACCCATCTTCAAACTGTCTACATTTAAAAGCATCAATCAACATCTCATTAGGAACATATTTGCACAAGCGACTGAATTCTTTCTCATATTCAGCCACAGACATAGCTCTCTGTTTCAAGTTTAGAAACTGCTTTAACTTCTCTTGCTTATATGCCTCTGTAACATACTTTTTCTTGAATTCAGCTGTGAAGAATTCCCATGTAAGGGGATCTGGTAGCTGGGGTTGTCTCAACACCAACTTCCACCAATCATAAGCTGCTCCTTGCAATAGGGACACAACACAAGATGCCTTATGACCCACTGGACAGCGGATTTCATCAAAAATTCTCTCTAGTCTTTCCAGTCAAAATTCAGCTTCCTCAGACTGTTCCAGATTAGTGCCTAGAAACTCTTCAGCACCATGCTTCATAATTTCAGAGATTGGAGCTTTAGGTGCTGTCATTCTTTGAAGAATTTGAGCCATATCCTGTGATATCTTTAACAATACTTCTGCAGGGATGGCTGCTGGGACCTCATTTGGATTGGAGAATGAAGGTCCAGTATTGGAAGGATTAGTTCTAACCGGCCTATTACTTTCAACCGATTCCTCCAAAGCATCTCTAGAGCTTTCCATCTTTGATCTATAAGAAAACAGGGACTTCTGCATCAGGCCAGCAATCACTATATCATACTATAGAATCCTAGGTTCTTCTTTACCCAGAAAAGACTAAACCTATGCTCTGATACCAAAAAATTGAAGCACCCCTCATGCAAATACCCTATATTCACATGTATCATGAATACTATTAATCATGCTCATACTACATGCTCAATTAACCATCACTTAGCCATTAATCATGCCATACGATTTCATATACTATTATTTGTGCCACCTATCTGTTCCTGTTTTTCATTTCATGCTTAGTATCATGCATACTAACTATATGGATATCACTTCATGCATATCACATGCACACATGTTCTTTCGTAGCTTTACTACTGGTGAGTTACATTATCCCACATAGGTTATATACATATCAAAATATGACTGGCCATTATACAAAACATATGATAGTTGTATTACAAAATATCCTACATCAAGGTTATAAGTCGATGGTTGGCCCTTCCTGATGCAGAGAACGTCCCTGAGCAAAAGTCTTTCTAGAAGGTACCTACACGGATAAATAACCCGTGCTAAGCTATAAAGCTTAGTGGGGAATATCTACAGATGGATGGCCATACACAAGGCCATCAAAACATACATATACAATATGTTCATATACTATAATCAACATGTCCAACATAAAATGGCAACAATAACATATACTTTAAAGCATAAGCATATTCTCATTTACATAAGCATTGTACCCAAGAGAGAGAAACACATATTTCTTTTTCATAATTCATATAGATGGCAATATTCCATGTGAACATATTCAATTGAAGCATAATTCCTGTGGTAAACCAACAATATAAGCCACATATCAATCTTTAGTCAAATAACTTTAACTGTTTACTTTTGATCATTACTATGAATAACGTTTAGCCTGCCTTAGCTTTATCAGTGGATGCGGGAACTATGGATACACAATGGTATCAAATGAGGGATATCCGAAGATATCGAATCTATAGACCCTAACGGGGCCAACTGTACTATGGACCGGTCAAGCATACCCAAACGGGGTAGCCTATCAACCCAAACGGGGCTGATCATGATCCAAACGGGATCATATACTATGGACCCAAATGGGCCAACTAGGTAGCTGCAATTTCCCTATAGGCGCCTATCTAACCACATCTAAAACTCTATCGCAGGCGGAACTATATTCGTATTCAATTCACATTTTAATACTGTATTCATAGTATACTGTTTGCACATATGCATAGTCTTATCAACCTGTGAATTCTTTGGTGCATAATCAGATACATGCACATTTCATATGCCAAGATATATATATCTGGCTCATCTATATCTGTATGACTATATCATTTGCATCATATCATATAAGCATGACATATAATCATCATATCATAGACTTGATCATGCCCTCATTAAGCATTTCACATGTTCATAGTCATGCTAATTCATCTTCTATCTCATAGGGCAATTATATGCTCATATACTCATATACATAATCATAAATGTACATACCTGTGGGTACATTCGCATATAGTCGATTTATTCTTAAGAGCATGTTTCCAACACATATATATATACCTTTATCATCATTCAAGTCATGTGCTATACAAAATATCAACATGTTTTCATATGGCATATACACATGCCAAGGTCATGCTATTATTCTCTTTTTCATATCACAAGTGCATATCAAAAGGTGCACTTTCATGTCATAAGATTTACATGTGTAGGTTTATCTCAATTTGGCATATGACCATCATGCACAAGATTAATTACATGTATGGTTCGATAATTCCTTTCTAATATTTATTCATATTCACAAATGAACGCATGTGCATGCATACAATTCCTTCATTGATAGTCATATTACATGCCTTATTCATTTAACTTTCTATCACATAAGCAATTAGCTGTCTCAATCAATTTAAGAATCATATTATCAAGTGTAGCAACAATCTGTTCATACTAGCAATTTCTGTTACATAGAGTAGTCTAGAAAACTAGTGCGGATTCAACTATAGATTACATGTACATAGAGATAGATTCAAGCTTAGGTTTCTTCATGTGAAATATAGGTATGGAAGTCTATTTTTCAATACAAAAAGAATCACTCAATTTTCTGTTCTATAGCTCAACTTATGAGCAAAACATTCAAGATAGGTCATTCAGTCGTGAAGAGGAGTTCGACTCGTGAAGGGATTCACGAGTGAAGCAAATAAGGTGATTCTCACGACTCGTGAAGGGGTTCATGAGTGGAGAAGGAACTATCCTTCACGACTCGTGAAGGGATTCACGAGTGAAGAAGAAAGACTCGACTTCACGACTCGTGAAGAGCTTCACGAGTCGGGCTGATGTTCACAACTCGGCAAGTCTGTCTTCTTCAACCTTTCAACGATAACTTCCAGAAAAACGTAAATTCAATTCGGTAAATCCTATTCACTTCCAGTAATCCATTTTACATGCAATATGAATGGCCTAAATTCCCATACCTTGGCTGATAAACCCAATGTCTTCAACCTCTATCAATTTCCTTTCCTTTGATCCTTCTTCCTTCCTCTTCTCCTTCATAAATACCATCACCATGAACATACATTTCCAGCAAATGACATATTCTCAGTCAACAGAAAATGAAGAAGAAGATGGTGATGATGCAGTGTTAAAATGAGAGTTTAATTACCTTAGCTTAGAGCCTTAAACTCTTAATTAACTAACATGCACCATTAACATCTAAATGCTTGAGATAAATCTATGGAAATCAAAGAGGAAGAAGAAGATGAATTTCTGGTTTTGCTCTCAACAAATGCCGATTCTCACAATCAAATTCTCTAACCCAAGCCTTTTATACCCACATGACAATCTCCTCTTTAGTCCTTCATCATTTTGCATGTCACACAAATGCCACAAGCCTTTATGCATGTTAGACTTTAACCCCTCCACTAATTCTTTTTCAAACATTAACCTATCCATTTAAGCATTCTTTCAATTTAACCTTGAATTAAATGCTTCTCTACACAATTGGCCACCAAAATGCCAAAAATACCAATTAACCCCAAATTAATACCTTTATCCTCAATTGCATCCTTAATTAACATTAAACCATACTCTTTTATTATATTTTCATGCAATTAACATAATAACATGTTAATTTACCCCCTTACTTAATTACAATAATATGCAAATTAAATTAGGGTCATGTTAGGGCCTTACAAGGGTTTTCCTATTTAGGAATAAGATTCTTCATTACTTGGGGGCCTCGTAATTCCACCTCCTCATCAGTTATAAAGTCACATTTAAGACCACCTCGGGTGATGTCTCCTTCCATCCCTCATACAACTATATTCTTAATATATGGTTCTAAAGGAGATGTTGCAATAACTATTGCTGGAATCCCTTCGATTAAAGTCAGTTCAGCCTTAGCAATAGCTAGCGTAACTAGCTAAGCAGCTAAGATTGATGCCAAATTGATTGTAAGGCTTGCAAAGATTGACTCATCTTTCTTTCTAGATCATCCATCCTCTTATTCATATCTTGTGAACTTGAGGAACTAACAAGGTGAGTGTGCTCAAACATGATTTTCCTTCTTGACTCTTCTGAATACCTTTCTAAAAACTCTTTTAACAAACTTTTTATACCTGACTCATATCCCAGTACTAAACTCTATCCCAACATTAACTCTTCTATCTGCTTAGAAAACTATTTCTTAGCCAAACAATAGTCCTAGCCCCAAAACCACTTGGTTGATGATGGCTTTATTGTAGCTGCCAAAATAGAGTTATCAGCATGATTCATTAGTAGATGTATAACCATAAGATGCAGATCAACAACCACATGTAAGAATCCTCTCTACCTTATTTCTCCGACATATGTGTTTAAAGTCTTCTATCATGGTAGGCATAATCCATGGGTCAATAGGAGACCCTAATGAATATGTATAGTGCATTGCAAAAATCTGACAATATAACGCCTCTCAATGAATGCATCCAAATTGGGGTTTTGGTCAATGCATATTCAAGCTACCCAACCAAATCAAAATGGACTTATTGGGCTATGGTAGCCTTTGATAAGTGGGCACCTAGACTTGTTTGGGCATGCTTAATACACAAAGATCCAAATCTCAAATAATGTAAAATTATTATGTACACCTTAGTGGAGATTTATATGTCATTACATGCACTTTTGGTCTAGGTACTCGATTACAAGGCTACCCAAGCATAGTCCCTACTGAGTCTAACTCATCAAGAGTATAACAACAAGTTGGGTCACCATTTAATATAATAAGAGGTACAAGACTTAGGCTAGTGATTATCCTTAACACTACCCTCGATTGAGTGAATGATAAGGGAGTGCTTTAAAAATGGACTGAGGTCAAAACAATAAGATAGCTAACTTAGTCTAAGGCTCTAGCATGATTCTAATGCAATGGCGAGAAGAGATAAAATTTCTTAACTGAATGCCTTTTTATGTCACACAAATCAAAAGTAGTTTCAGATTGAAGTCTCAAAAAATCCCATTGGAGTCAACATTATATCGCACACTCTTTTTCCCAAATCACCTCCGGAATCAAGGTTTAACACCTTACATTACTTTATAAACCCATACATTTTGAGTTTCCTTGATTGACATTTCATAGTTACTCAAGTTAATTATCTTTTAAGTTCATTAGCTAATGACTAGTTTATCAACAACTAATTCTTATGTTTAATTTCAACCACCAATTATAGACAACCTTTTTTAATTGTCTATTATTTTCACATAATAGGTGTGCTATCATTATTCATACATTACACAATGGAACATTTTACAAGTTCAATCTTAAAATTTAATATAAACATGTCTAAGTTCTTATTCGATAAAATAATTACATATCTATGCCGCTTTACTCCTTAATTGATGTATCTTCAGTACCTATCCTTGCATGCAGTCAAGCCACCACTCACTATATAGCATTATTACCTAGTGGTAAATACATCTACAAAGGATTTCCACTTAGTAACAATATTTTAAGTTAATTACTCTTTTGCCCTTTATGTCACTTCTTATTGATTTAATTCAATTTGATCTCCTTATGAACTTAGTTTACTATTTAATCCTTTGCACACTTGTTTTTCTTTATTGGATCTCACATGATTCTACTTAAATGCCAAAGTACAGTTAGGTCCCTAAACTTTCTCTTTGTCATATATTACCTAGGTTGATTTTAATTTTGACCACTTTTGCCATTCCTTGACTTTTATTCCACCTTAAGTGATAAATTTACATTTTAGTCCCTATTCTTTCCATATGATGATAAATTACAATCTAGTCCCTAAACTTTTTATTTCATCATTCTTGACTTAGTTTGACCCTTTTTTTCTACCTTCAACATTTACTCCATTCAAAGTGTAAAATAGAAATTGTGGTCTTTATGCTTCCTAATGAAATGGTAAATTATATTTTAGTCTTTGTATTTTCTTCTTATCATATTTTAACTTATTTAGCTCCAAAGTTAACACCTTTTGAATAGTGTATAAGTATTGGAAGTCAATTGTTTAATTTTGGTTAAAAAAAATTTTGTCTTACCGCTTAGTTCTGTATCGAAAAAGATTGTTCAAATAAGGGTGTTACAGAAAGGTATCTATTTGGCACCACAAGGCTGATTGTAAGGAATTTCCACCTAATGGAATATTAGGAAAGGGGTGTTTCAACCTCATGAGGCTAGAAAGCCTAGAGATGGTTTAGAATTCCGCTCTTATTTTTAACTTTGAAAAATGATACATAATGGTTTCAAATTAATCATGTTATCTCTTTTCCTACATGTAAGATTAAAGAAAATATATAAATTAAAGATGAACATAAGCATATAGGAAATGGAAAATCATGGCATAGAATAAAATGATAAAGACATCCATAAATCAGGTAAATTATTGTGACCTTTTAATAAGGACTTCAATCATCGTATGTGGGATACAAATAAACATTTCATTTTAAGAGTTTGAAGATAGGGACTTTACCATTCTAAGTTTTCTTAAGAAATGTTATGTGTTATTTAGTTATATACAAAACCTTTTGCATTATCAAAAGCTAATTCTTATATGTGAGTTTCTTGGACAAAGAAATAGAAGGTTGGTCAAATTATATTAATGAAAAATCATGATTCATTATTATAAATATTTTGTATGGCATTTTCCATTTGCGATCAAAATAGAATTTTTAAAATAAAGAGAGGGGATTTTTGACTTAGCTATAACACTCGCCTGACTACACAGGAAAAATGGGTTATCCGTGAGAATAATAACAACAGTAATTACAATAGTAAAAGTAATGACAATAACAATAGTAGTAATAAAAAAAGGAAACCTTATAGAAAGGAAAAACTGAAATAAATGTAAAAAAGATAAAAATCTACATGTACGTCGAGCGATGCATTAGTGTGCATCAAGTGATGTACCGTTGACTCATTCATCATAAAAGTGCAAGAAAATATATTTTGGACCGTGCATTGTATGATGCATGGGTGTGTAATCAAGTAATGTATGGTCATACTTGCCTAATAAAAGGCTAGTTTCTTTTCTTTTTTAAGGTAAAGTCTTTGTGAACAAACATATGCAAAGGGGGGAAAAAGGGAATGTTAAAAACACAAAATGATTTTCAAATCAAAATTTTTAAGAAAAACAACTAAAAAGGATAAAAGGGAATTTAAAGATGACAGCTTAATAATTCCTATTCAATGTTGGATCCTGAAATGTTTTCATGTTAAAAAGGTCTAAACAAGTTTAAAATATGAATGAATAAATTCTAAATAAAACCTTTTTGAACTTTATAATTTTTTTATCTTTGTACTTTTAACAAAATCAAGTTAACCAATCCCTTTTGAAAGTATCCAATTGAAACATTTCAAAGGAAGGGTTGCAAAGTCATGCAAACCTGTATGTATGGGTGTGCAAACTAAAAACGTCAGCCAACTTGCCAATTTTCCTCAAAAAAATTAACATACTTTTTGCTTGCATGGATGTGTAAATAGGTTACACAGGAGTGCAACTCGAGTGTTGTAGGCCACTTACCTAAAAAGGAAAGATTCTTTGTTTGCATGGCTGTACAAACCCAAAAATTGAAACAAGTTAACAATTGGCTAAACAATGATGATATTCTCTTTATGTACGGGTGTGTAAGGTTTAAAAGTTGCTAAAATTACTTTTAAGTCCTTGATCGAGAATACTTCTCATTATTCAACCCTTTGTTTCCCTCAAATGCCCGAATTAAAAATAAAAATACTTTAAAATATTTTTAAAAAAAGTTTTCAACATAAAAAAGATCTCAAAACCCTTGATTCACTATATTTTAAATAGAAATTTTCTACATTAGGTAACCCTAACAAAATCCTCCTCAAGACCCAGTGCCTCTAGCTGTGCCAACTTAAGCCTTGCTATGTCAAGTTATAAACTAGTAAGAGGTATGCTGACTTGTAATAAAGCCAGCTTTTACCGAGTCACCTAACTCGACACTAGTGTGCCGAGTAATCACCTATGCAAAGCATCACAACCCTTTATGCACCCCTTTATGAAAGCAATCAATTGGGACACCTTAGTGCCTATAAATACATGAAGTTAACCATATTTTTGGCATGGAAAAACTACCAATTAACTACCAATTAAATTCAAAAAGATTATGTGGAAAAGTATACACCAAGGAAGAGAAAAGATTCAAATAGGTAATTCCAGGTTCAAGTACTTTCTTAAAGAAGCATTGAGGAGTCATCAACCATTTTCTTCTCTTTATCTTTAGATTATTTACTTAATGTTAGTTCTCTTCTTTTTATTTTGTTTTCTTTGAATAATATATCAAGGTGAAGTTTGTTAATTAGTATTGCAATTATGAATTTATCTTTTATAACAATATTTTACTTAATGTATGAATGATTTAAGTTCAATTGGGTGTTAAATGTGTTATGGATTTTTTATCACAATATATAGTGTGTCAATCAATTTGTTCATAATAAGAATTAGGGCTTGTTGGTGGAAAAGCAATTGAATTTACTTGAGGATTAGAAATCACTTGGAAATAAAGGTTTCAGTTTAAAGGGTAAAAGAATAGGCATAGAACTTCGTGGTATTCATCTATCTCCATAATTTTACTAGAGTGCTTGGGGACTATAAATGGGAATACTCTTATTTAACAATGAGAATTACACTAAGGGAGGTAGGCCATATTCCCCAATCATTTGCATGCATATGTGTTAATTGAATCTCTACTCTACCAATTCATTCTTGTAAATCTAATAACTTCATTGAATTAAATTGTTTGATTAGAATTTACATTTAGTGCTCATTAGTGTGATGTTATTAAGATTTTAGCATAACAAACTCTATCAATTTATATTTGTCTTTTCATCTATGTATCTACCAGATTAATATAAAGCAAATCCAAGATTCCCTATGTTCTACACCCTACTCACTTTATCTAGGTCCTAGAGGCTAGGGTAATAAATTTACACCGTAGCATGAAGATTGCCTTAGTAAATTTGAGATTGAAATCTAAGCTTGTGTCTTTTTTAGCTGCTTAATAGCAACTGGAGCTATTTGCTTTTCGACTTCAACCACCACCCTACCACTTTTTGTGACTGCCTTTACCCTTTTAACTTCCTCATTCTCACTATAAAGCTCTACACATCAATTGGTTATTCCCTCATCCTCAGTTCTGCTGGTGAAGTCCCAACAATTAATAATAGAAATTAGTTGATTTTCAATTTCTAGCTTTGTTGCTTTAGGGTTAGAATAAGTAAAAGCCATATACTTATTCCTAAATAGGTCCCTTATAATGTACTATTCTAGTAGGTTGGACCCAATCGTGAACACAAAGGGTAGTATGGCTTTTTACCCCTTTCCTTCTTCTTTTCCCTCTACTCATGAGATCTAAAATCTATTTATGGTCAATTAGATCTTGAATCTTATTTCTCAAAGTACAACAATAATCTATTAGAAACCTTATATACTGATGGAAGGTACAATACTAATCCTTTTTGTGATGAGGTATCTCCTAAATCTTTGTGTGCCTTGGCGATAATAGTTATAATTTTCATTTTTTGCTCAGCCAGTCCAATACCCAAGGTAAAGACTTCCTTAGGTTGGACTAATACCTCTAATTGGCTTTCATGGTAGACACTTCAACCATCTTACCACTTCTATTTCCTCCACTACTACTCTCGATAGACTTGTTACTGTTAGTGTAAGCCCTAGCCCCAATGCATTGTAACGAAACACTTGAAATTAATAAAATGAGGCATTAGTTTTATCTTTTGTATTCCTGTGCATATCAATTGATAAAACTATCCAAGAATGTCGTTTCGGTTTAAGTTATCATGTGTGAGGCACATGGTTGTAAGACCTTGAAACAAATGAGACTTCATTCTAAATATCCCTAGTCAGTCATTGTTATGGGAATAACAATGAATTAAGACTAGTATGCTCTCTCTGATATTATGAGTTCTATCTTACGGATCATTAGGACAAGAGTGTCAATCAGAGATCATAGATACATGTTAAAGAACATGGTATCTGGATACGATCCGCTCATAAGAACACTACATGGTACAAGTCATAAGTGTTTCTCATATGCAAGTTTTGTATCGGAGTTCTTAGACCTAAAATCTCTATGAAACTCTTTATGAATTACTGTACACTTTGACATACGGCTAACGTGCTCGTAACAGAGTGACAAGTACGGGTATGATTGGGTATGCATTGATTCATGTTAGAGAGCATGAGAGAAGTGAAGGGATTACCCCTCTCAATAAGAGAGAAAATATCATCGGCCACTTGATCAGTGAACTGAGAAGTGTATGGCCATACCGAGATGAAATAATGAGAAATCATTATTTATCTGAGAGTTCAGTGTCACTGGAATATCAAGAAAGAATTAATATATATAAGGATGACTAGTTTCATGCCTTATATTAATTCTGATATTTATGGGTAAGGGACTATGCAAAATTGTATTAGGTCACTAAATGCCATATGCATTTTCATTTAATTTGGAATGCAATAATATCTCGCTAGAGAATATATATAGCCTTTGAATTAATTTATTAATTCATTACCAACATTAAATGGACCTATAGGATCGCACACAAAGCATTGGGCTTAAAATATTTAAATTGTGTATTGGGAATTAATTTGGACTTTTATTTAAAGTCAAATTAATGCATAAAATGGGTAAATAGATTTTTACCTAAAACAGCTAGTTGTTTTAGGCAAATCTATAAAAACAGTTTTTTTGCCTAAAACAGCTAGCTATTTTAGGCAAAACTATCAAGGTGCGATTTTGCCTAAAACAGCTAGCTATTTTAGGCAAGTTTTAGGCAAATATGTTAAGCCACGATTTTGCCTAAAATAGCTAGTTATTTTAGGCAAATCTGTGAAACGAGTTTTAGCCTAAAACAGTTAGCTGTTTTAGGCAAATATGTTAAACTGTCTTTTTGCCTAAAACAGCTTGCTGTTTTAGGCAAATCTGTTAACAGTTGGTCACGAGAGAAATTTGTTGGCATGTGCTAGGTTTAATTTCAATTGATTAATTATCTATGTATAATTAAGTTAATTGAGTATTAAATCCTAATTTGTATTTAATCAAAATATAATACTTGAGACGGAATTAAAGTAGCCAAAATTCAAACTAAAATACTAGTTGAATTCGGTATCTTATCACCTTAAATAAGTAAGTTTGTTTTGATTAAATGACTAATGCCATTTGAATTTAAATTCGAATTGAATTTAAATTAAGATATATCTCTTAATTATGAAGTGATGGAGGCTGAAATTAACACTTAATTTTCGGCACTCACACTTGACCTAAATTAAGTGATATATATTAATGAATTAAATGAATTAAATGGTATGCCGTCTTGCTATTTTTCTCTCTTGGCCGAAATACTCAAGGGAAAAGAAATCTTTCTTGTTCTCTTGTGTTCTTGGGCTGAAACAGTAACCTAAAGGAAGAACAAGATCAGATCTTGTGGCTTCAAATCATTCCCATTGCCGAATACACAATCATAGAGCTAGCACTCTTGATTTTAAGCCATCTTTGCAAGTGTGTGTGTGATAATAGAGGGAGTGGCGTAAAGGCTGTTCCTTGGCATTGGTGGTGAAGATCTAAGGTGGACATATCCTTCTTGGTTGCTGGTCATCATCAAAATCAAGTTTTAAAGGCATCTAAAGTTGTAAGTTTAAAACTCTAAAATTGCATGTTTCGATTCTAGCTTTGGATATGTATGGTATGTATGATAAAAATTTTTGTTTTTCGCTGTGCAATCATGATATTCATACCATGTCATATTCCATCAGTGGTATCAGAGCCTAAACATGCTTATTTTAGTGCTTTAGATGAATGAAAAAATTAATTAAAAATCATCATTATGAAAACATGCAAATATGAAATTTTCTGTTTTGAGTTTTTTGCATTGTTTTGGAGTAAAAACGATTTTAATTGATTAGATAGGTATTATAATTAATATGACATGTTAATATACTGTCCTAAGATGTTATTAGGGCTGGTAATGGTCGGATTTAATTATTTATACCTGATGGTACATGTTAATTATGAAACTAGGTGCTTATTGGCATGTAAATTGCTATTTTAAAAACTAGTTTTCAAAATTAAATGTAAAAACGTTTTTGGGATGTTTGTAAGTGATTTTTAAAGATTAAATATCAGGTCTGGACATGTTTTAAATTTCGTTTTAATTCTGGTCCATGACAATTTAATTGATTAATTTTAAAATCACTTAAAACTATGTCTAGTTTGTGTTTGTTACTTGTTTAATCAAGATTGTTTGTTTTGTTTTGATTAAAATGGTAAAAACACATTTATATCAGATTGGTACAGAATATTAAATCAATGGTTATGGACTTATTTAGATTATTAAATGACTCATAAAATTGATTTAAATGTTTGTGCATTTTATGGCATTACATAAGCATTAAACAACTAGTTTTTGTTGTTTGTTTGTTTTTGCATGAATGTCGTGTACTATATATGTGTTCTTCATGATTTTGTTTTTAATTCATGTTAGCACATATTATATGCATTTTTAATGTTTATGGGCTGTATGACATAAAATTAAAAACGGCATAATTGGAAATTATACTAGAGTTGATTTATAGCACAAATCTAACTAGTTAGTGTTTTGGGCTTTTAAGAGAACTTATTCAATAAGAGGATTTAGTCCATTTGGGCTTTGGCCCAGGCCCATCATGGGGTCTTCTCTTAATGGTTCAAGTACACAATTTCCATTAATGGGCTTGGCTAAATTAATTAAAATTGGACTTTGTTTTATCCATGAATGCTATGTATATTTATTTGCTAATTTGGTGTGGTGAATGGATATGCATGGTGCATTCATGGGCCTTGGGTTTTGTAATTAAATATGGCCTGTGAGCCATTATATTTTATTGTAAAAGTTTTTCATTTATTTCTTAGAATAGAATATATTTGAAGACTTTGTAAATCAAGACGAAACCCACCGGAGTGGAGAAGCCGAACTCGAAGATTCTTATGTAATAGTATAGAATCTTAGTTGTAGGTTTTTGGGCCTATGTTTGTCACGCTTTACTTTATGCAATTATATATATATGCATGATATGTATGGATGACAAAGCATATGCCATGTAAGCCGTAATAAAATGAATCCCTAAAATAGTAAGTCACAAAGTTGCCTTCCTAATTCAAAACATGTCAAGGCATCGATCATCGGTCATGTAGACTAGGAGTCCTAGATGCACCCGATTATCTTTGTGAGGCATGGGTTGTGAATTTAGGTTGGACTTATCATGGAAAGGGATGCTCGGACCTAGGCAACTAATAAATGGGTTGTGCTATAACATCTTAAGATGTTAGCCCATTTGATCCAAGAGTCATGTACGAGGGATGCTTAAGAATGCTGAAGAAAACATTCGAAAGACCAATCCCGTACTAATGGTTCAAAAGGGAATTAAGAAAGGACCCGCTAAGGGAAAGGGAAAGGGAAAGGGAAAACCCAAGTCAGTTGGGAGTGCACCTCAGGCCCAATCCAAGCCCAAGGCGCCAAAACTCAAAGAGAGTGAGAGCACTTGCTTCCATTGCAACAACATAGGGCATTAGAGGAAGAATTGTGCTCTCTTCAAGGAAGAACAAAAGAAGAATGGAGCCAAGGCGTCCAGTTCTGGTATTTTTTTTGTTAAAATTAATCTTTCTATTTCTACCACTTGGGTATTGGATACCGGTTGTGGTTCCCACATCTGTTCAAATGTGCAGGGGTTAAGAAATAGGCGGTTACTTGGGAAGAATGAAGTGGACCTCCGTGTGGGGAATGGAGCACGAGTTGCTGCCATGGAGATAGGCGACTATCACCTCACTTTACCTTCCGGACTTTGTATTGTTTAGAATAATTGTTATTATGTGCCTGCTATGAGCAGAAACATTATTTCAGTTTCATGTTTGGATAATGATGAATTTGATTTTGTTATTAAAAATGGCAATGCTCATATTCGTCGCCAAGGCATTTCTTATGGCAATGCCATGTTGGAAAATGGTCTTTATATCCTTGATTTACAAAACAAAGAGTCAATATACAACATTAATACAAAGAGGGTTAAATCAAACGAATTGAACCCTACTTACTTTTGGCATTGTCGTTTAGGACATGCAAACGAAAAATGCATTTCAAGACTCCACAAAACTGGAGTGCTTGGGTCATTCGACTTAGAGTCTTATGACACATGCGAGCCATGTTTGCATGGAAAAATGACAAAGAGTCCTTTTAATAAAAAAGGTGAGAGGACTAATGGCTTATTGGAACTAATACATACCGATGTATGTGGACCTTTAAGTACACATGCTAGAGGTGGTTTTAGCTACTTCGTGTCATTCACAGATGACTTCAGTAGATATGGCTATGTCTATCTAATAAAGTACAAGTCTGAAACTTTTGAGAAATTCAAAGAGTTTAAGAGGGAAGTAGAAAACCAACTTGGCAAAAGTATAAAAACCATTCAATCAGATCGAGGTGGCGAATACTTAAGCCAAGAGTTTGACAGTCATCTAAAGGAGTGTGGTATTATTTCACAGCTCACTCCTCCTTGAACACTTTAATGGAATGGTGTGTCCGAAAGGAGAAATCGAACTCTATTGGACATGGTTCGATCTATGATGAGTCAAGCTAATCTTCCTATCTCTTTTTGGGGTTATGCATTAGAAACTGCTGCGTTTCTATTGAACCGTACTCCAACTAAAGCAGTTGAGAAGACACCATACGAGGTATGGACTGGGAAAGAACCCAATATGTCTTTTCTCAGGATTTGTGGCTGTGAAGCACATGTTAAGAAATTAACATCTGACAAACTAGAGTCCAAATCCAGTGTCTGCTTATTTGTGTGGTATCCTAAAGAAACAAAGGGATACTACTTTTACTCACAAGCCGAGAACAAAGTATTTGTTGCTCGCAAGACTGTTTTCTTGGAAAAGGAGTTCCTTCTCAAGAAAGACAGTGGGAGTAAAGTAGAACTTGGAGAAATTCAAGCACCACAAACTCCTATAGAGGATGGTTTGGAAATGGGATTAAGTTCACAACCAGTTGTGGAACAAGAACCCATTACACAAGAACCTAGAAGGTCCGATAGTGTACGTCAGGAGATTGAGAGATATGGATTTCTAATCACTGACAGTGACACTATTGAGTTAGTAGATCGTGAGGATCCTACTACCTACCGAGAAGCTATTGAGAGCCCAGACTCGGAAAATTGGCTTGAAGCCATCAAATTCGAGATGCAATCAATGTACGATAACCAGGTTTGGACCTTGGTTGATCCACCGGAAGGTGCTAAGTTAATTGAATGCAAGTGGCTATTCAAACTTAAAGCTGATAAGACCAACAAAGGTAGACTAGTAGCAAAAGGTTTTCAACAAACTCATGGTTTAGACTATGACGAGACCTTTTCGCTTGTAGTCATGCTCAAATCCATTAGGATCTTGCTTGCCATAGCTGCATATCATGATTATGAGATATGGCAAATGGATGTCAAAACTGCTTTCCTTAACGGAAATTTACTTAAGGATGTGTATATGACACAGCCTGAAGGTTTTGTCAATCCCAAGCATCCTAAGAAGGTTTGCAAGCTTCAAAAATCCATTTATAGATTAAAGCAAGCATCCCGAAGTTGGAATCTTCGTTTTGATGAGGCAGTCAAAGAATTTGACTTCATCAAGAACGAAGATGAGTCTTGTGTGTACAAGAAGGTTAGTGGGAGCATAGTAGTATTTCTAGTCCTATATGTGGACGACATCCTTCTCATTGGGAATGACATTCCAACATTGTAAAAGGTTAAGCAATGGTTGGGAAAGTGTTTCTCAATGAAAGACTTACGTGAAGCCGAGACAGTACTTGGTATTCGAATCTATAGAGATAGATCGAATCGGCTTTTGGGACTAAGTCAGGAAAAGTACATAGACAAAGTACTAAAGCGTTTTAGTATGGGAGACTCAAAGAAAGGGTACATACCTTTGGCTTTGGGAGTTCCTTTGACTAAAGAACAGTGCCCTAAAACCAAAGAGGAAAGGGACAACATGAGTATAATCCCATATGCATCTGCTATTGGATCTATCATGTACGCTATGTTATGTACTAGATTGGATGTTTCTCATGCACTGAGTATAACCAGTAGGTTTCAGCAAGACCCTGGTGAGAAGCACTGATCTGCTGTAAAAGGGATTATGAAGTACCTGCGAAGGACTAAGGATCACTTCTTGGTGTATGGTGGTCAAGAAGAGCTCGTCATACAAGGTTATGCCGATGTTGCTTTTCAGACCAGCACTCAAGATTCTAGATCGCAATTTGGGTTTGTTTTTGTTTTGAACGGTGGTGCTGTTAGCTCGAGAAGCTCGAAGCAAGAAACTGTTGCCGACTCAACTACAGAATCTGAGTATATTGCAGCAAGTGAGGCTGCAAAAGAGGCTGTTTGGATTAAAAATTTCATTACTGGATTAGGAGTGGTCCCAAAAATCCTAGATCCATTAGAAATTTTATGTGACAACAACGGGGCCATAGCACAGGCCAAGGAGCCCCGGTCACACCATAAATCCAAACACATACTCAGGAGGTACCACTTGATCAGAGAAATCATTGATCGTGGGGACGTCAAGGTTAGCAAGATAGCAAGTGAAGACAATGTAGCAGATTCTTTAACGAAACAATTGCGTCCAAATCTGCACGAAGCTCATTTGAGAGCGTTCGGTCTTAGGGCTATGCCCAATTGTGACTAGTGCTAGTGGGAGATTGTTAGTGTAAGCCCTAGCCCCAATGCATTGTAACGAAACACTTGCAATTAATAAAACGAGGCATTAGTTTTATCTTTTGTATTCCTGTGCATATCAATTGATAAAACTATCCAAGAATGTCGTTTCGGTTTAAGTGATCATGTGTGAGGCACATGGTTGTAAGACCTTGAAACAAATGAGACTTCATTCTAAATATCCCTAGTCAGTCATTGTTATGGGAATAACAATGAATTAAGACTAGTATGCTCTCTCTGATATTATGAGTTCTGTCTTACGGGTCATTAGGACAACAGTGTCAATTAGAGATCATAGATACATGTTAAAGAACATGGTATCTGGATACGATCCGCTCATGAGAACACTACATGGTACAAGTCATAAGTGTTTCTCATATGCAAGTTTTGTATCGGAGTTCTTAGACCTAAAATCTCTATTAAACTCTTTATGAATTACTGTGTACTTTGACATACGCCTAACGTACTCGTAACAAAGTGACAAGTATGGGTATGATTGGGTGTGCATTGATTCATGTTAGAGAGCATGAGAGAAGTGAAGGGATTACCCCTCTCAATTAGAGAGAAAATATCATCGGCCACTTGATCAGTGAACTAAGAAGTGTATGGCCATACCGAGATGAAATAATGAGTAATCATTATTTATCTGAGAGTTCAGTGTCACTGGAATATCAAGAAAGGAATTAATATATATAAGGATGACTAGTTCCATGCCTTATATTAATTCTGATATTTATGGGTAAGGGACTATGCAAAATTGCATTAGGTCACTAAATGCCATATGCAATTTCATTTAATTTGGAATGCTATAATATCTTGCTAGAGAATATATATAGCCTTTAAATTAATTTATTAATTCATTGCCAACATTAAATGGACCTATAGGATCGCACACAAAGCGTTGGGCTTAAAATATTTAAATTGTGTATTGGGAATTAATTTGGACTTTTATTTAAAGTCAAATTAATGCATAAAATGGGTAAACAGATTTCTGCCTAAAACAGCTAGTTGTTTTAGGCAAATCTGTAAAAACAGATTTTTTGCCTAAAATAGCTAGCTGTTTTAGGCAAAACTGTCAAGGTGCGATTTTGCCTAAAACAGCTAGCTGTTTTAGGCAAATCTATTAAGCCACGATTTTGCCTAAAACAGCTATTTTAGGCAAATTTGTGAAACGAGTTTTTTGCCTAAAATAGCTAGCTGTTTTAGGCAAATATGTTGAATTGTCAAGCTGTTTTAGGCAAATCTGTTAACAGTTGGTCACGAGAGAAATTTGTTGGCATGTGCTAGGTTTAATTTCAATTGATTAATCATCTATGTATAATTAAGTTAATTGAGTATTAAATCCTAATTTGTATTTAATCCAAATATAATACTTGAGAGGGAATTAAAGTAGCAAAAATTCAAACTAAAATACTAATTGAATTCGGCAACTTATCACCTTAAATAAGTAAGTTTGTTTTGATTAAATGACTACTGCCATTTGAATTTAAATTCTAATTGAATTTAAATTAAGATATATCTCTTAATTAGGAAGTGATGGAGGCTGAAATTAACACTTAATTTTCGGCACTCACACTTGACCTAAATTAAGTGATATATATTAGTGAATTAAATGAATTAAATGGTATGCCGTTTTGCTATTTTTCTCTCTTGGCCGAAATACTCAAGGGGAAAGAAATCTT
Organism: Excoecaria agallocha; assembly: GCA_037975025.1. Taxonomy (NCBI): domain Eukaryota; kingdom Viridiplantae; phylum Streptophyta; class Magnoliopsida; order Malpighiales; family Euphorbiaceae; genus Excoecaria; species Excoecaria agallocha. Next base: position 85,593,181 of record CM075807.1, read on the forward strand.
TCTTGTTCTCTTGTGTTCTCGGGCTGAAACAATAACCTAAAGGAAGAACAATATCAGATCTTGTGGCTTCAAAACATTCCCATTGCCGAATACACAATCATAGAGCTAGCACACTTGATTTTAAGCCATCTTTGCAAGTGTGTGTGTGAGAATAGAGGGAGTGGCGTAAAGGCTGTTCCTTGGCATTGGTGGTGAAGATCTAAGGTGGACATATCCTTCTTTGTTGCTGGTCATCATCAAAATCAAGTTTTAAAGGCATCTAAAGTTGTAAGTTTAAAACTCTAAAATTGCATGTTTCGATTCTAGCTTTGGATATGTATGGTATGTATGATAAAAATTTTTGTTTTCCGCTGTGCCATCATGATATTGATACCATGTCATATTCCATCAGTGGTATCAAAGCCTAAACATACTTATTTTAGTGCTTTAGATGCATGAAAAAATTAATTAAAAATCGTCATTATGAAAACATGCAAATCTGAAATTTTCTGTTTTGAGTTTTTTGCATTGTTTTGGAGTAAAAACGATTTTAATTGATTAGATAGGTATTATAATTAATATGACATGTTAATATACTGTCCGAAGATGTTATTAGGGCTGGTAATGGTCGGATTTAATTATTTATACCTGATGGTACATGTTAATTATGAAACTAGGTGCTTGTTGGCATGTAAATTGCTATTTTAACAACTAGTTTTCAAAATTAAATGTAAAAACGTTTTTAGGATGTTTGTAAGTGATTTTTAAAGATTAAATATCAGGTCTGGACATGTTTTAAATTTTTTTTTAATTCTGGTCCATGACAATTTAATTGATTAATTTTAAAATCACTTAAAACTATGTCTAGTTTGTGTTTGTTACTTGTTTAATCAAGATTGTTTGTTTTGTTTTGATTAAAATGGTAAAAACACATTTAGATCAGATTGGTATAGAATATTAAATCAATGTTTATGGACTTATTTAGATTATTAAATGACTCATAAAATTGATTTAAATGTGTGTGCATTTTATGGCATTACATAAGCATTAAACAACTAGTTTTTGTTGTTTGTTTGTTTTTGCATGAATGCCGTGTACTATATATGTGTTCTTCATGATTTTATTTTTAATTCATGTTAGCACATATTATATGCATTTTTAATGTTTATGGGCTGTATGACATAAAATTAAAAATGGCATAATTGGAAATTATACTAGAGTTGATTTATAGCACAAATCTAACTAGTTAGTGTTTTGGGCTTTTAAGAGAACTTATTCAATAAGAGGATTTAGTCCATTTAGGCTTTGGCCCAGGCCCATCATGGGGTCTTCTCTTAAAGGTTCAAGTACACAATTTCCATTAATGGGCTTGGCTAAATTAATTAAAATTGGACTTTGTTTTATCCATGAATGCTATGTATATTTATTTGCTAATTTGGTGTGATGAATGGATATGCATGGTGCATTCATGGGCCCTGGGTTTTGTAATTAAATATGGCCTGTGAGCCATTATATTTTATTGTAAAAGTTTTTCATTTATTTCTTAGAATAGAATATATTTGAAGACTTTGTAAATCAAGACGAAGCCCACCGGAGTGGAGAAGCCAAACTCGAAGATTCTTATGTAATAGTATAGAATCTTAGTTGTAGGTTTTTGGGCCCATGTTTGTCACGCTTTACTTTATGCAATTATATATATATGCATGCTATGTATGGATGACAAAGCGTATGCCATGTAAGCCGTAATAAAATGAATCCCTAAAATAGTAAGTCACAAAGTTGCCTTCCTAATTCGAAACATGTCAAGGCATCGATCATCGGTCATGTAGACTAGGAGTCCTAGATGTGCCCGATTATCTTTGTGAGGCATGGGTTGTGAATGTAGGTTGGACTTATCATGGAAAGGGATGCCCGGACCTAGGCAACTAATAAATGGGTTGTGCTATAACATCTTAAGATGTTAGCCCATTTGATCCAAGAGTCATGTACGAGACATGATTGGAGTTTTCCTACCTAAGTAACTTAACTTTTTAGGTGTCAAGCTCAGCTTGACTAATAAGTTGTTGTGAAAAATGGATCTTGGCCCATATTAAATCACTAACGCGAATTATTTAAAGGGATATTAATTCGGTTTGTGGGATCATAAATAAGACCTCATTTAATCTTGCTAAATTTTATTGTAAATTGAAAATGGCATCTTCAAACAACAATTTCTCATTGTGATCGGTCCTTGAAAAGGACAAATTGAATGGCACCAATTTCATAGACTGGTCTCGAAACTTAAGAATAGTTCTTAAGCAAGAGAAGAAGTCGTATGTTTTGGATGCACCCTTGCCTGAAGAACCAGGAAGGAACGCCTTTGCGGTTCAAAAGGAAACTTTTGAGACCAAGAAGAGCGACTCCAATGATGTGACCTGTCTGATGCTGGCCACTATGGTGCCTGAATTGCAAAAGCAATTTATGGACCAAGAGGCCTATGCGATCATGGTGCACCTCAAGGAGATGTTCCAAGAGCAAGCTCGTCACGAGAGGTTCGTGACAACAAAGGCCTTAATTTCTTGCAAGATGGCTGAGGGTACTCCTGTTAGTACCCATGTACTCGAGATGAAAGGGTATCTTGATACTCTTGAGAAGCTTGAGGTACTAGTGCCAAAGGAATTGGCCACTGACTTGATCTTAGGATCATTGCCTGCTACTTATGATCCATTTGTGATGAATTATAACATGCATGCAATGAACAAGTCAGTCACTGAGCTTCATGGGATGCTTAAGAATGCTGAAGAAAACATTCGAAAGACCAATCCCGTACTAATGGTTCAAAAGGGAATTAAGAAGGGACCTGCTAAGGGAAAGGGAAAGGGAAAGGGAAAACCCAAGTTAGTTGGGAGTGCACCTCAGGCCCAATCCAAGCCCAAGGCGCCAAAACTCAAAGAGAGTGAGAGCACTTGCTTCCATTGCAACAAGATAGGGCATTGGAGGAAGAATTGCGCTCTCTTCAAGGAAGAACAAAAGAAGAATGGAGCCAAGGCGTCCAGTTCTAGTATTTTTGTTGTTGAAATTAACCTTTCTATTTCTACCACTTGGGTATTGGATACCGGTTGTGGTTCTCACATTTGTTCAAATGTGCAGGGGTTAATATATATAAGGATGACGAGTTCCATGCCTTATATTAATTTTGATATTTATGGGTAAGGGACTATGCAAAATTGCATTAGGTCACTAAATGCCATATGCAATTTCATTTAATTTGGAATGCTATAATATCTTGCTAGAGAATATATATAGCCTTTGAATTAATTTATTAATTCATTGCCAACATTAAATGGACCTATAGGATCGCACACAAAGCATTGGGCTTAAAATATTTAAATTGTGTATTGGGAATTAATTTGGACTTTTATTTAAAGTCAAATTAATGTATAAAATGGGTAAACAGATTTTTGCCTAAAACAGCTAGCTGTTTTAGGCAAATCTGTTAAGCCACGATTTTGTGTTTTAGGCAAATCTGTGAAACGAGTTTTTTGCCTAAAATAGCTAGCTGTTTTAGGCAAATATGTTGAACTGTCTTTTCGCCTAAAACAGCTTGCTGTTTTAGGCAAATCTGTTAATAGTTGGTCATGAGAGAAATTTGTTGGCATGTACTAGGTTTAATTTCAATTGATTAATTATCTACGTATAATTAAGTTAATTGAGTATTAAATCCTAATTTGTATTTAATCCAAATATAATACTTGAGAGGGAATTAAAGTAGCAAAAATTCAAACTAAAATACTAGTTGAATTCGGCAACTTATCACCTTAAATAAGTAAGTTTGTTTTGATTAAATGACTAATGCCATTTGAATTTAAATTCTAATTGAATTTAAATTAAGATATATCTCTTAATTAGGAAGTGATGGAGGCTGAAATTAACACTTAATTTTCGGCACTCACACTTGACCTAAATTGAGTGATATATATTAATGAATTAAATGGTATGCCGTTTTGCTATTTTTCTCTCTTGGCCGAAATACTCAAGGGGAAAGAAATCTTTCTTGTTCTCTTGTGTTCTCGGGCTGAAATAGTAACCTAAAGGAAGAACAAGATCAGATCTTGTGCCTTCAAATCATTCCCATTGCCGAATACACAATCATAGAGCTAGCACTCTTGATTTTAAGCCATCTTTGCATGTGTGTGTGTGAGAATAGAGGGAGTGGCGTACAGGCTGTTCCTTGGCATTGGTGGTGAAGATCTAAGGTGGACATATCCTTCTTGGTTGCTGGTCATCATCAAAATCAAGTTTTAAAGGCATCTAAAGTTGTAAGTTTAAAACTCTAAAATTGCATGTTTCGATTCTAGCTTTGGATATGTATGGTATGTATGATAAAAAATTTTGTTTTTGGCTGTGCCATCATGATGTTCATACCATGTCATATTCCATCAGTTACCAATAAAATTTCTCCTTGCACATTTATTATTAGCTTATGCGCCAAGTACTCACATTCTACTTCAATTGCAATATCTTTTAAAGAATCCTAGTCTTTATATCCTTTTATCTTTAGACCATCCCTAAAGTAGGGACTTGCATTCCTGATGAAAAGATGAATCTAGTCGGCAGTGTAAAGCTTCTTTTTTTATTTTCAATACCCTATTTCTCTATCTTGTCAAGTATTTATGGAAAGATGAATTTATTGAAGAAACTCTAGCTCTTTCAAAGTGATCTCTATCATTGTATTGCAATCATATTACTTTAAGAACACTTCTATTAGCCAGTCCTAATCCTCCTATGTTTTCCTTTTGAGCCTATTGTAGTAGTCTATTATTGGGCTACTAAACTTAAGAAAAAGTACTCCACTTTCTATTTCTTAGTCAAGGTGGTCCCCTTTATGATCTAAATATAAGTTTCACATATGTTGAGAGGTCTAAAGTACCATTAAATCTTGGTAGGTCTGACATCTTGAACCTCTGACTTAGTAGCTTATCCCCATCAAGATCTCTATCTTTAGAGTTCATCCCCCTAGTTGTTAACTACATTTGGACCATTGCTTCTACCTTTCCCTATATCTTTTTAAAGGTAGCATCTTTTGCACTAGGTTACCTATTCCATACTATAACAACAAGAGCATCATTGTTTTCTTCCCCCTTATTGTAGAAATTTTTAGACGTATGCCTTCCTTCTCTTCTCTACTCTGTTGGTGGGACTTGAGGCATACAAGGAGAAGAAATTGAGGCAGTTTTGAATTTAAGACAACGAGCTTCATCTGTGGCTTAATATGAAAAAGAATTTAGTTGTTTATGCAAGTATGCTCCTAAGGAGATGATGATAGAAGCTTTTAAATGTAGATAGTTTGAAGATGGATTGAATGTTCATATTAAGGAAAAATTAATAGGGCCTACATCTCTATATTTGGTGGATTTTACCCAACTTGTTTTTATAGCTATAAAAGTTGAGAAGCATGAGTTAGGTGAGAGAGAGAGAGATAAGAAAAGAAGTAGTGCAAAAGGTGGATCTTTCACTAGGAAGAGATTTAGAGGAACTCAAAGGAGTTAGCCTACACAGTTTGTTTTTAGCTTTGCTAACAAAGGAAAAAGGCAAGAATCAACAAAAATATCTAAGTTTCGGAAATAAGCTATAGAAAGATAGAGTGGGGGTCAAACACCAGAATGTGCTCATTATTCTAAACATCACTGGGGTAACTGTAAGAAATTGGCTAGAGAATGTTATTTATGTAGTAGTGCAGACAATTTTATATCTAACTATGCTTTAAAATGGGATCAAGGTTTCGGGCAACAAGGTAGCAGGGGAGCTTCTAATGTACCCCCATCTGGCAAAGGTAGAGGTAGAGGAAAGAGTGGATCAAATCATTATGGATCTCAGTCAAAGATGGTGTCAGAATCAATTTATTGACCTTCTGCTCAAATTGTTTCTAATCAGGCTTATACAATGAAAGCTCATAAAGAATAGAATGCCCCAGAAGTTATAGGTGGTACCTTTTCTCTTTATGATAATGACATACATGCACTTATTAATTATGGCTTCACTCATTCTTATGATTATGACATACATGGTCTACAGGAAATGCTAGCTCATAAACCATCTAATCTAAAAGTTTACAAAATGTAGGACTCTATAGTCAACAGCCTACTCTAGTGCCATCTACCCAGGTGCTTGAACGTCTAACTAGGGTTGAAGCTCTTTGCATCGAGTTATCTGGATAATTATAGAATAAGTTGGCATAAATATAAAAATATTTGTCATACCTTTAATTGTGACTATGCACTTTAGGTCGACTACAATCACAACACCAAGAAACGATGATTTACTCAAAATAATGAATTCATCAATGACATAGTCATCAATTCACATAGAGACTATTGAAAGCCTATGAAAATAAACTACAAATGTCGATTTTAAATTCATGTTGCATAATTACATGAATTTAAATCATTTAAACCAAATAATATGCTCATTATACATTGAAAAACAAAAGGCACATGTGCATTTATTGTTAATTCCTAATCAATATTATAGAAGAATTTTATTATATTGAAATTCAATTACATACAATTCATGCTTAATACATATGATGAATCAATGTTAGATTGAATACACATAATTAAATACAAATATCGCATGCTAATATACAAATAAAATTATAAAATTTAACAAAAATTAGATAGCAAGACAGCTAAGATTGAAAGCCTTCCTACATAGAAAATGGTGAAAAAAATACCCAAAATTAATCACATTTGTATTATACACTGCCAAGCGCATTTCAATTACAACATAAATATTTATACACATATATGCATAGCAAAATTAACATGTAGGGCAACACCATAACTTGCGCATGTATTTACAAATGTGTTATCGATATTTTTTCATAATTTTCCTACTTAAATAATAGACAAATTAAAGCTAAATGCCTAAAGTCAAATTATTAAAATTACTTAGCATTAAACATTTAAAGAAACTAGACGACTAAAATTGGACATTTAAAATCATATAAACACATTAAACATTTGAAGAAATTAATTAAAATCAAATGTCTAAAGCTAAATTTAAGATAAAATAAGCATAAGCAATTAACTAAACATAGGCAATATACTAAGTTTAATTGCAAAATAAAAGGAAGGCAACTTCAAATTACTTAAACATTATATTGAATAAGCAATTACAAATTTAAGCTAATTAAACAAAATTAATTTAAATTAGAAATTTCTATTATTATTATTATTATTATTATTATTATACAATTTTCAAATTTTCCTATTTTTCTCCCTTTTTTTTACATTTTTCTTCTTCTTCAGCCATCTAGCTTTGTTCTTCTTTTTATAGCCTCAGGGTCTTTGTTTCAAATCTGTTATTCTTTGTCTCTCTTTATTTCTTTCTTTTTTTTTGGTTTATTATCTTTCTCTCTTTTACTTCCTTGTTTTTGTCATTATGATTTACCCATTATACTTTATTTCTACATATTACTTAAGGGAATAACTTAATCTAAACAATAAACACTAAGAGGAGCAATTTAACATTAACAAAAATAAACAAAATCAAATGGACAATAAATCTAATTTTAATAGCATAAATAACTAAGGAAATGAACTTTTAGCACCAATAGCACCAAATAAGCAAAGAAATTTTTGAAGAAAATTAAAAATTGCCTACCTTGGAGCTTTAATAGTAGAATGTGATTTGATAGATAAAGCTTGATGAGACTGGTACATACAAATGTGCAACTCGAACATGACTCCAACGACACCAATAATGCTTAAAATGGAGCTTGTAGCGAAGTATTATAGGCAAAAAATTATTTTCAAGGAACACAAGTTAAAATGCAGTGGAGGGAGAAGAAGAAGAAGAGAAACAAGGATATTTAGAAACCTAATTTTTGGTGTGTCATGGACAAAGCACGGACCAAGGGCCATAAGTCGCCTAGCGAGTCACGGACTAAGGGCATGACTCAAGGATAAAATAACACAATATAATTAAAAGAAAAATGAGTCATAGCCATAGGGGCCATGAGTAACGAATGACTCATGATTTGGGTTCATGAGTCAGGAGGGATGGTCAATTATCCCCCTGACAGTCGTGAAAACCAAAAAGGGGAATTAATGGCTATTAATATTAATTAGTTTAATTTAAAATTAGCTAATTTAATTTTAAATCAATTTTCTCTCTTATTTTCTCTCAAATCATCTTATTTATTCTAACATAATGTTTAATTAATAATAGTTAATAAATTTTTAATTGATTAATTTAATTTAATTTTTTGCATATATATTACACTTAACAGTATTATTTAATCCCTGAATAAAGTCACACGCTCGTGTAATGGTCATGAAATTTTCCTTGCAAAATCAAGGAAACCTATCAAAATTAACTTTTAAAATGCATGCTTCTTGTGATGCATGATCCATGTGATTTAAGTATGACTCAAGGTCGAAGGGAGTAAGTCAAGTGAGTCAAGGAAGTGACTGACTCTTAGCCTATAAATACCTCTAAATTTCTTCATTTGGCCTTTAATGATCTTCATATGGTCTCCTACTCTAGGTAAGTACTCTATTCTATAGCTTTATTTTTTAGATTTTATTATACTTATTATCTAATTAATTTTTAATTCACATTAAAATTAATTATAATAGTTTTATATTATTATTATTATTATTAAATCTTTTTTAGGTAGCATCTTTACCCATATTTATATTGTTTATATATGTCATTTATTCGATATAAATTTATCTATATATTATTTATAGATCGATGACTACAACTTTCTTTATCCAAGTGCATAGGTTGTTTGATGCCACCGGGAGTTGGAAAAATCCAACTTTAGCAAAATATTCTGGCCTAAAATTCCTATAAAGAATCTGACTTAACAATAAGCTTTTGTTGGTAGCTATATGGTATTGGGATCATCGATTTCATTATTTCAAGTCTACCCATCAAGTATTATGCCCTTTGGCTAATGAATTTGCCAAAATCATTAACGTTAACTTCTATTCTAGAATCATGCCTTACATTCCAAACTAGGTCCCAGATTACCTGAGAGATGCATGTTAGATTCTGGGAATCCTGCCCTCTATTGTTTTTAGATCAATGGTTCGACAAAGACTTATCCCTCTTAAACCACTGTTTGATGCACTAAATGATTTCTTGGACATACATACTTTCACTATTGGCATTATTAGGTTGATCTTCCTTATCCTATATTTAATAGTAAACTTAAGGGAAGCATTCGACGATTACTGACTACTCGGAGTCTTCAAGGGCGTATGAAATGGCCGACTCTCTTTCCCATCAACTTAGCAGAAACCATTCTAGACATTGACACAATCTATACTGATCCTATTGTAGCTGTCTTTATGAGTCCCTTATTACTCCAGGTATGGTCATTGTTTTAAAGGTAGTGCGCCCGTCGTGGGTTTTTATACTAGCTTTTCTTAGTGGGAAATGGATCTTTTCAAATATTCACATAGCTTTGTGCCTCATTTTTACCTAGGATGAATCCAACTCGACCCCAGTGGCTATTGTTTTCATTTAATTTTTTCATAAATTCATTTTTCATTTTTTTATTATTATTTTTTATTTCACCTTTAAGTATGTCTTCAGGAGAAACTGAGGTTACTTGAGGAACATCCTCTTAGAGTAATTAGTACATACTCCTTGTGACATGATCTTTATAGAAGATAACTTTACAACTTTAACTCAACTTAAGAAGGCTTTGCATGGCTATCAACAATATACAAAACCTTTTGCATTATCAAAAGCTAATTCTTATATGTGAGTTTTTTGGGCAAAGAAATAGAAGGTTGGTTGAATCTTATTAATGAAAAATCTTGATTCTTTATTATAAATATTTTGTATGGCATTTTCCATTTGCAATCAAAATAGAACTTTTAAAATAAAGAGAAGGGATTGTCGACTTATCTATGACACTCGTCTGACTGCACTGGAAAAATGGGTTATCCGTAAGAATAATAACAACAGTAATTACAATAGTAAAAGTAATGACAATAACAATAGTAGTAATAAAAAAAAGGAAACCTTATAAAAAGGAAAAAATGAAATAAATGTAAAAAAGATAAAAATCTGCATGTAAGTCGAGGCATGCATTAGTGTGCATCAGGTGATGTACCGTTGACTCATTCATCTTAAAAGTGCAAGAAAATATTTTTTGGACCGTGCATCGTATGATGCATGGGTGTGTAATCAAGTGATGTATGGTCATACTTGCCTAATAAAAGGCTAGTTTCTTTTCTTTTTTAAGATAAAGTCTTTGTGAACAAACATATGTAAAGGGGGGAGAAAGGAAATGTTAAACACACAAAATGATTTTCAAATCAAAATTTTTAAGAAAAACTACTAAAAAGGATAAAAGGGAATTTAAAGATGGCAGCCTAATAATTCATATTCAATGTTGGATCCAAAAACATTTTCACGTTAAAAAGGTCTAAGCAAGTTTAAAATATGAATGACTAAATTCTAAATAAAACCTTTTTGAACTTTATAATTATTTTATCTTTGTACTTTTAACAAAATAAAGTTAACCAATCCCTTTTGAAAGTATCCAAGCAAAACATTTTACAGGAAGGGTTGCATGATCATGCAAACCCGTATGCATAGGTGTGCAAACTAAAAAAGTTAGTCGACTTGCTAATTTGCCTAAAAAAAGTTAACATACTTTTTGCTTGCATGGATGTGTAAATAGGTTTCACAGGAGTGCAACTCGAGTGTTGTAGGCCACTTACCTGAAAAGGAATGATTCTTTGTTTGCAAGGCTGTGCAAACCCAAAAATTGAATCAAGTTAGCAATTGGGTAAACAATGATGATATTCTCTTTATGTACGGGTGTGTAAGGTTTAAAAGTTGTTGAAATGACTTTTAAGTCCTTGATCGAGAATACTTGTCATTATTCAACCCTTTGCTTCCCTCAAGTGCCCGAATTAAACATAAAAACACTTTAAAATATTTTTGAAAAAAGGTTTCAGCATAAAAAATTCTCAAAACCCTTGATTCACTAACTTTTAAAGAGCAATTTTCCTCATTAGGTAACCCTAACAAAATCCTCCTCAAAACCTAGTGCCTCTAGCTGTGCCAACTTATGCCTTGCTATGTCGAGTTATAAACTAGTAAGAGGTATGCTGACTTGTTATAAAGCAAGCTTTTACCGAGTTGCCTAACTCGACACTAGTGTGCTGAGTCATCACCTATGTAAAGCATCACAACCCTTCATGCACCCTTTTCTGAAAGCCATCAATTGGGACACCTTAGTGCCTATAAATACATGAAGTTAACCATATTTTTGGCAGGGAAAAACTACCAATTAACTACCAATTAAATTCAAAAAGATTATGTGGAAAATTATACACCAAGGAAGAGAAAAGATTCAAATAGGTCATTCAACATTCAAGTACTTTCTTAAAGAAGCATTGAGGAGTCATCAACCATTTTCTTCTCTTTCTCTTTAGATTATTTACTTAATGCTTGTTCTCTTCTTTGTATTTTGTTTTCTTTGAATAATATATCTAGGTAAAGTTTGTTAATTAGTATTGCAATTATGAATTTATCTTTTATAACAATATTTTACTTAATGTATGAATGATTTAAGTTTAATTAGGTGTTAAATGTGTTATGTATATTTGATCACAATATATAATGTGTTAATAAATTTGTTCATAATAAGAATTAGGGCTTGTTGGTGGAAAAGCAATTGAATTTACTTGAGGATTAGAAATCACTTGGAGATAAAGGTTTCAATTTAAAGGGTAAAAGAATAGGCATAGAACTTAGTGGTATTCATCTATCTCCATAATTTCATGAGAGTGCTTGGGGACTATAAATGGGAATACTCTTATTTAACAATAAGAATTGCACTTAGGTAGGTAGACAATATTCCTCAATCACTTGCATGCATATGTGTTAATTAAATCTCTACTCTACCAATTCATTCTTGTAATTCTAATAACTTAATTGAATTAAATTGTTTGATTAGAATTTACAATTAGTGTTCATTAGTTTGATGATATTAAGATTTTAGCATAAAAAACTCTATCAATTTATATTTGCCTTTTCATCTATATATCTACTAGATTAATATAAAGCAAATCAAAGATTCCCTATGTTCGACACCTTACTCACTTTAGCTAGGTCCTAGAGGGTAGGGTAATAAATTTACACCATAGCATGAAGATTGCCTTAGTAAATTTGAGATTGAAATCTGAGCTTGTGTCTGTTTTAGCTGTTTAATTATTTGACCCTCTTCTACTTCCTTTTCTATAGGTATAGCAACTGGAGCTATTTGTTTTTCGACTTCAAGCACCACCCTACCACTTTTGGTGACTATCTTTACCCTCTTCACTTCCTCATTCTCACCCTAAAGCCGCACACATCAATTGGTTATTCCCTCATCCTCACTTCTGCTGGTGAAATCCCAACAATTAATAATAGAAATTAGTTGATTTTCAATCTCTAGCTTTGTTGCTTTAGGGTTAGAATAAGTAAAAGCCATATACTCATTCCTAAATAGGTCCCTTATAATGTACTATTCAATCATGAACACGACGGGTAGTGTGGCTTTGTACCCCTTTCCTTCTTCTTTTCCCTTCTCATAAGATCTAAAATCTATTTATAGTCTATCAGATCTTGAATCTTATTTCTCAAAGTACAACAATAATCTGTTAGAAAACTTATATACTAATGGAAGGCACAATACTAATCCTTTTTGTGATAAGGCATCTTCTAACTCTTTGTAGGCCTTGCCTATAATAGTTATAATTTTCATTTTTTACTCAGCCTGTCCAATACCCAAGATAAATACTTCCTTGGGTTGGACTAGTACCTCTGATTGGCTTTCATGGTAGACACTTCAACCATCTTACCACTTCTATTTCCTCCATTACTACTCTCAATAGACTTGTTACCAATAAAATTTCTCCTTGAACCTTTATTATTGGCTTATTCACCAAGTACTCACATTCTACCTCAATTGCAATATCTTTTAAAGACTCCTAGTCTCTATACCCTTTTATCTTTAGACCATCCATCGAGTAGGGACTTGCATTCTTGATGAAAAGATGAATCTAGTCGGCAGTGTAAAGCTTTTTTTTTCAAGATCCTGTTTCTCTATCTTGTCAATTATTTATGGAAAGATTTATCATGTATTTATTAAAGAAACTCTAGCTCTTTCAAAGTTATCTCTATCCTTGTACTACAATCATATTACTTTAAGAACTCTTCTATTAGCCAGTCCTAATCCTCCATTGTTTTCCTTTTGAGCCTATTGTACTAGTCTATTATCAGGCCTACTAAACTTAAGAAAAAGTACTCCACTTTCTATTTCTTAGTCAAGGTAGTCCCCTTTATGATCAAAATATATAGTTTCACATATGTTGAGAGGTCTAAAGTATCATAAAATCTTGGTAGGTCCGACATCTTGAACCTCTGATGTAGTAGCTTTTCCCCATCAAGATCTCTAACTTTAGAGTTCATCCCCCTAGCTGTTAACAACATTCGAACCATTACTTCTACCTTTTCCTGCATCTTTTTAAAGGTAGCATCTTTTGTACTATGTTACCTATTCCATACTACAACCACAAGAGCATCATCCTTTTCTTCCCCCTTACTGTAGACATTTTTAGACGTATGCCTTCCTTCTCTTCTCTACTCTATTGGTGGGACTTGAGGCTCTATAGTAACTATTGTGGGAATGTTACCAACATAAGTTAGCTCCGTTGGCCCTCAAGCATGTGCTATCAGTCAAGTTTTAGAATGAGGTACTGAAAAAACCACCAACCCACTAATCATGACAAGCATCCTATCTTTAAATTCTTGAAACCTCCTATCTAACCTTCTATCTAGCTCATCCTATGGCATTAGAGGCATTGAAGTAGAAACTAACCTATCCTTTATAATAGATATTCTTCTTCCCAAATACTCTGCTTCTCGTATTATTTCTCATCTCATTTACTGTGTCTTGTGAACCATCTCTATCTCTAGTATGCTTTTAAAATTATCTCCAAAGAAATCCCCCAAACCAAAATTTGAACCAGTCTCTATCTTTAATTTTATACTTAACTCTAGTCTCAGTTACGATTGCTCAATTATGAACCTTCAAATAAGGTGATTGTTCGATCCTCTAGACTACCTAAATGAATTTATGATGGCTATAAAAGTTATATATTAGGAATGATGCATGATGACAATGTATCAACATGATATATACATGAGGCATTAATGTTGTTATGTGTCAATCAAACCTATATACAAGCAAGATATAGCGATTCAACCTAACACATGATGTCCTTGAGCCTTCAAAAGGCATGAGACAGTGCATTAGGATATACCTATCTATTTAGTAACGATCAACCTACAAGACATCTATCGAGCATCACAAGGCATACATTATGGAGTCATCGCCCAATAAAACATTAGGAAAGTTATTTTATTACCTTGTGAAATCAAAACCAGAGATAGTTCAAATTTTATCCTGTAGTTTGAATTTTGTCCCTATTGACATAATTGGTTGATAGCAATATAATTGATTGCTTATGGAAAGTTATTTCAATATTTTTCTCATGTATTATGAGATAAAGAAATAAATAAACATAACAAGCACGTAAAAAGAAGTAAAAGCATACATATATCATATGGATTTGAGGATATTTATCCTGCCACATGTGAATGAGGGATTATTTAGTGTATTTTAATTTACCATTCAAGTAAAACATTTTCTTAATTTACTAAGATATTAAAATAATTGATATATAAGATATTTACCAAGTCAATAAGCTATTTATGGATAGTCTAGCAGTGTTAGAATGTCACCATGGCTGAAACTCAAACACCCAAAGCCCCATTTTAAAGCTCAAAACTCATAAAAACACCTTTAAACTTACTAAAAATAACATATAAACCCAAAAAAATATCAACAAACATCAAACAACACAATTTGCATGAATTTTTCAAGTGAGAGAAAATGAGTCCTAAAGAGAAAATATGGCATTTAAAGTCATAAAACTTATCCAAATTCATAAAAAAATATATAGATTCATGCATAACTCACCAAAACACACATAAACATGCCAATGATACAATATTTACACAAAGAAAATAAGGAATCAATATTTACAAAATATCTACAAAGAAGTAAAGCAAGAATAGAGCAACTCAAACTTAGATAAGATGTGAAATGGATTTTTGCAAGAATTAAAGTCCTAGATTTACACAAAATCCATAATTTTTCCTCTTACATTACCTTTAGTAGTGCTATGTTTCTGAACCAATGATGTGCTTCTTTTTTTCTTCTCTTGCTTTCTTCATATTTCATCAAAAACTAGATCAAAAACTAGTTTTTCTTCTCTCTCTATTTTCTTAGAAACTGATTCTTGGTAATCTTTCCCAAAAAATAGCCCATCCTCTCTTAATTACTTTGGATTAAAATCAAAGAAAAAAGACATATTTTTAAGGCTAAAATGATCCCATGCTTTGTATGGAGAAAATGTAAAATTTTGGTCAAAAAAATAGTAATGATCTTGACTGGCAAGTCATAGATCGGACTCATGGGCCGAACTCAGTAGGCCCAAAAAATCATTTTAAGCTAAAAAAGGATAAGCTATGGACAAAAGGCTGTGACTCACTGGTGAGTCACAATTTTGATTCCATGACTTTCTAGCATGTTGAGGGCTAAAAAGGGAAGTGAGTCACCCATTTAAGGTCGTGACTGAGAAGTGAGTCATGGACCTAACCCTTGAGTCAAGTTCATGACTCATTTCTAAGTCAACCAATGACTCCTAAGTTTGTTCACTTTACCCGATTTAGTGAAATGCATAAAAAATGCTTTAAAAAGAGAGAAGAGAGAGCACTTATTGCTTCCTAGTTGTCCAAAAATAGCATTATCCTCTTTAGGTATAATGATAAAAGATACATACCCGAGACAACTAATCTCAGATTGCAAACATGTATTATTAAAGATAGTGAATTTTGTTAGTGGTTATGCCCTAGGCTATAAGTTTGGTTCTTTATGTAATGTCACATTTCATTTTATAAAATTGAATTTTCTTCATGTTATTATATTTTGGCATGTTAGAATATAATAATATTTAAAAAATAACAATTTGATGTTATTTTGACTATCCCTAGTTATTTATCATTAAAGGAATAATGATAAATAAAACTAGTATGTGTTTGATTGATAATCATGGGATAATTATATATGATGATATAAATCA
This sequence comes from Excoecaria agallocha, assembly GCA_037975025.1. Classification (NCBI taxonomy): domain Eukaryota; kingdom Viridiplantae; phylum Streptophyta; class Magnoliopsida; order Malpighiales; family Euphorbiaceae; genus Excoecaria; species Excoecaria agallocha. The sequence continues at coordinate 85,609,365 of CM075807.1, forward strand.
AACTTATAGGTACTCAATAGAGAATAGAGTACTGGATTGACCCACTATGAGATACTATATGGGTTAATGTCATTGGTAATCTCATAATAGTTATTAATCCTAATACTTGAGATTATCATAGTATCCTACATGACGAACATTATGTTTTGACATAACTAAACATTATCTTTAATTGGATTATATGTTTGAACTATATAAGTTTGACATGGACCATGACATATGTTCAAACAAGATATCATATGACAAAGAGATTATAACATGTTCTATTAGGTTAAAATCGAATTATTGATATTCATTTTATTTAGGTAGTCATAATGTCTTGCTAGAGACCACTTATGACTTGTGGGCCTGTGATGGGATTAGGGCCCATGGCCAACATAATATGAACCTATTAGATCGTACACATAGAATGTGATGAATGGACTAAGGGTTAATTTGGGCATTTCAAATTTTATTTTGTAATAAATTAAAATTTGAAATAAATAAATAAACATTAATTAAGATTAATGTTATAATTCATATTTTAAATAAGAAATAAGCTATTTCTTATTTTAATAGGAGATATGGGCCTGAATTTATCTCTCTCTCCTTTAATTAGGGTTAGGCTACCTATATATACATATGATATGTAATGTTTGTTACCATAAGAGACACACTAGAAAGTGAGGCATCACTTTGAGAGAAAAAGAAAAGAGAGAAAAATGCCTTCTCTAACCCTAGTGGCCATAGAAGGGAGCTAGCACCCCATGCTAATTCGTTTGATGCGTTCGAGTGTGGATAGTAGTAGATGGTGTTTGTTTCTTATGAGGCAACACCTACAAGATGTTTTTTTGAAAAGGTTAGTAATCATTACTCTCGCTCACAATTGATTTAATTAGATCGCATGGATCCTGGTGGGTTTCTTTATTTTGCTGCATTTAAGTTTTTTTTATTCGAAACCCAACAAATTTTTGGTTGAGTTATTGCAGCTATTTTATCAAAATTTCATTTCTAGATTGGGTTATTATCATCAACTTATTAATGTTTTAACCATTGATCAAGTAATTACCTTAAATTTATCAAAATTTTAATTCTTGGATCTAATGATTAATTATTGTCAACTTGTCGACATTTCAACTCTTAATCAAATTAGGGGTGATTACCATCAGCTTATCTATGCGTTAACATGGTATTGAAAAGGTGATTATTGTTAGCTTGTCAAAATTTTAATCTCGGTTCAACCATCTAACTGGTGTTAATTTGCATGCATATGATGCTAGGGAAGACAATTGAATGCCTCACAATAAGACTTTTGCTTTAAATGGTTTATTGCCTTTTAAGCCAATATTAGTACCTGCAGGAGTATTTGACATGAAAATTCTGATGCAACATAGGAATACATTTACCTTTTATGGGTTTACATGATTGTCTCTAGGCATGTTTAATTTCGAAGTAAGGAGGTCATGTTTTTGAGGAGCATGCCTAGGTGTACTTCTGACATTTGTACAATTCTATGTGTGAATGAGCTTCATTTTGACTTGATTGTAAAGCATTTATGATCTTGAGATGTCATTGATGTAAAAATTTTGGTTCGGTTTGATGTTCCCTATTCATATGAAACATGAGAAGTTTAAATTACAAAGCATTTTGTCATTTAATTAATTTCCTAATTAATTAATAATAGTTTTAATTTAATTAAGTTTTGTTAATTAATTTTAAGTTAATTTTTTTTCATTTTGACTATATGAGTATCATCATTTTTCATTTATTTTTTTATTTTAACTATATGAGCATCATCATTTTTCCTTCATTTTTCCATTTCATCCTTTTTTTTTCAAATGCCATACTAGTATTTGTAGATAAATTAACATATACTTGTGTATAATTAAATAACATAAGGAAAAAATAAAAATTGTCCATACATCATCTAAATAAAACTAAAGTAAGAAATGTTAAAGTCGAAAATGATATAATTGAAAGCAAATATAATCACAAAATAGGAATAATAAATGGCTTCCTGAAGGTCAGTATCATCTCCTCGATCCAGATGGACCTAGCGATCTAACTAAAGGACCAGGTGGTAGCTGTGCATGCTGTGAAGGTCCTACCAAAGATGAACCCAAAGGTGGTGGTGATGGCCAAAGTATAATGAGCTCAACTCCTGTAGCTTGAGCTAGAGATGCTAGAGCCTATCCCATAATCTCAACTAGATAATGTAGGTTGTCTCTAACCTATCTCAGAACCATCTCTTACGAATGCACTACTGCCTCTACCTGAGCTAAATGAGCAGCATGAAAATATTAGGTCCCACTTATAGTTTGCCTAAGATTGTAAACCTCTATCACAACCTTTCGTCTAGTATTTCCAATAGTAGATATTGATGCATCCATGTCATGAATATGACTACTAAAGGGTGCATGCTGTGAAGGTTATACCAAAGATGAACCCAAAGGTGGTGGTGATGGCCAAAGTATAATGAGCTCAACTCCTGTAGCTTGAGCTAGAGATGCTAGAATCTATCCTATAATCTCAGCTAGATAATATAGGTTGTCTCTAACCTATTTGATAACCATCTCCTACCAATGCACTACTGCCTCTACCTGAGCTAAATGAGCAGCATGAAAATCCTAGGTCCCACTAATAGTTTGCCTAAGATCGTAAATCTCTTTCACAACTTTTCGTGTAGTATTTCTAGTAGCAGATATTGATGCATCCATGTCACGAATATGTCTACTAAAGGACCAATAAGATAAGGCAACCATCTCACCCATAGCCTATAAATCCCATATGACTGTGGCCATATGGAATTATTGGGACTAAATCTCATACCATGCACTACAAGAAAAATCCATTTTTCAAATGGAAATTCCCAAAAAAATTGAATGAATTTTCGTAGGGAAACCAAATTGCCAATAGATTTTAGTGACAGAAAATGGCGTTAGTTATGCTTCCAGTGACCATCATTTCCACAATGGAAGCAAGTTCTTTTGGGATTCTCTTTCTTGGCAACCTTCTTCTTGGAGATCCCACCATTCTTTGGCTGTGCCTTGGTTATCTTCTTATTCTTCTACTTCTTGCCTTTAGCAGAAGTGACATCCATGACACTTTTTGGATCCTTCTTAAAGGATCCATCAGCTATTTTGAGCATGTTGATTAACTCAGGAATGGTAACTTAGATCATATTCATGTTGAAGTTAAGCACGAAAGGTGACTAACTTAGAGCCAACGAGTACAAGATTAAATCTATGTATAGATAATTATCAATTACATAGCCAAGTCTACGTAAATGCTCAATATACCCATACAATTTTAATGCATGAGTAGCAGTTGAAGTGCCTTCCACCATTTTACAACTAAATAGAGCTCAAGAAATCTCACATTGCTCAATTCTAGCTTGAAAAGAATAAAGCTCCGCAAGTTGCAAAATGATGGCTCTTGCATCCATCATCTCATGCTACTTTTGAAGCTTCGAGGACATAGCACCTAGCATTAAACATGCTGCCGCTTCACTATCCTCTATGTATTTTCGATAAGTGCCTTTGATCTCATTAATGGCATCATCTGATGGAAGCAGTGGTGGATCTTTATCCAAGACATAATGGATCTTTTCAACTCTGAAAATAATTCTCATTTGCCTGATCCAGTCAGAATAGTTGCTGCCAACCAGCTTGTTATCCAAAATTGATCGTATATTAATATTTGATGTGCTCATGATGATGACCTAGATATGAAAAATTAAACATATAAGAGTATGTTCATATAGATGTATGCATTAATTAGGTCTTTAATTAATCTATTTACTCCCACTATTTTGTTGCGAATTAATAGCCCTTACTATATAATCCGAGAAAACCGATGGTTTTCTTAGTGGGCCAATATCCAATCATTGATATGTAATTTGACCTTGACTGTGGTTAACAAGCCAAACACCATACCCTTGAAAGGTAGGTATCTCTATACCAATTGTGTCTCTCCACAACTATTGGATCATTAGGTTATCAACTATTGATACATGCATATCATATATGCATTCTCTAATCTTACCTTTAGAACCATTATCCTTGACTATGGTCAACAAACTAATGGGCTAGCTAAGATGACCCATTTAATTAGATTTGAACATATTCGATATAATGTGAGCTTGACTGTGGTCAACAACCCACACTATAAAAAACTATAGTTCTCCTCAAATTAATGGAAGGCTTATATACCTTAGTATTTGTTTGAGGGTTTTAGTTAATTAAGTCTCATCATACATGGTTGGCATCTATTGGTATGCATCCTATATCTATCACATAAATATAAGCATACAAATATGGTATAGTTATGGACTTTACTACAATGATTTCCCCAAGCTAAAAGGGAAATCAAAAGGTCACACCTAGGTAGTATGCATGATTGAAACAAGTAAAAACTAATTACATTATCTTCAAGCTTGTTGGATCTCTATCCGGCCCATCTTGCTCCTTGATAGTGGTCTCCATCTCTATCTCCAATTCTAATCTAAGTAATCTAATTACATATTACAATTTGAAAAAGAAATACAAACCAAAAACAAGTGGCCGGGACATAAAAGTCCTCATTAGGCCAAAACATGCATAATGCTTAATCACATTGGGCCTTGTCCATAACTATCCATCATGCCAATCATAAACCATTATATGCATTTCTAATGCATAAAGTAAAACATATAATGGATTACTAACTTTGTTTCAACTCTTGAAACAAACTTTTGAGTTATTTTAATAATTTGATCAAATTAGGAAACTTTTTCCATTTTTGAAACTTTCATTTTAGGAAACCTTTTTGCATGTATGTGTTCTTGCCTTAATTATCAATCCAATTGGTTATTAATTAATTATCAATTGAGTATTTAATTAATTCATCATATTAAATAATTAAAAAATCAATTTTGGGCTTATAACAAGGGTAGGCCGAAACCCACACAATAAAACCCTAAAGTGTATTCACACACAAACTAGTTTTGTGTCTATTGGACCATTTGGGCCTTTTGGAATGGGACAAGCCGACTCCAGCCCTTAAAATCTATTAATAAACTTAATTATAGTTTATAATATTTAATTTAAATCAGCTCCTTGGGCCCACCAAGTCATTCACTAATTTAAACCAAGTCCGTAAACATAATTAAGTCAATTAAGTGGTTTTAATGAATTAAAATTAATCCAATTAATTTAAGGACCATTTTAAATAATCCAATTAATTAAAAACACTTTAATATATCAGATATATCAGATTTAGAAGATTAAAAATCGTTCTAAACAAGAACACATCAATAACACCAATTTATCGAACTTTTCGACTAAACTAGTTTTCATAGAAAACTTGTTTGATTTTCATTTCGTTTGATTCTATGGCTTAATATCACATATTAAACACATATATTATCATCAAAATGATCTTAGAGTGGATATATAAAAAATTAATTTAGAACAGCCCCTAAAATTAAAAGCCATTCACGCCAAAACCATGATCCCTTTCTTAAAAGAATCATTTTTGTTTTCATTTTATTTATTTGATCACACATATATTAAGAAATCAATATTTCTCATCCATGAACAATCAAATCTGATATTTTAAAGTTCATGAAATAAATAACTCAAAAATAAAACTTATTGCGCAGAAAAATATAGAATTGTATATTCATGGCAAAACCGAGGCTCTGATACTATGTTGGGAATTATCAGTTACATGCATCTCATACATAAACGAAATTTAAAATTTTTAACCAATATATCTGATCTTGAAATGAATTTACAATATACATATTAATGAGAATAAGAAAAATCACCTTTGATTTTTGTTGAATAGTTGATTTTACTTCTCACCGGGTTGTCGCAAACCATAGTGTCCAAAATCGAATACCTCCAACGAGTAATGCACACTAGAGAAGGATTGAAAGAACCAAAAATTGGGAGGAACAAGGGTTAGCTGAAATACCTAGATGCTAGCTAGGGAAGGTGGTGGCTAGGGTTGAGAGAAAAGAAAGAGAGAGTGTTTTCTTAATTGTTCACACTTAACCCTAATTTAACATCTCTTGGATTTTTATAGTTAGGTTAAAAAATCCAACTTCATAATGGGATTTGGATCTTTAAAATTTCTGGAAAAATTATTAATTTGTCTTCTAGAATTATTTATAATTATTTGGGCTCAATTAAATCCAATTTAAGCCCTTTCACAAAAGACTATGCACAAAACCCACAAACTAGGCTCTTTGTACATACACTTGGATTTAATTACCCAAATGAATTCCAAATCCAACCAAATTAAATATGTATACTCCAAAACACTTATGTAACATATGTAATTTATTTTGGTCCAAGAAGTAGGCCTCTAAGGCCTTCTGTTTTGGAGTTGGCATGTGGCCCTTCTTCTGGAGGGCTTCTGTGCCAACTTCACTTCTTTGGGCCTTTATAATTCCTCCAATGGACCTATTAATTATTATATCAGCCCTATAACACTTATACTTCAATAATAATCAATTATGAAAGACATTATTTCAATTAGGTCAAATTTTACAGAACATTTCAAAAAAATTTTTGCAAATAATTTTACTTGATCACAATTAATTAAACTCTTTAATTTATTATTATCTTATTCACTTCTCTATCCCCATAATAATATCAAACATTATTATCCTTGTAATTTTACCATTTTGTCCTTTTTCTCTATATGTGTGTGACCTATTGGGTTCCTTTCCATATTGGTAGTATAATATGTAATTGTGAGTTCTATTCAAAACTCACATGATTTAAACTTCTTTAAATAATTTTATCAATCCCTATTGATATTCTTGATACACTATTATACAAATCATGATAGGCCTCTAGCCAGGCATCATGACTACCCAAATGCCAGGAAAGTCAAGTGGTTTGACTATACCCTTCCATAGAAATAGTTATCGCGCAATTACTCCTTCCACCACTCTTATCTCAATTAGATTCTGAGTATGGTTTTTTGTCAACTCATATAAATCTAATTATGTATGTTCTATTAATTTAACCATTGTTTCCAAAATGTCCTCCATGGATCTCTATCCATCTTGGCATAATACTCTGGCCAGAGATTCTCTGAGCAAGGCAATTATAGAATCATATGAGATGACTTCCCTTATTAAATCTGGGATGGTGAATCATTTGTCAATCACTCAACTATCTTCAAGTAGGTCATGATATACTCAATCTCCTAACTATGTTCACTCCTAGTTGGAAGTAATCAGTTATGGAGTCAAAATATACCACTTACTACTTAAGATAACTTTGGTGATCTCAAGTCTAATGATACTTGCACAACTGCTATGAAGAGATTCCTCACTGACATAGATTTAATATCCATGTAATGATTCTCTTTACAGGTCTCCAATGAACTTATTCTTCTAACAAGCATCCACATGTTAGCTTTGATTATCTTCGATAATCATAGTTATGAGAACCACTGATTGAACCATTCAGGAAGTATAACATGTTCTAGTCTGTCCAAATTAACAATGTCATATCTTATTAATTCTATGACTAGGGATATTTAGATATTAACACATTTGCATGCAATAAACACCTCATATCAAGAACACTTTCATGATTGCCTTTGCACTGTGTTTATAATATCAAGGGCTTCATTTATTAATTTAAGATTTACAAACTCATGTATTTAAACATAGCATTAATAAATGAATAATGCCTTTTATTAAAAATATAAATTCATACATAACAAATTCATCCCTTTTACATGGACTCTAGGGCATACTCTCTAACATTAACAAGTGGAGCTCTTACCTCTGTTCCCCTTTATTCAACCACTAAAAAAGGTCATGCTAAAGTAATAGTGGAAATGCCTCTAATAGTTATGGCATTTCCATCTATAGCAGTAGCCGCAAAAGTTTGTTGGTCCATAGGCTATGCTAAGGAATTCATCAAGTCAGTCATCATAGACCTCAATCCTTCTCTCAAACTCATCTAGTCTTTTATATAATTCCTGACTGTCTATAGCCTTATTTCATATCAAATTAGTCATGTATGTTCTCTTATATGCTAACTCCAAGATTTTAGCCAAACCAAAATCAATCTCTCTTGCCAACTCAAACACTCCTGGTAAAGATCTCCTGACAAGATGCTCATTCAAAATTTTGAACCAATCTATCAACTCTATTATACCTGTAGCTTGCTTGCAACCTTTAATCAAGACTAAAATCATTAAACATGGAAAAAATAATTTCTTGCTACACATATATGTCAAGCAAGGCCATTAGAACTTTACCATAAGTGAATTCCTAAAGAAACTGAAGCTCAAAACATGTCAAAGTAACACTCATTTTTCCATAACAAGTCAAATTCTTAAACCACCTAGATGACTCTATAATGACTGAAAAAGAGATTGGTTAGCATGATGCATGGGTATATGGTATATTATTTCCAGAACACATGCATAAATCAAAAACAAACCTTCCCACCTTATTTACCCCATACAGGTGGTCGTACAACTCTTTCCTAAGTAGGATTAGTTCATGGGTTAATAGGGGACCCAATAAATGCACATAATCTCTCTTTATTTAAAGCATATACAAATGTATTTGTTGATCTTTATATACTTGGGTAATTCCAATAAATAAAGATAGGCCTATCGGGGTATGACAATCTTTGATATCACCTAACTTAATTTATTAGAATTTGACCAAACCTTAATTTATTAGAATTTGACCAATAATATAGGTATCCAAATAGTAAGCAAAGTATTATGGTATATTATACCTAAGGGAGATATCTATGCCACTACATGGGGCTTCAATCTGGTGGTAAAACTTTAGGTCTACCCAAGTATGGTCGCTACCAATGGGTCTAGCTTATGACAAGCATAATGACTAATACCATTTAATATACCAAAAGGTATAAGGCACAGGTCGGTGGTCCTCTCTAACATTTCACCACATTGAGTGAATGTAAGTGTAACACCCTAATCCACTAACCATGGATAATCATCAAACATCATCATCATAAACCTATTAAAGGTCATGCATGATTAATAATAATAAGACAGGCCATTATTACATGTCACAATAAAATAATCAAGCTTATCGATAATTAATCATAACATAAATGGCCTTCAAGTATCCTAAAATCCTCAAGGCAACTGCATCTTGCCCGATCCTCTGGAGCTTAACTTGAACCTACACAGATAAACAAACCCATGCTAAGCTATCATGCTTAGTGGGGAACAAAACTCTCTCTATATATAAATATAACCTTTTTCTATGATTCATCACATACAGGTATAAAACTTTCACCACCACACAGGATAACATATGAGTCTATTATATTCTTGATTTCGTAAATAACATTCTTACGAGTGTCTTCGAACATACTAATGAGTATCATGTTTAGAATAATTGAACACGTTATGCAACTCATCTCACTTCTTAAAATCTTAGTCATTCATCACTATCACCATCACCATACCCTTTTATCCTCTTCTTACCTTAGTATAATTCATGCATCTTATAATCCTATTTAATCAATAGGCTAGACATCATAGTTATTAAAGGTATAAAATTTTCACTTATTGCATTAAATCACATTATCACTTAAGATAGGCATTCAACAATAATTCATAATATAAAGGCATACTTAAGTCATATAGCATCTATAATTAGTACTGGTAGGCATAATTATTTCATATATATCATACAATTCTCGTATTAGATTTGCAAATTTTACATCCTTCATGTTATATTAGCATGGTGACCTAATTCTCTTACAATCATCATTCCATGTCATGCCTTGCACTTGGTTAAATGAATGTTATCATTATGTCTACATGTGTGTGAGCATTTATATATATAAATAAACAAACTGGCAGAGTTCCATGTGATCACAAGGACAAGCCTTACATATCATGATTATAAGACAAAGTCTCGATGCCACATGCATGCATTTTATAAATAGAGTACATGAAACTTAGTGCACATTTTATAGTTCATATAACTTTTAGTACAATATTGCATACTTTAAGGTCCATATAATCTCTGCGAAATCTAATTGGTGGATCCAACTCACACTGGCACTGATACGAAAACCTTTCTTAATTGGTGTGAGACATCTAAATCATGTATTACATAGCATGACATTTCATTTCATAAAAATAGTTTATAGTCGAAAAGAATTTAGGACAATCAAATAATAGGTCATTCATCATGCTTACATCACATAAATGGGCAATTAATGCATGTTTTACTTTATCTTGTGTATATTTTATCATCTTTAATAGCCTGCCTACGTACTAGTTCAAAAGGTGGATAACGAGAGCAATGGATACCCAAAGGTATCAACTATAGATATCTAAAGATATCAAACAATGGACCCAAACGGGATTGAGCAATGGTTCTAGCAAGGAACAAACAATAGACCCAAATGGGCTCGAATGATGGTTCCATTAAGGAACAAGACCCAAACGGGGTCAACTATAGCAGCTACAACAGCATCCCTCTAGGCATGCCTATCTAATCCACAACTGAACTAAAACCCGCAGGCTTAACCATTCTTAAGCATACTTTGTTTCAACATTCTTTTCTTTACTTAATACAACATCTTTACTTAATGTCATTATTCATATAAGAGTGCACATTATTCTTATCATACCATAATATTTAGCTCTAGGCTCAAGTACACCGGGATGCTATCATATGATCATATAGTTGTATTAACTTTCTTTCATTCATATCATAATGGTCACAAGTTTATGAAATTAATAATAACATGTAATCTTTCATTATTAGCATTGTGCGTGTCCACATGTGCATATACATATATATGCAGTTTAAATCATGAAAATACAGGCTTTCATTACTCATACTTGTTCACATATTGAATTAAGCTACTCATCATAGCATGCTCATGCCAACTATATAATATATAGTACTTACATAACTCATAGAGAGTTTTTTATGACATACCTTGTTGCTACTCGCTATGAATAGTTTCCCTATTCTTACACTTATTCACATCAATACATAAACACACACGCATATATATACATATCAACACTCAAGAATTTATGATCCATATAATAAAATAAGTAGGTTCTCTGATAGCTTAAGGTCAATACTTGTTCATATTTAATCCCTTGAATTCACTTTCATGATTCACCATAGTAGAAATAACAAGTTAAACACTTTAACATAGTCGTATATACTTCCATCATCTTACTTGTATTTTTCATCTTATAACATTTTATACTTAGGTATGTTATGTGAGATCATTTTATCTTAGTCGTTAACACACTAAGAATGCTCTTGTGGTAATCGTACTGTATTATAGGCATGAATGAACAGATGAGCAGATTATTATACATTACTGCTAATCATTAATTCTTCCTATGACTTAGGGTATAACCAAGCTTCTATGATTTTATAATTTAACATAAGATGTGATGTCCCATTTGTAAGGCCCCTAACATGATCCTAATTTAATTTTGGGGATAAATTAGCATGCTATTATGTTAATTGCATGAAAATAAAATATAAGAATATGGTTTAATAGTAATTGAGGATGTAATTGAAGTAAATAGGTATTAATTTGTAATTGTGGCATTTTGGTGGCCAATTGTGAATAAAAGCATTTAATTCAAGGTTAATTTAGAAGATTGAATTAATTGATAGGTTGAATTAAGAAAAAGAGTTAGTGGAGGGGTCATATTATAGCATGCATAAAGGTTTGTGCCATTTGTTTGACATGCAATTTTTCAAGGGACTAAAGAGGGTATTGTTAAGTTGGTATAAAAGGCTTGAGTTAGTGGAATTTGGAGGTGTCAAGTGTTAGTGAGAAATTGGCAGTGAAGAGTGAAAAACCAGAAAAAATTAGATCTTCTTCTTCCTTTTGATTTCCAATGTTTTATCTCAAATGCATTGAGGATGATGTTTGTTGTTTAAGCAAGAGTAAAATGCAATAAATTAAGGTAATCAAACTCTTAATTTAACCCTCCATCATCTTCATCTTTTTCTTCTTTTCAAGTTAACTTAGAACAATGTAATTGCTGGAAATTTAAATGATGACGGTGATGGTATTTGTGAAGGAGAAGAGGAAGGAAGAAGAAACAAAGGAAAAGGAATTGATAGAGGTTGAAGACTTTGGGTTTATCAGTTAAGGTATGGGAATTTAGGTTGTTCATAATGCATGTAAAATTGATTGCTGGAACTGGGTATGATTTATAGAATTCAAAGTTACATTTTTTTCTAGATTTTATCGATGTGAGGTTAAAGAAGACTGCCTTGCCGAGTCGTGAATGTCTTCACGAGTCGTGAACCTTTGTCCGACTCGTGAAACTCTTCACGAGTCGTGAAGTACAGCTTTTCTTCTCCACACGTGAAACTCTTCACGAGTTGTGAAGTATATGCCTTTCTTCTCCACTCGTGAACTCCTTCACGAGTCGTGAGATTTGCCCTATTTGCTTCACTCGTGAAGCTCTTCACGAGTTGAACACTCCTTCAAGACTGAATGACCTATCTGGAATGTTTTGCTCATAAGTTGAGCTATAGAACATAAAATTGAGTGATTCTTTTTGCATTGAAAAATAGACTTCCATACCTATATTTCATATGAAGAAACCTAAGTTTAAATCTGTCTCTAAGTACATGTAATCTAGGGTTGAATCCAGACTTGTTTTCTAGACTGTTCAAGGTAACAGAAATTACAATATTGTATAGATTGTTGCTATACTTGATAATATGATTTTAAATTGATTGAGACAGATAGTTGCTTATGTGATAGTAAAGTTAATTGAATAAGTCATGTAATATGACTATCAATGAAGGATTTATATGAATACAGATGCATTCAATTGTGTATATGAATAAAGACTAGTGATGAAATATCTAACCTATACATGTGATTAGTCTTGTGCATGATGGTCATATGCCAAATTGATATATATACACATGTAAATCCTATGACATGAAAGTGCACATATTGACATGTACCTATGCTATAAAATAGGAACTATAATAGTATGACTTTGGCATGTGTATATGCCCATATGGAAACATGTGGATATGCTGTATAGCACATGACTTGAATGATGTTATAGATATATATATATATATGTGTTGGAAACATGCTCATAAGAATAAATCAACTATATGCGAATGTACCCACAGGTATGTACATTTATGATTATGTATATGAGTATATGAGCATGTAATTGCCCTATGAGATAGAAGATGAATTAGCATGACTATGAACATGTGAAATGCTTAATGAGAACATGACCAAGGATATGATATGATGATTATATGTCATGCCTATATGTTATGATGCAAATTATATAGTCATATAGATTTGAAAAAGCCAAATGTATAACTTGGCATGTGAAATGTGCATATATCTGATTATGCACCATAGAATTAAAAGTTATGTAAGACTATGTATATGTGCACAACAATATACTATGAATATAGTATTGATATGTGAATTGAACACGAATATAGTTCTGCCTACGATAGAGTTTTAGATGTGGATAGATAGGCGCCTATAGGGATATTGCAGCTGCCATAGTTGGCCCGATTGGGTCCATAGTATATATGATCCCGTTTGGATCATGATCAGCCCCGTTTGGGTTGAAAGGCTACCCCGTTTGGGTATGCTTGACCGGTCTATAGTATAGTTTGGCGCCATTTGGGTCTATAGATTTGATATCTTCGAATATCCTTCTTTGATACTGATGTGTATCCATAGTTCCCGTTATCCACCGATAAAGCTAAGGCAGGCTAAACGTTATTCATAGTAATGATAAAGAAATTAAACAGTTAAAGTGATTTGACTAAAGATTGATATTGTGGATCATAATGTTGTTTTACCACAGGAATTATGTTTTATTTGAATATGTTTACATGGAAATTGCTGTCTATAAGAATTATGAATATGAGCATAATTGTTACTCTTCTGGGTACAATGATTAGGAACATGGAAGAATATGTTATGCTTTAAAGTATTTGGTATTAAAGTCATTATATGTTGCATATGTTATTAATTGTATACATTGTATATGTATGTTCGATGACCTGTGTGTGTGTTCATCCATCTGTAGATATTCCCCACTAAGCTTTATAGCTTAGCACGGGTTATTTTATCCGTGTAGGTTCAAATAGCAAGACTTTTGTTGAGGGACATTCTTTGCATCAGGAAGGGCCAACCATCGACTTATAACCTTGATGTAGGATATTTTGTAATACAATTATCATATGTTTTGTATATAGGCCAGTTATCTTATGATATGTATAAAACCTATGCGGAATATTGTAACTCACTAGTAGTAAAGCTAAGACAGAATATGTGTGCATGTGATATACATAAAGTAATATTCATATAGTATAGTATGCATGATACTAGGTATGAAAAGGGAAAACATGAATAGACTTGTAGCACAAATATAAGCGTATGAAATCATATGGCATGATTAATGGCTAAATGATGATTAAATGAACATGTAGTATAAGCATGATTAATAGTATTCATGATACATGTTTAATGGGGTAGTTGCATAGGGGGTGTTACACCATTCCTTTTAACTCAGGCATGCAACCTTACGACTATTCTCTTATTACCACTAGGTTAAATCATAGTATTTTGGATAGAACCATTCCTTAACCTAGTGCATACCCTATATTGATTTTATAAGACACATTGAATAACATATCACTAAGTTACTATATTGCCTCAGGTTATTCTCAATTTGATTCTCATTAGGCCTTAACATACATTTTTTCTATATAATTCATATTAACTTTGCCATGCACAAGCCCCTCTAATTTAGAGTTCAAGTGAACCATCATTACTTAACTCAATGTGCTTAATTACCTTAAGCTTTACACTCTTTATATATGTGTGAAGGTTCCTCAATTAAGTGATCATTGCTTATACACCTTTGGGAAACTTACAGCTTAATTCAATCTTCATCTTATTATAATAGCTTTTTATGTCTTTTAATTTCTATAATAATTCATGCTATAATCATGTCTTTCTGAATCATATCTTTATAGACTCTAGCATTGGAACATACTTTTATAATCTATTACTCCCTTAGTAATCAAATAACATATCAATCTTCATTTAATAACTATTTGCCATCACTCATACTGACTACTAGACCAATTATCTCAAATCTTGCTCTCTTCAGGATCTTATGGACCGTATTATGTTCAATATCTAATTACGTGGCTTAAACCTTGAGGTGAGAATATACTTGAATGAGTGAAAGAATACATATGAAGCATGGTTTGTCAAGCATTTCATATAGATAAAGGAGGGTTAGCCATGTATTTCGAAGCAGAAACCAATGAGTGGCTGTGTGCTTTGAAGAACAAACACACACGTGGCCATGTGTTTTGAAGAAGAACCACACACGTGGCCTTGTGTTTTGAAGAAGAACCAACACACGTGGCCGTGTGTTTTGAAGAACAGCCAACACACGTGGCCATGTGTTTTGACGAACAACCAACACACATGGCCTTGTACATCAAATAATAAACATGGTGAGTGGCCACATATTTTTCATGAAGAAGGAGTGCATAGACGCGTGTAGGGAAGGAAGCAAACATGTGTGGCCACGCATGGTGAGGAAGAAAATCACACTTGGCCATGCATTGTGAAGAAGAACCAAATCCCGATTAAGCAGACATGAAATTTAATCACAAATCTCACCTTTCAACTTGCTTAAATGATCATTCAAGTTTCTAATCATGTTATAATCATCAACACCTACTAGATTAACCCTTAATCTCACAAAGAAAAGCCACACAACATGAGAAGGAAAACATACACAGTAAATATTCCAAAACAAATCTCGTACCTTAAATCAAGCTTCATCTCCTTCCACATCCACTGACCCATTCTTGAGATTATCCTTCCCTCTTACACAAGAAGATAACAATCATAAACCCTTTAACCCTAAATCGAAAAGTGAAACACAAACCAAAAAGAAAGCAAGAGGAAAACATCACCTGAAGGATGCCCAAAATGCTAGGTTTCCTCTTATTTATCTCGTAACCAGAGAGAGAGAGAGATCCATCAAAATGTCGATCTCCATCTATCCCAAAATCCTCAATTTATTGAGTGGGATAAATATCTCATAAGGAGAAATTTCCAAAATGTCCCAATACATTTTAACCCCTAAAAACTCATTTTCTTAACATTTAACCCCAAACTTCTTATTTAATTCAATTGCATCCTTCCTTACTATTTTTGCTACACTCCAATACACATGTGCATAATTATCATTATACCCTTTATATGACTTAACTTAATTAATGTAAAATACTCTAATTTTGCCTTATTAAATCTTAATCCTGATTAATTAACTATAATCCTTTTAGGGCCATGATTGGATCCTCATAGTAAGGTCACACTTAGAGATTATGCCAAGCCTAAATGAGGATGCCTAATTTAAGTCTAAGGTTGTAGCATGCTTCTAATGCAACCTAAATTTGAAAAGGACTAACACAATCAAACCATAAGCAACCATTTATATTTTACCAACCAAGTCTTTTTCAAAATAAAAAACAATCCACAATAGATTAACCATTGTAATGCACGTTAAACCCTATAAAATACCCAATTTGATCTCAAAAACCCATTTTTAGGGCCTGAGATCGGATCAAGGTTTATTTAACTAATGAAAGTGAATTACTTCATAATAATCAAGGATTCAACCCAACATACGATGTCCTTGGGCCTTCATAAGGCATGAGACAGTGCATCAAAATTTCCCTATCTATTTACTAATGATCAACCTACAAGGCATCTATTAAGCATCACAAGGCATGCATTATAAAGTCATCACCCAATAGAACATTCGGAAAGTGATTATATTACCTTGTGAAACTGAAACAAGAGACAATTTGGATTGTATCCCTACTTGCACACTTGGTTGATAACAATATAATTGAGTGTTTATGGCCAATTATTTCAATCCTTTTCTCATGCATTATGAGATAAAGAAATAAATAAACACAACGAGCACGTAAAAAGTAGTAAGATTATACATAAATTGCATGGATTTAAGGACATTGGTCCCACCATGTGTGAATGAGGGATTATTCAGTTTATTTTAATTTATTGCAAAAGTAAAATGTTTTCCTAATATACTAAGATGTCAAAATAATAGATATATGGATAGATATAAATCAAGATATTAATTGAACTTAGGAATATCAATTTGCACATGCAAATTTACAAAATTCTTTTATGTGATTTTGTGAGGCCCCTAAATGACCCTAATTGAAATTTTCATGATTTGAGTAGGATTTATTTGATTAAGATTAAATTAAAAATGAAAATTTCATATAAGGTGTGGGACAAGTGATAAATTATTGTGTTATTATATTATTTGCATGAAAATAAAATTTAATGTTATAGTTTAAAGTTACTCAAGGGTATAATTGAAGTATGAAGTATTAATTTGGGGTAAATTTGTAATTATGGCATCTTTAGGGGCAAATGTGAATAAATGAATAATTGAGAGGTCAATTTATCAAAGGGATTAAATGGAGAGGTTGATTTAAAAGATAGATTAAAAGGAGGGGTCAAACTATAGCATGCAAAAAGGTATGTGATAGTTGTGTGTCATGCAAATTCTTAAGGGACCAAAAAGGGGATTTTCCCTTGATATTATAAAAAGCAAAAACTTAGGAGAGAGAGGAGAGTGGGAATGATTTTACTTGAAGAAAATCCACAAAAGTTCTTCTCTTTACTCTAAAATCCTAAGTTGATTTCTTTAAGTGATGTTGAAGAGGAAATTATGCATGTTGGCTAATTAAGAGTATTTGTGTAACAAATTAAGGTAAATATTCTCATCTAATAATTAATATCTTCTTTTTCATCACCATCATCTTCTTCTTCTTCTTCTTTGAATGATGGTGGATTGAATTCAATGTGGGGGTTGATGCTGAAATTAAATGAATGAATTGTTGATTAAGGAGAAGAAGAAGGAGTTAGGAGCAAAGGAAAAGGAAAAGCTCAAGAGTGAGAATAGAGAGTGATTTCAGCCAAGGTATGGGATAGGGCTTGTCTTGCATGCATGTGGCACTTAATTTTATCATTAAGATGCATATGTGTGATGGATTGAATAAATGGGATGAAGTATAAAGTTAGGATGTGTTACAATAAGTGTTACATGAAGAATTGATGAAACTAATGGTTGTAATTTAGCCATAAAAGGTGTTAGGGACCTTAAATTGAGACCATGTTAATTTCTATAGTTACACAAGAGTTATATGTATAAATGTGTAGTTGAAACCTAGCACTAATTTGGCCTCTAAACTATCCTTATATTTATTGAATATTAGGTGTATTGTTAATTCCGTTTTTGAAATATTTTGTGGTAAAATCTCAATATTTGTTTATAAAATGATCAGAATGACATTAGATTAATTCCTACTCAAAATGGACTTCAAAACCTACAATTTCTATGAAGAAATAAAAGTCTAATAATGCCTATAAGATTGCCTAATTTTCACTTGAAAACTGAAATTTTGTGTTGCCTACCCTAATGAAATAGTCTTTAGTAAATTCCATTTATCTTGAGTTCTAAAAATGATATTGCAAATGCTTTTGATGTTTTAGAAACCAGAAACATATGGGAACAAAGTTGTAGAAGACCATTTTTGCTGAAAATGTTGTTTGGGAGGTCTTAAATGATGTACAATTTGAGGTAGAAAAACTATTTTGCAAAATTTTCATAAGGTATTTTGGGGAGGCACGGCCAAGACCATTTGTCTCAGCCATGTGCACCTTCTGGAATCAATTTTAGCCTTTAGTCTCGGCTGGGACCAATTGTCTTAGCCGTGAGCCTTTCCTTTAGTAGTCATACACGATTTTTAGCCTCCTCAAATATCAATACTTACCTTAACATTTTGAAACTCATCTAAAGTATGTTAAAACATGTAATTAAACTTAAAATATGGTATTAATATGTGAGTTTAGGACATTTTAAAAATATAAATAAGAGAGTAATATGTAATAGCAACATATGAGATTTATTTAATGATTTATAAAAAAACAAAGTTGTAAAGATATGTTATCACCATATATTGGAACTCTCATTGAAGTCTTTGAATATGTGAAAGTATGAAGTTATGAATTTATCATTGATCATATATGTATGTTAACATGATGGTGATATGGTATGTTGCCAAAAAGAATAGCATGTTCAGGTATACATTCATGATGAGAGGTTTGTTCAATTACTGACACTCGAATTTTACATGTGTGCATGAATGCATGTTTATACAATGGAGAATTATGTACTATAATATGAACATATGCATGTACAGGGTGTATGATATAAGTACAAGTATAATATTTTAAATGAATATGAAAAAATGTATTGCCTACTACTAGAGTTTAACTGTAGATAGATAGGCACCTATAGAGATATTGCAGCTGCCACCGTCGACCTTTTAGGTCTAATGTACAGTTGATCCAATTAGATCATTCATAGCCCTATTTGGATTTTTGACCAGTCCACTGTACAGCTAACCCTGATTGGGTTCATAGCTTTCATATCTTTGGATATCCACCATTTGATACCCTCGGGTATCCACCGATCCCGTTATCCACTCTTAAAACTTAGGCAGGCTAAAGTAAAGCATTAATGTTTCACAGTTAATCACAATATGAATTATACATGTGATATATGGTTTATCATGTTTAACAGTGGTTCCTTAAGCATGTGTTGGTATCTATTTACATTATGTACAGATCTCCTAGTGAATTGTATGAATTCGAGTATGCCGAATTAATTGAAGGGTTATCTTGTTGCGTAAGATATTGTGCTTTATCTTATACTTCTTCTTAATATGTAAATATTATTAATTTCAATTGTTTTATGTATCCTATATTTCTGACGACCACTGTGAGTGGTTGCCTTTCATGTTTAGAATCCCCACTAAGTTGTATAGCTTAGCACAAGTTATTTTGATCTGTGTAGGTTTTGGTAGTCAAGGCTTTTACACAGGAATGTTTTCTACATCAGGACAGACCAACACCAGTCTATAGAATATGATGTAGAAATTTTGATAAATTTTGTATAATTCCTTTCATGTTTAATATGTATAAGGTTTGTAATATATATGCATGTCATATGGAGGTTGAGGTTGTAATAAGCTCTTAGTGAGAATACTAGTATATGCATGCATCTAGAAGTTATAATGACTTTATTCAAATGTGTTGAAATGTTGAATGCTATACATGATAGTGAAATGACTAAGATAGTAGAATCTAGTATTAGTAAGATAATGGGCTACATAATGAGTCACTATACATATTCAAAATGAAATGTACATGAAAGATGTGAGAAGCCTAATTAGAATACCATATACATGATTAGACGGATCAGATGACATGAATGCTTGTAGACGTTAAGCAAGTTAACTACTTAACATAACATGATTTAAGTAGATTCCATTATATTTAATAAAGATGTTAGTTGATGTTTCATATTTTTAAAATAAAACTAGACATTGGTCCACTTTATTAATAGAAGCCTAATTAATTAGGTAGAAATTTTTTAACGTGATTACCTTGGTTTTCATACCAAAAACTCTTTTTTACTAATTATTACATTTGAAATAATAATACAGGCCAACATACAAACAGCTTGAATAAAATTAAATATTTAAAATAAATTAAACTTTTCGGGACCAATTGGATCCTTTTATCTTTCCTCTAGTCCTCCAAAAAAATCTCGAGTATTTACGCACCCCAAAAAATCCAAGAGAATTGATCAATTAGACAAAAATAAAATAAAATAATAAAATTATATAATTTATTAAGAAAAAAACATATTTATACTAATATACTTAATTAATCATAAAACACATAAAAATACAAAAATAGAAAATATATGGCAAACATGAGTAATAAAGTGAGAAAAACCCAAAAATAATAAGGGAGTGAGCACGGACCAACTCAAAGAGAGAAGGTGAATCATGACCTAAAAGATATCAAGTCACGACATTAAGTGGAATGAGTTACGTCCTTAGCCAGTGATTCGCCGGTCTCCCCAGAGTAAGTTACAGTCTTAAGTCAAGAGCGAGTCACAGACTGAGTCCACGACTTCCTTATAGACCTAGTTTGTGAGTCAATTCTGGATAGTCCAGCATTGCTGGAATGTCTCCATAGTTGAAACTCAAACCTCTAAAACCTAATTTTAAGAATCAAAACTCATAGAAAAAACACCTTTAAACTTCCTAAAAACAACATATAAACTAGAAATAAGGTCTAAGAACATCAAATAACACAATTTGCATGAATTTTTCAAGTGAGAGAAAATGAGTTATAGAGAGAGAATATGGCAATTAAAGGTATATAACTCATCCAATTCACAAATAAAATATAGATTCATGCATAACTCACCAAAACATGCACAAAAATGCCAATGATAAAATATTTACACAAATAAATAAGGAATCAATATTTACAAAATATCTATAGAGAAACAAAGTAAGAACAAGGCAACTGAAACTTAGAGAAGATGTAAAATAGATTTTTGCAAGAATTAAAGTCCTAAATCTACACAAAAGCTATAATTTTGCATCTTACATAACATTCAGTATAGCTATTTTTTAAAACCATTGAGTGTGCTTCTTTTTCTCTTCTCCTACTTTCTTCATATTTCTTCAAAACTAAAGCAAAAACAAGTTTTTCTTATCTCTTTAGTTTGTTAGAAAATAAATTTTACTCATCCTTCCTAAAAAAATCCCATCCTCAGTTAATTACTTTGGATTAAAATCAAGGGAAAAAGATAGATTTCTTAAGGCTAAAATTGTCTCGTACTTTGTAGGGAGAAAAGCTAAAGTTTTAAATGAAAAAACCTAATCATAGTCTTCATTGGTAAGACATGAATTGTTGCTCAAAGGTTGAACTCAATGATCCCCAAAAATTATTTTAAGCTAAAAAAGGGTGAGTCAAAGACCCAAGGCCATTACTCATTGTTGAGTTATGGCCTTGAGTTCGTGACATGCTAGCAAGCTATTATTGGCTAAAATGGGAAGTGAGTCACCCACTTAAGGTTGTGACTTAGAAGTGAGTCATGGACCCAATTTGTGAGTCATATATGTGATTTATTTATGAGTTATCCAATACTCCTAAATGTGATCTCTTCACCGATTTAGTGAAAGGAATAAAAAATACTTTTAAAAGACCCTTTCCCCCTTGAAACTCAATAAAATATTTTCTCGAGGCAAACATTGGTGCAGAAGAAAAAAATACACTTGTTGCTTCCTAACTATCTCAAAAATAGCATTATCCTCATTAGCTAACCCTGACAAAGGTTGTGGGCTCCAAAAATCATTTTGAGCTAAACAAAGGGTGAGTCACAGACCAATGTCCATGACTCATTGATGAGTCACGATCTTGAGTTTGTGACTCACTAACAAGCTGTTATAGGCTAAAATGGGAAGTGAGTCACCCATTTAAGGTTATGACTTAGAAGTGAGTCATGGACCTAATATGTGATTCATTTTTAAGTTAGCCAATGATTTGTAAGTTCGATCTCTTCATCGATTTAGTGAAAGGAATAAAAAAATGCTTTAAGAAGACACTTTTCCCCCCTTTAAACTCAATAAGATATTTTCTCAGGACAAAAATCGGTGCAGAAGAAGAAAATACACTTATTGCTTTCTTGCTATCGTAAATATAGCATTATCGTCATTAGCTAACCCCGATAATGGCTCACTTAGGCCCATTGTCTACACCATATAGCAAATAAGAGTTGTTACGATTATACACCCTAGGGTAAGTAGCTATTGTCATTACATTGGCTTGTAATCAGGTGGTGAAACTTTAAGGCTACCCATGTATGGTCCCTGCCAATAGGTATAGCTTATCACGAGCATAACAACTGATAGGTCAAAACTTTATATACCAATTAGTACTGGACTTGGGCTGATGGTTCTCATTGACACCACTCTACATTAAATGAACATAAAGCATGCTTTAGGATTACACCAGCGCTAAAATAAAGACACCTAAAATAGTTTTAAGGCTCTAGCATAAATGTAGAAATAAAATTTTGAAATGATATAATATTAATATTAAAAAATCAATTATAAATAACTTAATCAAGATACTTTAGGACTGAGGTCTCTTAAGTCCCTAGTGGAGTCAACACTGTGATGCGTATTGAGCCTCGCATAATTCTAGGTTCACTCTCGAAGTCTCATTTTTATGATCTGATGGGGATTTATTTGAACCCTTAGTCTCACTAGACTATGTACAGGATGAGTAGGGTATCGTTCCAAAGGGAATGAGATAAATTTTGTATTAAAACCACAAAGAGTTTATGGATAGGTAATGCTTAAAATGGAAATTATATATTTAAATATCTAAACTACTTTGCATATATTAAATCAATTTGGATTAAAGATTACTTAAATGATGGTATAAATATATATTAGAAATAAGAGAATAAATTCATTTAAGAACAAGTACAAATAATTGTATAGATGAAATGACTGGAGAATTTGGCGAATATTCTTTAAAGCAACTTTTGTTATCAATAAAGATGTTTTCATTTAGAGTCTAAAAGCACTCTTGTGTCATTATAGACATAAATAAAAATTATGAAGCTCTATGCCAATTCTTTAACCCCTCGAAGTGAATTCCTTGAGTCAAATTAAAGGAATTCAATGCTTTAAGTACATCCATTTGTTTTTCCATCAAAGAATTCCAACTCTTGTTGCGAATAAATTGACTAACATACCAAATATGGTTGCCAAGCATACATAGCAGATCAATGCATACAAATGGGTGTAAACCATACTTTATTCATAATAAGAATAATAAACATGTTCTTAATAAATACTACTGCATATTTATAATGTAGAAAGGAAACTAGCCAAATACACATTTGAATTAAGAGTGAACAAGAGAAATGAGACTTAAACACTCCCAAGAGTTTTACTTTCTAAATAAACCTTCTGATATATCTCTTATTCCTTTGGATTTGTTCCCAAAAAACTAAGTAAAAACTGTTTATCCAAAACAACTGTACTTCTTTAAAACTAACACTGATCAACTATACTTAGAATACATTACCTTAGACTCTTTTACCAAGGAAACCTAACCATATTCTGCAAGCTTACCTTTGTGACTTGCAATTTCTTTTAAAAATTTTTCCCATGAAGGTATATCTTTAATGGCATCACAAAAGGTATATAGTAAGTTCCTTCAAATAATTCAAAAATTTTCCAAATTGCTTATCAAGATTCCTTCTAATAAATCTTTAAGGAAAAGGTAAAATATTTAAATTAACCTTAGGATCATCTTCCCTATATGAGGTCATCTCTTCCTTAGACTCATTAGAATGCTTTTTCACATCATTATTTTCCTTAGCTTCTATAGCATGCTCATCATCCACAATAATATCATCTTTACCCTAATTCCACTCTCAATCTTCTTTCCACATCTTAACATTATAGATTGGATAGATTCTTGAGGAAAAAATTATGGTTGGCTTGGTAGTTTGCCTAATGGTTTAACACTTAAAGTAGCTTGTTGAGTCAATTGGGTTTCAAGAATCTTATTATAGGTAACAAGTTGGTCAATTTTTGTATTTATTTGCTTAAATTGATCCTCATTTTGTTTATTAGTAGCCATTTGATGGTTAATGAATTGCTCCATCAAATTCTCAAATTGGGATTTGGGTTGTTGGGGATTAAAAGGTGGTTTAATTGGGAAAGTGAAAGGGTTAGGTAGTTTGGTAATAGGGTTACTATTTAGAGGGTTCAATTGAGCATTTGGATTAGACCAAGAAAAACAAGGATGGTTCCCCCCATTGAGGGTTATAGTAATTGTATTTTGACCCATGCTTTGATTATAATTACCTTGGATAAAATTCACATCCTCATTAGACCCCTCATTACAATTAGTATATGCATGAGGTCCATCACATTTCTCACCTACTTGACTCACATTTTCAAGATTAGATTGAGAATTACTTACCAACTTAGTCAAAGCCTCAACTTTGGCCGTCAATAAATTAATGGAATCTAATTCCAAAAATTCTTTAGCTTTAGCCATCATTGGTTCCTCTCCCATGTAGCTTTCTGAAGCTAATTCCTCAAACAAAATTTCTGCTTCCTTGGCTGTTTTCTGCATCCATTTTCCACTTGAAGTAGTATTTACAATATTCCTTTTTTTCCATTAATCCATTATAAAAGATTTAAGTAATCATCCAATCAGGCAAGCCATGGTGAGGACATTGCCTTTAAAGTTCCTAAAAACTTTTCCAAGACGAATAAATAGTTTGATTTGGCAATTATTTAAAAGCAGTTATTTGATTTCTAAATTTTGCTATTTTATGGGGTGGAAAATATTTTATGAAGAAAAGATTGTTTAAGTTGATCCCAAGTAGTTATTATCTCACTAAGTATGCTAGCAAGATAAATTTGTGTTTTATCTTTTAAAGAAAATGGAAATAACCTAGGTCTTATAGCATCACTACTTACTCCATTAATTTTAAATGTAGCAGAAATATTAAGAAAATCAAGGATATGAGCATAAAGGTCTTCCCCTTGTAATCCTCCAAATTGGTATTTTTGTACCATTTGTATGACAGCAGGTTTGATCTCAAAGTTATTGTTGGCAATGGTCGATGCCACTATTCCTCCAAAACTCTCAAAAATATAAGGCATGGCAAAATCTCCAAGGGTTCTCCTTTCTTGGTCTACCATCCTATAAATATTTTGGTTTTCCTCTAAAATGGTCCTTTCTACTTCTTTTAATTGCGATCTATGTTCCTCTTCATGTTTTCTCCAAAGTTTCCTGCACAAAACTAAAAGACATTTTCATTAATCTAGAATCATAATATCGAAGTTACCAATACAGAAACTCTAATGCTTTTACAAATAATAAAATGAATAATAAAAATTTATACTAAAAAATAAATAACTAACTAATACATACAGTCCTAAAACAATTGTTACTTTTTTAATCAATAAATATTCATTTAAATAGTTCCCTGACAATGGTGCCAAAATCTGATGGGGATTTATTTAAACCTTTAGTCTCACTAGATTGTGTATAGGATGAGTAGTGTATCATTTCAAAGGGAATGAGGTAAATTTTGTATTAAAACCACAATGAGTGGATGGATAGGTAATTCTTAATATAGAAATTATATATTTAAATATCTAAACTACTTTGCATAGGTTAAATCAAATTGGATTAAAGATGACTTAAATGATGGTATAAATATACATTAGAAATAAAAGAAGAAATTCATTTTAGAACAAGTACAGATAATTGTATAGATGAAGTGACTGGAGAATTTAGCCAAGATTCCATAAAGCAGCTCTCGTTGTTAGTAAAAATGTTCTCATTTTGAGTCTATAAGGAATCTTATGTCATTATAGAGATAAAAAAAATTATGAAGCTCTTGCCAATTCTTTAACCCCTCAAAGTGAACTCCTTAAGTCAAATTAAAATAATTCAATGCTTTAAGTACATTGACTAACATGCCAAATATGATGGCCAAGCATACATAGAAAATCAATGCACACAAATGGGTTGAAACCATACTTCATTTATAATAAGAATAATAAACATGTTCTTAACAAATACTATGCATATTTATAATGTACAAAGGAAACTAGCCAAATACACATTTGAATTAAGAATGAAAAAGTGAAAAGAGACTTAAACACTCCATAGATTTTTACTTTCTAAATAAACTTTTTGATATATCTCTTATTCCTTTGGCTTTGTTCCTTTGTCATCATCTAAAAAAAACTAAGTAAAAATTGTTTATCCAAAACAACTGTACTTCTCTAAAACTAACATTGATCAATCCCTTTCCTCAGCATCTTCAATCCCTATTTAAAGAGAGAATAACTCTATAATCATGTCTCTTCAGAACATGTGTGAAGATGAAAGGTTACAATGAAAAGTCTTGATGGTTGGTTGAGAAAAGGCATGTTGTAAAATTGTGTCATGTAAAAACAGATGCCAATACCAAGTCGTGACATCCTTCACAAGTCATGCACCTTCTGGTTTTGTATCACTTGTGAATTCTTGGTTCTCTTTGACTATCGAGTCGTGAGTCCCTTCACGACTCGTGAATTCCTATTATGTGTCCTAACTTATACTGTGAGTCATGAAATGCTACTATCGAGTCGTGAATCCCTTGACCACTCGTGAATGTTGTTGTGAGTTGTGCAATATGTTACGAGTTGTGAGCCTGGTTGCGAGTCGTGACTTGCTTGCCTCTGCTTCACTCATGAACTCATTCATGAGTCGTGCATTGCCTCACGACTACAGCTCCTTATCCTACAATACAATTAAACACAAATAAAACAAAAACACATAAAATAAAAATAATATTACATACTTTGATACCTAAATGAAATAAAATACACACTAAATAATAGACCTTTTCATATGGTATCATGGTCCAAGAATGGATGAAGCTCATAAAACTCATAAATTTGTCATTTCACGATGAAAAAGGGTTTAGATCCAATCTTATCATTGATGGTAAACCTATGAAGGCATTTAAGTGGGCCTAAGAGATAGGTACAATAGTCACCACGCAATAAAATGTTAGGAAAGTGAATCTAACCTTAGATGCCTAAACAAAGATTGGTGTTCAGAACATCATTCTTATTTATACCCTAGTTAGGTTTTTTTATAATTAAGTTTTAATTATTAGTCCACTACATCCCTTCTCACATGATGTTTTTTTATAAATTAAATAAACATATCAATCAAGTAAAAAGCAATAAATAAAATAATACATGAAAAAACAAATAATCCTACTTAAAGCTATTATAGAAGCAAATCCTCAAACAGGAAAAGATAAAAGTCATACATAAATCGAGACATTTACTTGAATTAGGAACATTGGTTTTGTCATGCACATTTACAAAAATGGCCTTTTACCGTTGTGTGATTTTAGCTTAATAACCTAGACATTGGTCCCTTTTATTGAAAAAATCTCCAATTAATTAGGTAAAAATGATTTTAAATTAATTTTTTGATTAATGTGTAAAAACCCTTTTATTACTACCTATTACATCCTAAAAATTTGAATACATCCAAAATAAATATTAACAAAATAAAAAATAACCAAATAAACAAACACATGAATTAAACATAAATAAAATGCAATAATAAGAAAATAAAGAGTAATAAGAAGACAAAAATGGAACCTTCCCAAGGCTAGCCCTCCAAGGCAAATTAATCTTCCAAAAGAACATCCTCAAGACATAAAAAGATTGCTCAAAGAAGCTCACATAAAAAAATTATTCGCAAATAAAAGTATAATAAACCAAATAATAAAATTAAAATAACATAAAGATACATTTTAGAATAAAATTAAATGAACAGAATATCAAATATGTAAGAACAAAAATGACAATAACACTAAGAAAGTGACTGAACATACAAATAAATCATACATGCAACATAACACATAAAATAGACATAAAACACCAAAAAAGGACATAGATAGCCACAACTATAAGACAGTTGGTCGCTGTAATCGATGGTCATCTGTTAGGCCTTATTTCCATCCATCACTCAAAATGTAGATAAAATGCAGTAAATATGACCAAAATCATAAGAAAGTCATTCAAATCCTAAATATGCAAATTTATAATCCTAAAATATGTTAAATCTAATCATAATACTCAAATCATATTGAAAAAGTAAATAATTATACAAATGCAAAATCTAAAATAAGACATTCATAAAAAATCTAAAATAAGAAATTCATCATACATTAATGGAAAAATACAAATCCCTAGCATGCTATTCTATCATATTAAATAGGCTCAGATTATTATGACAATCATGGCATTATATAAATCTTGAATAAACAGATTAAATAACACAAAATTATAAATCATAGCATCATAATTAACAAATAAACCTATCTAATCATGTGATCATGGTATGAATTAAAGGAGAGAAAAGTTGTAGTCAAGAATATTACCATTACGGTCTTAGTTTTGTAACTTTGAAAATTGCAGTCTAAAATTAAATCATTAATTCTCACATTCGATAACAATATGTATGTGTTTTGTATGTTAGGTGCCAAATCACAACCATATACAAATATATAAATAGCCTTCCAACCTTATTGTTCCTATATAGGAGATATTATAGTCTCTTTCCTAGGTGGGCTTAGCTTATGGGTCAACAAGGAACCCAATGGATGCGTATGGTGCACGGTGAAAAATTGACAACATAAACTCTTTTAATTGAAAACACAGGCATTTAGGCTTTAGCCATTATGTATTTAAAAAATAAATATAAATTAGGTTTGTCCCATCATGGCATGGCGACCTTCAATGGGTACCACCCAATTTAATTGGTCTTGTTCAATACATAAGGGTCCACATAGCAAGTAAGAGCTATTAAGGTTGTACACCCTATGAGAAGTAGCTATTATCATTACATGGGCTTGTAGTAGGGTGGTGAAACTTTAAAGCTACCCATGTATTGTCCTTGCTAATATGTCTAGCTTATCCCAAGCATAATGACTGATGGATCACCATTTTATATAACAATTAGTACTAGGCTTAGGTTGTTAGGTCTCCTTAACATATCTTTACATTGAGTGAATGTAAGATGTGCTTTATGATAGCATCGCAGCTAAAATATGGATACCTAACTTAATTTTAAGGCTCTAAAATGAATGCAAAATTTTATTTTTGAAGAGATATAGGATTAATATTAAAAACTCAATTATAAAAACTTAACAAGGATACTTTACGAGTAAGGTCTCTTAAGTCTCTAGTGAAGTCACCATTATGATACATTTCGAACCTCACTAACATCCTGGGTTATCTCTCAAAGGCCTGCTTTTAGGAACCAAGATCGAATGAGGCTCATAAACTTATAAATTTGCCCCCTCATAATAAAAGAGGGCTTAATCCTAATCACATTATTGATGGTCAACCTACAAAGGCATCTAAGTGGGCCTAAGAGGAAGTATCATGGAGTCGGCACCAAATAAAATGTTGATAAAGTGAATCTAACCTTCAATGCTGAAGTAGAGTTAGAATTTAGGATATCACCCTTATTTATACTTTGATTAGGTATTTTTATAAAGGAGTTTTTATTATCGGTCCATTACCTATAAGGCCCCAACATAGGCCTAAGGCGAAATATGCATGTTTAGTTGGTATTATGATTAATTTATGTTTGATTAATTAATTCATTTTATGATACAATATAAATGGAATTTTATATTAAGACATGCTTATGTATAATCAAAACAAACTAAAAGAAAAGAAGTTAGGAATAGAAATAAGAAAATTAGAAAATAATGGAGTTAAATAAATTTTATCTAAGGCCCATAATTCGGTCAGCCTCTCTAGAACTCTCACATATAAGGAACAAGAAAATTATAGTTTATAAGGGTGTTTTATTGGTTGGTCACCCAAAGAAAACATGGTAGCCATTCTTCTCTCTCTAAAATTGTTAGGACCTAACATAGGCCCTAGTATAATTTATGAATAATTAAATGGTAGTTTTGGTTAAAATGTATATATAAGATACTTGATGATTAGATGAATTGCAAGTTAAGGCCTAAAGGGTAAATTGGTCATTTTATATTATTACATCTGTGTGAATAGATCAAAAATGCAATTTAGAGATTCAATTGATATAAAAGGAAGATGTTGGGGCAGGAAAATGAAGTAAGAATTGATAAAGGATTTTAGTGGGAATTATCCTTTAATGAGGTCACCATCCACTTACTTTTTCTAGAATATCATGTGAAGAATGAAAAGGGAGAAGAAATCGGCTATAAAAAGAGTTAAGGATTTGAGAGTAAGAAGGGGCACTAAAGTCAGCTACTAAGAAGAAAGAAAAACAAAATTAGTTCTCTCTCTCTCTCTCTTCTCTATCATAAATTCTAAAAATTTCACTTCTCTTTTCTCCTTTTTGAAATTGGCCTCTTCCTTCCATATAATACTCTTAATTTCTATTGTTAAGCATGTGAGGAGAGTTGATCAAGGATGTCTTCAAGAAGAAAAGAAAGAAAAATGGAAGAATAAAAAATTAAGAAAAAGGGCATTTTAATGAAGGTTTTGGAATTGAATGTCAATTTTGGGAACCTCTACACCATTGTATGTGCTTAATTTGTGTAAGAGTTAAGAAATATTGTGTAATGGATGTGCTATTAGGGTAAATATTTGACTTATAAGTATGAGATTATCCCTTTTGCATGTTCTTGATTTTATGAAGATTAAGATGGAAGTTTTGATAGAATAGGAGATTCATGCTCTATTTTGTAGAAATTTATAGATTTAAAAGACCTAACAAGATGACTTAAGATTAAAAGATAATTAGAGTTAAGAAGATTCATATGTTGAAGAAAGAAAGGGAAGCTAATTATAGAAATTGATAGATTATTATGATGAACATATTGGTTTGTTTTGTAAAGAACTTGGAAATTTAAAGTTTAATTGAACATATTTTAAGTTGATTTCATAATGGAAGATATGTATAAACATAGCATTATAAGTAATTTGTATAGAAAACAACTTCAGTTGAAGTGCTGAATTCATACAAGATGATTTTTGGGTTGTGCTGTTGGATTTCATGAGCACAAAGGATGAATTCCTTGATGCCATCATGCCCATGATAGAGCACGATTCATTCTTCTTTCACTTATTTCTTCTTCCTTCATATTTGCTTGCCTTCTTTTATTGCGATTGTTATGAGTGTTGGGCTCGCAATAGATCCTGATAGGATTAAGAATATGATATGAATGACCCTTTGATTTTGAGATATTTATTTATGGTGGAATCAAATGACTTGAGAGGAGATTTAACAATGAAATTTTAGCATACGTGTTTTATAGAAATAGGAAAGAATGGTAGCATTATATTGTAAAATCATCAATGAACCTAAAGTAACATGTTCTTATGACATGCACATGAGTATACATGACTTTAATTGTTTACTTAAAGTAATATAAGTATACCTATGTGCCTGCATCATTATATTATCATATGATTGTATATAATTATAGTATGGTATGTTTACAAATAATTGCACAAATACATGAGATTATATATGTATACATATGTAGTAAGAAAATGTATGAATGGGTTTCAAATGGAAGTAATATGTATTTGTGAATAACTTTATTGCTTGTAATATCTTGGTCATATATGCCTAACATACTAATCTAACATGGATATGTGATGGTATGTTTTAAATATAATGATGCAAAGGAATTATACATAGTGATTTGCAAAGATATGCACTTATGAAATAACAACATGTTTATTTCCATATATTCATAGTTCTTATGAATACATGCATTACTATTCTGTGAAAAAGAAAACCTCACTATAAGGATTGTAGCACCCTAGTTCTCTTAACCTAACGATATTAATAATTCAACTCCTTAATCATGCATTACTATTCTGTCAAAAAGAAAACCTCACTATAAGGATTGTCTTATACCAAAGCTTAACTCAACATAAATATATAAATGTTAAAGTATAATATTATATTATATAAAAGTACTATAACAACATTACAATTCTTCATATACAAAACAATTGTACTTTTACAAGATTTCCAACATAACATAAAAAATCCTCGAAATACAAAAAGGAACCAAAAAGAAAACTTTATACTTTATATTCTTTAATGGCTTATGTTGGCTAACTCATAGATATCAACCTTGAGAATAACTTCTATCTCCACAACCTACACGGATGAAACACCCGTGCTAAGCTATAAAGCTTAGTAGGGAACTTAAAACATGATAAATTACCACTCACAGCTATCGTCAACAACCACTCAACATGTATCAAACAATAATACAATGGTTTAATACTAATACATTACCAATAAGAAGATAATCAGAATTTAAAATTTATATCTTATAAAGATCATTTGTAATCTGCATATTATTTAAGAATTTAAATTCTTACAACCATATGGATACCTTAACCATAAATTTGAAAATTCTAACTTTGTCCTTATCTTATCATTTTATCTTACTAAACATACCATTTTATAATACATTTCTAATTTGTCATGATACTCTTAAGTTCAAACATATATTAAATTTACATTCGGTGACTTTTAAATGCAACACGTGCATAAGTAAGGATTCACACTTCTATTCACATGTCATCATACTTTGTTATAAAAGATATCTATAATTATAAGACTGCACATAGATCAAAATAGCTAGTGGAAACCATCAACTAAAATTTTACTTATTTAAGATTAATATGTAGGAATTACTCATATCAAATCTTCATATAAAGCTAAAGACAAATAATTATAAGGAAAATATTCACTAACACCATCCTTGAAAGACATTCTATTCACCAGTAACAACACATATATCTTGAATTCCTATGCCTAAGATATAGTATGAACTCCTATCAAGATTTCATACATTCCTTCATAACGAGTCACGCAAGTCCTTTCATAATATCAAGCAAAAATTATGAGTCTATAAAGAACACACGTTCATCATTACTTTTCATAATTAATAGATCATTAATATACAAAGTCATATCATATTATTTATTTTGCACATGTGATGCTAGCTACCATGAATCTCTTTATATATATTTAATCATGTGGTCTCCTTTTTTCATCATACTTACTATATGTATTATAAGAATTTCATATAATAATATAATAATGATTTAGGAACTATGGTGATTGTTAAATATTCTAACTTAATATGGTGTTTTCCTTTTGCAATTGAATCAGGCTTGCATTATTCTAAAGAAGTGGATATGGGCTCAGAACATACCCGAAGGTATGAGATCAGAACATATCCGATGATATGAAATCAGCGAACCCAAACGGGGGTCGGTTATAACAAAAATGGGGTTGTTCACATCAACGTTAAACTTTTAAACCCAAACAAGGTCACCTTAAACTTTTAATTTCAAGTGGACTTAAATAGGTCAAAATTGTTCAAAAGTAGCTGCAAGGTACCCTAATAGGCATGCCTATCTATCTACGTCTTAGACTCAATGCAGGCAATTAAATCCTTTCATAAAAACTCACTTTGCTTTACTCTAACTTTATTCACATAAGTTTAATCATATCTATATGTATACGCTTATAAACAAATATATACTCATATGAACTATGTAAGGGAAACATGATATGACTACTTCCACTTTTAAGCATTACTATCATTTATTTATAAAGAGGTCATGGCATGTATTTCCACAAGATCACATATGTAAACTACATTTATCATCTCATTATATTGATTGCCTCTATTCAAAGTATACATGCCCACATATCTATATTTCCATATTTCTTTTAAACATATCATATGCTTTTGTTTATGATTATAAATTCATATTTGTATAAGCTTTGTATTATCATACTTGTATGATATATTTATAGAAACAATAATTATATATAAATGCATATGCATGTCTACATCATAAAAGAGTAAAAGCATATTTCAAGATTTAAACCCATTCATGTATAATCACGCTATGTTTATGTTATAAGTACACGTATACTTTTTAATAGAATTGCTTCTTCATATATGTAAAGTTGACATTTGAGCTATACACAACATTAACCTCAATAGATTAATAATAAACATATATATTCTTTAGTATATATAATTCATGTGTGTATATATATATATATATATATATATATATATATTAGGCAAATCAAAGTTAGGTCATATAACCAAGTACAATAACTTTAAGTTCATTATTATGTAAACAACAAGATAGATCATCATTGTATACAAGTATACATAACATGATATGCTTTCATTTTCTTGGTCCACATACCTTAACACTAAATGAACATTTATGGTAACATTATAATATCTAACTATCACATCTATCCTATCTGCATATAAGAATGTTCACATATATTAGGCATCCATTTACATATAATTATAGTTATAACTTA
Organism: Excoecaria agallocha; assembly: GCA_037975025.1. NCBI lineage: Eukaryota > Viridiplantae > Streptophyta > Magnoliopsida > Malpighiales > Euphorbiaceae > Excoecaria > Excoecaria agallocha. Next base: position 85,644,287 of record CM075807.1, read on the forward strand.
TAGTATTAAGGTTCTTTAAAAACTTTACTAACATATATAATTCCATGTGCTTCCATGTAGGCACAAATTTAATATAACAACATTTAAACATTTATATGAAAGACATAAAAAAATTCTACCTCCAAAAATCTGCATAAAGGAGAAATTTTGGACCTAACTTGTGTGCCATTTTTTATTTGGAAAACGTCATTTTTAGCCATAGTGACCTTCTACAAACTTCTTCCCATATAGGTTCAGTTTCCAAAACATCAATATTCATCTTCATATCATGTTTGTAAATTGAGAGATTGAAGAAAAACCACAAACTATTCATGACACAAAATTGATTTTTATCAACAATTAGGAAATTCATAAAATAAAATGGGCACAGAACTAGACCAACTTCCCTTCATGAAAGTTGTGCTCCTATGTATTTAGTTTACCCAAAATTTTATATCATAACATGTTGAATTTCCTACTAATACTTATGCCAAAAAAACTAAGATCTATTCTTTGACAGTAAATAACAGTTCCTACGAGATTCAAGCTAGTTTTAAGAGAAGTTAGAAACTGATTTAGAAGTGACTTCCTGCTACAAAAATATGCATTAATGTCTCAATAAAACATACCAATTGGAATCATTCAATTTACTTTTTTAAAACTCAAGTTATTAACAAAGTAATATAGCTAGGTCAAACGAACTTAACCCAGAATTTTTATAACAAAATTGCATGTAGTTATTTATTTTTTTTAAACTTTATAATAATTATTTTCCAACAATAGACTTTTAAATTATTTTCTATATCCTCACATTCTACCACAATTTGAATGAATTTTAACTTGTTCATAGAACTAAATCACATAAATCTTAATTATATATACACATGCAAAGTAAGAAATCTAGATTGAATTCCTACAATTGTAGCCACATCACAAAATACATCTAATATAATTATAATCCATATTTTCACATTTCAAACCCATATGCAGTAACGAAGAAGTTCCCAAACTGAAATTGTAATTATAATTCCTCAAAATGCTTTTATTGCTTTCTCTTTCTTCTTCTCCAATCTTCTAGTCCTCCTTTACTTTAGTAATCTTCCTTTGTCTAACCCTTCCATCCATGCATGTAACTAGAATTAAGGGGCAGTTTACTCAAGTGTGTGGTGGCCAAATTTACAAAAAGAAAAAGACGAAGATTTACAGCTTTTAGTGAGAGAAAGAGTAGAGAAATCACTAAAGTTTTTTATAGAAAGGAAGAGAGAATGAAAAATATGCTCTCCCTCAAGCTTAACATCACACTTTCCTTAAGAACAAAAATGAAATTCTCTCTCATACATGCAAGGGTTATAGCCCTAAAATAGGAGGCTAAAAATGTGTTTTGGTCCCTCATTTAATTGCATGAAACAATTATGCCCAAAAAGATTCTTTCTCTTTTTAAATTATACCCCACATTTTCTTCCTTCACAATTGACCTACAAGCTTATCTTCTCTCTTTCAATTTTACCTCATCATAAACTATCTCTTATAAAATTAACCCTACTCATTTATTATTTTTAACATTAACCTCTAAGTTTCTATCATAACATTTAATTCACACATTCATCACATAATTAATTACAACCTATTTATAGTACTTATATCCTAATTGATCATTATTGAAATAATTTTTTTTTTCAAAAGCAATAATTTATCCTTCGAATATAAATTAACTTATAATTTTATCTCAATTGACCACTTAGCTTTAATTTCTTTTTAATTGTGTTTTACCATACAAAATTTTTAATTAGCTTTCTACTCCTCGATCACTTATTGAAACACCCTAAACCACATCTTTACTATAAATAATACAATCTACGTCATTTTATCCAAATAATCATATAACTAATATACTAATCAGGATTCTCACATCTTTACTGTACATTTAAATTTGAATAAGCATATTGACTTCATATGCAATCCCAACATCTTAATAATTATACTATATCATCATACTTTAGCCATTTTTCTTTCATGTGTAGCATTCGGCATTTCAGCACATTTATATAGAGTATTATAGCTTCTAGATGCATGCATAAACCAGCATTCTCACTATGAGCTTATTACAAACTTCATTTCCATATAACTTACATATACATATATTACAACCCTTATACATATTAAAACATGTAAGGAACTAAACAAGATTTATCAAAAGTTTCCTACATCCACTTCTATAGACCGGTGTTGGCCTGTCCTGATGCAGAAAAAGTTCCTTTGCAAAAGCCTTGACTACCAAAAACCTACACGGATCAAAATAACCCGTGCTAAGCTATACAGCTTAGTGGGGAATTCTAAACATGAAAGACAACCACTCACAATGGTCGTCAAAAATATAGGACATATAAAACAATTGAATAATAATAATATTTACATGTCAAGAAAAAGTAAAATATAGCATACTTGATTACATACAATTAATGATGAGATCTGTATATAATGTAAATAGATACCAACTCATGCTTATGGAACCGCAGTTAAACAAGATAAATCATATATCAGAAGCATAGTTCATACGGTAATTAACTGTGAAATATTAATGCTTTTCCTTAGCCTGCTTAGGTTCTAAGAGTGGATAACGGGATCGGTGGATACCCGAGAGTATCAACGGTAGATATCCGAAGATATCAAAACTATGGACCCAATCAGGGCCAACTATACGGTGGACCGGTCAAGGACCCAAAAGGGTCAAGCAACAACCCAAATGAGTTGTACAAGATCCAGCAGGATCAACTATACTGTGGACCTAAAAAGGTCGATTGTGGCAGCTGCAATTCCCTATAGGCGCCTATCTATCCACATCTGAACTCTATTGCAGGCAATACTTTATTCATGCTCATACACTCATATACATAATCATATCATAAACTTGATCATATTCTCATTCAGCATCTCACATATTCATAGTCATGCTAAAACATCATCTATCTCATAGGGCAAATACATGCTCGTACACTCATAAACATAATTATAAATATACATACCTGTAGGTACATTCGCATATAGTAGGATTATTCTTATAAGCATGTTTATCTATATATATGCCTTTATCATCATTCAACTCATGTGCAGTTTCATATCATAGAATTACATATGTGTACATCAATTTAGCATATAACAATCATGTACAAATCTAATTATATGTATAAGTTAGATATTTTCATCACTAATATTTATTTATATACACATACGAATATATATATATGCCTATAAATCCTTCATTTATAGTCATATTACATGCCCTATCCAATTTATTTTACAATCACATAAACAACTTTTTATTTCAATTAAGTAAAAGTCATAGAATAAAATATCACAAAAATCTGCACAGGGCAGCATTCTGGACTTGACTTGTGAGCCAAATTTGAAATTGAAGATGTCATTTTTAGGCAAAATAGACTTCTACAATCTTATTCCCCTATGTGTCTAGTTTCCAGAGCATCAAAATTAATCTTAATATCTGGTCTATAACGCGATTTATTTGAAAAACACTATAGGCTGATCATAGAACCAAAACAGTGGGGGCTGTTACTTATAAAAATTCATAGCATAAAATCAAGAGAGATTTAGACCAACATTTCTGAATCATAAACGTACTCCTAGGTATCTAGTTTACTCAGAATTTTACAGAATAATATTTTGACTTCTCTACTATTACTTATTCCCAAAATACCAACATCTGTACCCTAACAGTCCCAACAGATTCAACGAATTTCATGCTAATTATTTGACAAACTTAGAAATAAAATTAGGCATTACTTCCTTCATATAAAATGTGTCTTTATGAGTCTATTTTTCATATAAATTAATTTCATGTCATTATGATCATTTTACATTCAGATATCTCAATTTTTCCCCAACCTGGTCAAGAATCCGAATTTAGAAGTTTTCCTAAATTCAATAAATCATAAAAAATATCTAGAGACAGAATTTGATTGTGATTTCTTCTTATGAAATCTTTGTATATAAGTATAGTTTAAGACCCAATTAGAATCATCTAATTATCTATTTTCAAACTCAAGATATTACCAAAATAGTACAACTAGGTCTAGTGAACTCAAACCCAGAATTTTTAAGACTCACATGCATTTCTTATCTTGTGTTCTCTTTACTTTTCTCTAGATTTCAAGCCAACCACAACATGTTCCAGTAGATAATTTCACATGCAATATGAATAATCCTAAGTTCCCATACCTTAGCCAAAAACAACAATAAAATCTCTATGTCTTTAACTTCTTGCAATCTCTTTCCCTTTGTTCTTTCTTCCTTCCTCTTCTCCTTCACAAACATCATCATCAATCAAATTTCCAACACTTATTTAATATTCTCTCCAATCAAAATGAAAAGCAAAGAGAAGAAGATGATGAAGGATTCATTAACATAATAATTACCTTAGCTTAATTCCTTAAACTCTTGATGAACCAACAAAATTATCACCTAATTTTCTTGAGATGATCTAGTAGAGATAAAAGAAAGAAGAAGAAGATGAATTTCTGGATTTCTCTCTTCAAAATGCCGACCTCCCTCTCTAATTCTCACTTTCTCTTTCATTCCACTAACACACACACATATATATAGTGCTTTGGTAAATGTCCTCTTTAATCCCTCAAGATTTTGCATGTCACATTAAAACCATGCACCTTTTTGCATGTTATAAAGTGACCTCCCCACTAACTCTTTTTCTTAAATTGACCTCTCAATTATTCATTTATCCACATTTGCCTCTAAAGATGCTGTAATTGCAAATTTACCCCAAAATAATACTTTTTACTTCAATTGCACCCTCAATTAATATTAAACCTTATTCATAAATTTTATTTTCATGCAATTAACATAATAATTTACCCCATTGACCCTTACTCATACAAAATTCTCATTTAAAAATATGCAAATTAAATTAGGGTCATGTATGGGGTCTCACAATTCTCTCCCCCTTAAGGAATTTTGTCCTCGAAATTCATACCTGAATTAAACAACTGAGGATATTGCTTCTTCATGGTTGCCTCTAGTTCCCAAGTTACTTCTTGTAACCCATGATGTTGCCAGAGTACTTTAACCAGAGGGATCTGCTTATTTCTCAATTGCCTGATCTCCCTAGCCAGGATTTCCTTCGGTTCCTCATCATAAGTGAAATCCGGCTGTAACTGAATATCTTGAACTTGTAACTTGTGAGATTCATTCGAGCGATATCTTCGAAGCATAGATACATGAAACATGTCATGAAGCATGGCCAATTCCATAGGAAGAGCCAACCTGTAAGCCACTGGTCCGACTCTTTGAAGAATTTCATACGGACTAATGAATCTCGGACTGAGTTTTCCCTTTTATCCAAATCTAAGCACTTTTCTCCAAGGAGATACCTTCAAAAATACTTTTGTCACCCACCTGGTACTCGATATCCCTTCTTTTAAGGTCAGCATATGATTTCTGCCTGTCACTCGCTTCTTTCAGCCTCTGCTTGATAACTTGAACCTTTTCTTCTGTATCTCTAACAAGGTCAGGACCAATTAACTTACATTCGGTCAACTCTGTCCAGCAGACTGGAGTTCTACATTTTCTGCCATATAAATCCTCATATGGTGCCATTTGAATACTCTTCTGATAGCTGTTATTATAAGCAAATTCCATTAAGGCTACATATTTATCCCAACTTCCAGAAAACTCCAAAGCACATCCCCTCATCATATCTTCGAGAATCTGAATAACCCGTTCGGATTGCCCATCCATTTGAGGATGAAAAGTTGTACTGTACTTGAGCTGTGTTCCCAAAGCTTGCTGTAAACTCTGCCAAAATCTCGATGTAAACCTTGGATCTCGATCCGAAATTATAGACACAGGTATACCATATAATCGTACAATCTCATTCACATACAATTCTGCAAGCCTATCCATGGAATAATCTGTTCGAACTGGTAAAAAGTGAGCTACTTTTGTTAACTTATCCACTATTACCCAAACAACATCATATTTCCTTTGAGAAAGAGGCAAACCGGTAACAAAATCCATGGTAATGTCTTCCCACTTCCACCGTGGAATCGGAATGGGATTCAGAAGACCTAAAGGAAACTGATGTTCTGCTTTCACTTGCTGACATGTTAGACATTTAGAAACATAATCAACAATATCCTTCTTCATGCCAGGCCACCAGGAAAACTGTTTCAACTCTTGATACATCTTGTTCCCACCTGGATGCATAGTAAATGCAGTATTATGTGCTTCATGCAACAATATTCTTTTCACTTCTTTGTCATCAGGAATACACAACCTGTTATGGTAGTATACACCACAATCTTCTTTCACTAAAAAACTAGATTGATTACCTTCACAAACTGCTTTAACAATCAGTTGTAACTTTACATCATCCTTCTGAGCATCAATCATTGTCTGCCTAACCATAGGCTTAACTTTAAACTGTGCTAGTAAAGCACCATCAGAAGCAAATTTCCATCTGCACTGTTTTAACATCAATACTGCCATTGACTTACGACTCAAGGCATCAGCAACCACATTTTCTTTTCCTGGGTGGTAGTCAACTATACAATCATAATCTTTGAATAGTTCCAACCATCTCCTCTGCCTCAAATTAAGTTCTTTTTGAGTAAGCAAGTACTTGAGGCTTTTATGATCAGTATAAATCCTGCATTTTTCCCCATACAAGTAATGTCGCCAAATCTTTAAAGCAAATACCACAGCTGCCAGTTCTAAATCATGAGTCGGGTAGTTCTATTCATGTGATTTCAACTGTCTAGATGCATAAGCTACAACTTTACCATCTTGCATCAATACACAACCCAAACCAACCTTAGATGCATCACTGTACATTGCATACTCTTTCCCTGCCACAGGTTGAGTCAACATTGGAGCTTCAGTCAACATTTTCTTCAACCTTTCGAAGCTTGCTTGACAATGATCAGACCATTCAAACTTAATATTCTTTCTTAACATCTTAGTGAGGGGTGAAGCAATGACAGAAAAACCCTTCACAAAACGACGATAATAACCTGCCAACCCAAGAAAACTTCTAATTTCATGCACATTCCTGGGTGGTCTCCAATTAACAATAGCTTCAATTTTATTTGGATCAACCCTAACACCTTCAGCAGATACAACATGACCTAGGAAAGAAACTTCCTTAAGCCAGAAGTCACACTTACTCAATTTGGCATACAACTCATTTTCTTTCAAAGTTTGTAATACAATTCTCAGATGTTCAACATGTTCAGCTTCATTTCTGGAGTAAATTAATATGTCATCAATAAATACTACAACAAATCGATCCAAGTAGGGTCTGAATACCCTATTCATGAGATCCATGAATGCAGCAGGAGCATTAGTCAACCCAAATGGCATGACTAAAAATTCATAATGCCCATAACGAGTTCTAAATGCAGTCTTAGGAACATCCCCATCTTTAACTCTGAGCTGATAATATCCTGATCGCAAATCTATCTTTGAAAACACACCAGCACCACTTAACTAATCAAATAAATCCTCTATTGGTGGCAAAGGATATTTGTTCTTCACTGTCACTTTGTTCAACTGTCTATAATCGATACACATTCTCATAGACCCATCCTTCTTCTTAACGAATAAAATCGGAGCACCCCAAGGTGACACACTGGGTCTGATAAACCTTTGTCTAATAATTCCTGTAATTGAATCTTCAACTCTTTTAATTCAGATGAAGCCATTCTGTATGGTGCCCTAGAGATCGGGGCTGTACCAGGTAACATATCAATAGATAACTCAACATCTCTTTCTGGGCGAAGACCAGGTAATTCCTCAGGAAATACTTTTGGAAATTCTTTCACAATCGGTATTTTGTCAAGCTCCACTGTATCCCTTTTTGAGTCAAGGACTAAAGCTAAAAATTCTTCACATCCTTTTCTAAGGCAACGTCTATCTTGCATTGCTGATATAACATTAGTTGATAGCTTAGAACAATTGCCTTCTACTACGACTTCCTTTCCTTCATCATTCCTGAGGGTTACCGTTTTCATTTCACAATTCACCACTGCATGATGCTTGGATAACCAATCCATTCCCAAAATTACATCAAACTCATGAAAAGGCAATACAATCAAATTTGCTGGAAACTCTCTCCCTTGAACTACTATAGGACAGTCTTTACACACCTTATTAACAATTGTACTATGTCCCAATGGACTAGTTACACATACATCAAAATCTAACTATTGTGTTTTAAAACTAGCTCTACCCGAAACCCCAATACAAACATAAGAATGAGTAGAGCCAGGATCAATAAGTGCATGTATGTTACAATTATAAAGAGAAAAAGTACCAGCTATGACGTCTGGAGCATTCTGTTCCTCCCGAGCCTTCATTGCATAAGCTCGTCTAGCAACCACTTGAGTAGGAGGTCTATCAACTGTTTCTGACATATTCTGGAATTGAGATCCATGATGATCTGGTCCAAACCTTCCTCTGCCTCAACCTCTTCTAGATGGGGGTGCATTAGAAGCTCCCCTGCTATTCTGTTGCTTAAAACCCTGATCCGACTTCAAAGGACAATTGGCCATAAAATGATCAGCACTGCCACATCTAAAGCATTCTCCAGCCAGTTTCCTGCAACTACCCCAATGATGCCTGGAACAAAGGGAACACTCAGGTGCTTGTCTCCCACTCTGTCTTCCTGAAGCTTCCTTCTCATTTTTAAACTTTGCAGAAGATTCTTGTTTCTTTCCTTTATTAGAAGAACTGAAAATAGATCCCGCAGGCTGACTTCCTTGAGTTCCTCTAAATCTTTTTCCAGTAGATGATCCTTCCCTGGAACCACTTCTTTTATGCTCCCTCTCTCTTTTAGCGATCTCATACTTTTCAATTTTCATAGCAGTTGTGACCAGTTGATTAAAATCTACCACATTTAAGGATGAGAATCCGAACAATTTTTCTTTGATTCGGTCATTTAGCCCATCTTCAAAGTGCCTGCATTTAAATATTCCTGTCAACATCTCTTTGGGAACATATTTGCATAATCGGCTAAATTCCTTTTCATATTCAGCCACATATAGAGCTTTTTGCCTCAGACTCAGAAACTGCTTCAATTTCTCCTCCTTGTAAGCCTCAGTAACATATTTTTTTTCTGAACTCCCCCTTAAAGAATTCCCAAGTAAGTAGATCAGGTAACTGAGGTTGTCTCAAAATCAACTTCCACCAATCATATGCCATGCCTTGAAGTAAGGACACAGCACAAGATACCTTATGATTTGCAGGACAGTTTATTTCATCAAATATCCTCTCCAGTCTTTCTAACCAGAACTTAGCTTCTTCAGATTGTTCTAGATTGGTGCCCATAAATTCTTGTGCCCCATGCTTTCTAATTTCAGAGATTGGAGCCTTGGGCATGGTCATTCTTTGTAGAATCTGGGCCATATCTTGAGATATTTTTAACAAGGTCTCTCCAGGAACTGCGGTAGGAGTTTCATTTCGATGCGAAGAGGAAGTCATTAGATTAGAAGGATTTGATCTAACCGGTAAATTACTTTCAGCTGATTCTTCTATAGTATCCCTAGTGGAGTTCTCCATCTTTAATCTATAAGAAAACAGGAACTTTTGCATTAGGCCAACACAACACTATCTCATATTAAAAGATCTTATACTTACATTGCCTAGAAAATGCTAAACCTATGCTCTGATACCAAATTGAAACACCCTAAACCACATCTTTACTATAAATAATACAATCTTTGTCATTTTATCCAAATAATCATATAACTAATATACTAATCAGGATTCTCACATCTTTACTGTACATTTAAATTTGAATAAGCATATTGACTTCATATGCAATCCCAACATCTTAATAATTGTACTATATCATCATACTTTAGCCATTTTTCTTTCATGTGTAGCATTCAGCATTTCAGCACATTTATATAGAGTATTATAGCTTCTACATGCATGCATAAACCAGCATTCTCACTATGAGCTTATTACAAACTTCATTTCCATATAACTTACATATACATATATTACAACCCTTATACATATTAAAACATGTAAGGAACTAAAAAAGATTTATCAAAAGTTTCCTACATCCACTTCTATAGACTGGTGTTGGCCTGTCCTGATGTAGAAAAAGTTCCTTTGCAAAAGCCTTGACTACCAAAAACCTACACGGATCAAAATAACCCGTGCTAAGCTATACAGCTTAGTGGGGAATTCTAAACATGAAAGACAACCACTCACAATGGTCGTAAAAAATATAGGACATATAAAACAATTGAATAATAATAATATTTACATGTCAAGAAACAGTAAAAGATAGCATACTTGATTACATACAATGCATGATGAGATCTGTATATAATGTAAATAGATACCAACTCATGCTTATGGAACCGCAATTAAACAAGATAAATCATATATCAGAAGCATAGTTCATACGGTAATTAACTGTGAAATATTAATGCTTTTCCTTAGCCTGCTTAGGTTCTAAGAGTGGATAACGGGATCGGTGGATACCCGAAAGTATCAACGGTAGATATCCGAAGATATCAAAACTATGAACCCAATCAGGGCCAACTATACGGTGGACCGGTCAAGGACCCAAAAGGGTCAAGCAACAATCCAAATGAGTTGTACAAGATCCAGCAGGATCAACTATACTGTGGACCTAAAAAGGTCGACTGTGGCAGCTGCAATTCCCTATAGGCGCCTATCTATCCACATCTGAACTCTATTGCAGGCAATACTTTATTCATGCTCATACACTCATATACATAATCATATCATAAACTTGATCATATTCTCATTCAGCATCTCACATATTCATAGTCATGCTAAAACATCATCTATCTCATAGGGCAAATACATGCTCGTACACTCATAAACATAATTATAAATATACATACCTGTAGGTACATTCGCATATAGTAGGCTTATTCTTATAACCATGTTTATCTATATATATTCCTTTATCATCATTCAACTCATGTGCACTTTCATATCATAGGATTACATATGTGTACATCAATTTAGCATATAACAATCATGTACAAATCTAATTATATGTATAAGTTAGATATTTTCATCACTAATATTTATTTATGTACACATACGAATATATATATATGCCTATAAATCCTTCATTTATAGTCATATTACATGCTCTATCCAATTTATTTTACAATCACATAAACAACTTTTTATTTCAATTAATTAAAAGTCATAGAATAAAATATCACAAAAATCTGCACAGGGCAGCATTCTGGACTTGACTTGTGAGCCAAATTTGAAATTGAAGATGTCATTTTTAGGCAAAATGGACTTCTACAATCTTATTCTCTATGTGTCTAGTTTCCATAGCATCAAAATTAATCTTAATATCTTGTCTATAACTCGATTTATTTGAAAAACACTATAGGCTGTTCATAGAACCAAAACAGTGGGGGCTGTCAATTATAAAAATTCATAGCATAAAATCAAGAAAGATTTAGACCAACATTTCTTCATCAAAAACGTACTCCTAGGTATATAGTTTACACAGAATTTTACAGAATAATATTTTGACTTCTCTACTATTACTTATGCCCAAAATACCAACATCTGTACCCTAACAGTCCCAACAGATTCAACGAATTTCATGCTAATTATTTGACAAACATAGAAATAAAATTAGGCATTACTTCCTTGATATAAAATGTGTCTTTATGAGTCTAGGTTTCATAGAAATTAATTTCATGTCATTATGATCATTTTACATACAGATATCTCAATTTTTCCCCAACCTGGTCAAGAATCCGAATTTAGAAGTTTTCCTAAATTCAATAAATCATAAAAAATATCTAGAGACAGAATTTGAGTGTGATTTCTTCTTATGAAATCTTTGTATATAAGTATAGTTTAAGACCCAATTGGAATCATCTAATTTTCTATTCTCAAACTCAAGATATTACCAAAATAGTACAACTAGGTCCAGTGAACTCAAACCCAGAATTTTTAAGACTCACATGCATTTCTAAGGAAACGACAGACACAATTTTGTGTTTACCATGTGTCCTGACCTATTTTTACTCATAATTGTTATTTTGTTAAGAAATTGTTTCCAAAGTTTAACTAGAGGATTTTAAAGTAATTTGGCCATAAGCATAAGGGTCTAATAGGCAAACCCATACGGTATATTGTAACTACCACAGTTTGACCCCATCTGGGTCCATAGTTTGACTCTATTTGTGTCCATAATTTATCCCCGCTAGTGACAACAATCTTAACACTATTGTCTCTATAGGTTTTGATACGTTCGAGTATCCACATAATTAAATACCTATAGGTATCCACAACACCCATTACCACACCTAGAAAACTTTGCAGGCACTCATAGGAAAATGAGAAGGGAAGAAATGCATATTAGTCAAATATATAATACTCATATCAAAATTTGTAAACCAATATTATTATAATATGAATGCCATGAAAATGTTATTGTGATTTCATTTATTACGTTTATTATTTTAATCTATTTATGTTGTGTACTTAGAACAACCACTTTGAGTGGTTGTTCAATATTTATGGTTCCTCACTAAGCTTTATAGCTTAGTACAGGTGCTTTATCAGTGTAGGTTTCCAAGCTAGGACTTTTCCTCAAGGAAACAACTTGTATAAAGAAGGCCAACACGAGTATTAGAAGGAGTTAAAAGTATGAAGTCTATATTTTGGCCTTACATTATGCAATTAACATTTTTTACAAGAAATTATGTATGTAAATATGATGAGGTATATGTCAAATTTTGTAATGTATAAAGATTCACTTTTGTAAGCTAATTTGGAATGGTAACATACATACTTTATGCTTTAACTTCACATGAGAATTATGTATAGTAAAACTATATAAAAGACATATATTTTAGTTAGTAAAGAATACAAACAACAAATAAATAAGTTATAATTATGTTGATGAGATATGTATGATGATAAGAATAGGTGATTATAAAGGGCATTACATTTTTTGGTATCAAAGCCTATGTTTTTTATGTTTTTGAAAATAGAAGTTTAAGAACATGCATGTATGGAATATTATTCATGTTGTCCTAATGCAGATTTCCCTATTTTCCTATAGATAGTATATAATGAAGGGATCTAGGGAAGCGGTAGAGGAAATGGCTAAAAGTAATTTACCAATGAGATTAAATCCCTCCAACCTAGAATCTTCAGCTTTGACTGAGGATCATATACTTATTGCTATTCTTGAGGAATCATTATTAAAGATTTTCCAAGATATGGATTAAATTTTAAAAAGGATGACTCTACCCAAAGCTCCTATAGTAGAGAGCAAAAACTATGGTAGAGAAGAGTTTTTGGGTACTACTTTAGAGGAATCTGAGAAAGTAAAATTCTTGTTAGAGAAAGTTAGAAAAGTGTTTGATGGAATATGATGTCCAGTTTGTTCAAAGGTGACTTGTGTTGTATCTTTACTATAGGAAACAACATATGATTGGTGGAAGCTTGTGCTTAAATAGCCTCAATTACCATATCTACTCGCATGGAAATTCTTTGAGGAATATTTTAAGAGGAAATATGTTACTAAAGCTTATAAAGAAGCAAAATTGTGGCAATTTTTAAGCCTAGAACAAAGAGGTATGAATGTGACAGAATATGAGAAAGATTAGCAACTGAAACAAATATGTACCATAATCGATGTTAGTTGAAGCTTTTAGATGTTGATAGTTTAAAATAAGTTGAATGATAGAATTAAAGAGAATTTCATTAGACCTATATCTTTGAACTTGTGAATTTTTATCAACTTGTCCGAACAACCATTTGAGTATAATAAATGAATTGGCTAAGAAAGAAAAAGAACATAAAAGAAATGTGGCTAAAGGTGGCTCCTTAATTGGAAAGAGACCAAGGGGTGTACAAAAAAATCAACTACCTAAGTCTATTAATAGTCCTGCTACCAAGGGAGACAATAAAGGCCATCTACAATATCTAGATCTAATAGGGAAATGTTAGTAAGATAAAGTAAAGGGCAACCACCCTAATGCTTTCATTGTTATAAAAGACATTAGGGCATATATAGAATGTTAACAAGTGTTTTTTAAGTATTGTAGCATTGACCACTATATGGCAAATTGCCCTATAAAATAAGAGTAAAGATCTACCCAACAAGGTAATAGGGGAGCTTCTAATGCACTCCCAATTGATAGAGAACATGGTAGAGTGCAAGATGGATTGAATTAATTTGGATCCTAGTATAGAAATGTATCCGAGATTGTTAATCAACCTATAAATCTATCATCCCAGCTTGGTCATATGTGATGAAAGCTCGTAAAGATATGGATGCCCTGAAAGTGATAGCGAGTATTTTCTCTCTTTAACACTGACGTACATGTATTTATTGATCCTGGCTCCACACATTCATATATTTGCATTAGGGAAATGGGTAGAAACATGTCATATGTGGATTAGTTAGATTTTGATATATGTGTAACTAGTCCTTTGGGCTATAGTGTTTGTGTTAATAAAGTACATAAAGTTTGTCTTGTTGTGATACAAGAGAAGGAATTTTTGGCTTATCTAATTAAGCTACCATTTCATTAATTTAATGTAATATTGGGCATGGATTGGTTGTCAAAACATCAAGTAGTAGTATATTATAGGGTAAAGATAATAACACTTAGAGATGTTGATAGTAAAGAAATAATAGTTTAAGGCATTCTAACTAAACCCTTAACAAATGTGATATCAAATATGCAAGCTAGATGTTTCCTTAGAAAGGGGTGTGAAGCTTTTTTAGCTTTGATAGTTGACTCAAAAAGGGAGAAAGTAAACTTTAAGGTATACTAGTGCTTAATGAATTTCTCGAGGTATTCCCAAAAGAATTACCTAGCCTTCCACTTGGAAGACAAATGGAGTAATGCATAGAAATCCTACCTTGTACAACTCTCATTTCGAAGGCACTGTATAGAATGGCACCATCAAAATCAAAGGAATTAAAAGTTCAATTACAAGAGCTATTAGAAAAAGGCTTTATTAAGCCTAGTGTGTCACCATAGGATGCACCAAAAAGATGGCTCTTTGAGGGTGAGTATACATTATAGATGGCTTAACAAAGTAACATGAAGAACAAGTACCCATTGCCATGAATAGAAGATTTTCTTAGTCAGTTGAAAGGTGTTGGCGTGCTTTTAAAGTTCAAGTTTTAATTAAGAACTATTAACTTCGAGTAAAGGATGAGGATACTCTAAAAGCTACTTTTAGAACCTGGATGGCCATTATGAATTCTTAGTTATGCCTTTTTGGTTAACCAGTGCATAAGCATCTTTTATAAATTTAATGAATAAGGTGTTTAAAGGTTACTTAGACTAGTTTATAGTGGTGTTCATTGATGATATGCTATTCTATTATAAAATTGAATCTCAGCAAGGATAGAATTTAAAGATTGTGTTACAAACATTAAGGGAGAAGCAATAATATACCAAACTGAAAAAATGTGATTTTTAACTTAAGGAAGTTTCTTTCATTGGGCTTATTGTGACTTCTAAGGTATGAAAGTGGATCCAAATAAAGTTAAAGCCATTGTTAACTAGAAGCCACCTTGAAATAAGTTACTTTAAAAGGGTATCAATTTTGAGTGGATTGATTGATGGCAAGTAAGTTTTGAGGAGTTAAATAAGATGTTAATAAAAGCTCAAGTCCTAACACAACCTATATCGGGTAAAGAATATTCTATGTATAGTAATGCTTCCAAAAGTGGTTTGGGTTATGTATTGATGCAATATGGCAAAGTTATGGCATATGCATCAGGACAATTGAAATCTCATGAGCAGAACTACCATATGCATGACTTAGAATTAGTAGCAGTAGTGTTTGCTTTAAAAATTTGGAGGCACTACTTATATAGTGAAAGATGTAAGGTTTATACAGATCACATAAGTCTTAAGTATTTGCTTACCCAAAGAGAACTCAACTTTAGGTAGCATAGATGGTTGGAGTATTTTAAATATTATGATTGTATAGTCAACAACCACCCGCAAAGGCTAATGTAGTGGCTGATGCCCTAAATAGAAAGATGATGGCAACTATGATGTTACAACATTATAGATGGAAGTTTGCATCAGATGGTGTACTTATAGCTTAATTGAAAGCATGGCCTAATGTAAGATAAGAAATAATTGATGCTCAAAAGAATGATGGAAGATTATAATGAATAGTCTAATTAGTACATAAAGGAAGCCAATATGAGTACTCAACAAAAAAATGGGAGTGTGTATTATCAAAATAGGTTATGTGTACCAAATAATAAAGAATTGAAGAGAATGTTGTTGCGGGAAGCACACAACACAGTTTTAACCATGAATTCGGATGGTAATATGATGTATCAAGATTTGAAATAATTTTATTGGTAGCCCAATATAAAAAGATATTTGAGGGAGTATGTTTCTAAATGGCTGACTTGTCAACAGGTAAAAGTGGAGCACCAACTCCCCTCAAGATTGTTGATTCCCATTCCAATTCCATAATGGAAATGGGATAATATTACCATGGATTTTGTTATAGGTTTACCTCTCACACAAATAAAGCATGATGCAGTATAGGTGATTGTTGATAGATTGATTAAAAAACCTCATTTCATACCATTTTGGCTATATTATTCAATGGATAAATTGGTTAAACTATATATAAATGAAATTTTTTGGCTGCATGGAATACCAATATCCATAGTTTCTAATCGAGATCCAAGATTTGCATTTAGATTCTAGCAAAGTTTAAAATAAGCTTTGTGTACATAACTCCATTACAGCATAGCATTTCATCCTCAAATAATTGGGAAATCAAAAAGGGATATACAAGTATTAGAAGAAATGTTGAGCCTATGTGTTCGGGATTTTCTTGAAAGTTGGGATGAAAATATTGCCTTAATGGAATATGCATACAATAATAGTTATCAAGTTAGTATTGGTATGGCACCTTATGAAGCTTTGTATGGATGGAAATGTAAAACTCTAATTTGTTGGATAAAGCTTGTAATGGTCAAAAGTTTAAATTTTTGTGAATAATGTTTTTTTGAGCCATTAATAATATTTTTAGAATGACAATAAGTTCGATCATATTAGTGCTAATGCACTAGATTCCATAAGAACTCAAGAGTTAAGTGTTCTTAAAGGATAAATTAAATAATGATAGTTTAAATCCAAATTAATGATAGATTAATATATTTGAGAGGAAAATTTAGGATATGTGATGTTAAATGCATAAAAATGTGATTAGAAAAGATAAGTTAGTTGTGGAAACTATTATGTAAGAAAATGAAATTAAGGTTAAATAAATGATTATATTAATTCAAAGTTAGATTTATATTTAATATGCATGAAAAAATAAGATAGGAATGTGTTTGTTGAATTAAACAAATCTATATGTACATGACCTAATGATGGTCGAACAATAAAGTATAGGAATGGGAAAGCATACTTGGTGAAAATGATGAAACAAATTAAAATACCTCGATAAATTGATGAAATAACATTAATTGGATGATAATTGGAGAAGAAAAAAACAAAAAAGAAATGGAACTTCAAGTGGTCGGATGATAATCTAGCGGTCATCAAGTGATATTTTGATGGTTAATTAAACATTCAATATAAAATGAGTATAATAAGGATAAACAAACCTAGTGTGCTTGATTAGAACATTAATTTACATTTGACCGTAAATATGATTAAATGGATATAATGGTGTTCGCTTATGTTTTTAAATGGCTAATAGTTTATTTTGAATATGTATTACAATATAAAAGCTTAAAATGACCATGGGAATATATGAACCATGATAATATGTGAGGAACCATAATGTATGTATATGTATATTACTTTATCGAATGGTACAAATGGTGAAAATGGCATAATTCCATCAAGTTTGAATGATATTATTTATATTTGTTATAAATACATGCATGATGAGAATGAAAGAATAAGACATGAGAAAATAAGCCTTACGACATAATGCGAATGGCATGAATGGTTATGTGAAAATATGACATAAAGTGAAAAATAAAGCATTTGCCTTTAGTGTAAAGTGGGTAATCTAAGATTAAAAGATATAATGGTTAGCTATAGGGATTTATACTATGTAGTACCATGTGATAAACAAATGCATATTAGATTGATAATTGAGGCATTGGCCATGTCAAGTGGTCACCTCAATACATTTTAGAGGTGTTGGTCATGCTAAATGGTCACCTCCACCCATTTTGGACCAATATGATCATGCCAAATGCCTCTAACTTATTTGCATCATTGGAGTCCTCATCTCGCATATCCAGTTTGAGAGTTTCCACTAGATACTACTGAGGAAAAAAATATAATTATGCTAAAAAATAAGGACTAAATAATAAATTATGCATAAAAGATGTCAAATATGTGATAAAATAGTGAATAATGTCAAAAATATAATTAGCTGGTTAAAAAGGGGCCAAAAATATAATTATTTGAGAAAATGGAGGTAAAAATGTAAATTTACACTAAAAATGTGGTTAAAATAGTCAAAATGGTCAAATAGCTGAAAAGGGAATAATGAAATTAAGGAAAAGTTTTAGGGACCAAACTGTAATTTACCATAATGTAGGAAAAATATGAAGACTAAAATGTAAATTTGGGACTAAAGTGGAATAAAGACCAAAAAAAAGTAAAAAGAGTAAAATTTGTGAGAAATAATCAAATGTGTGTTAAAAAGGAAGTTTCGATACCAAATTGTAATTTTTCCCCTAATTATGGAATAAGGGAGAAAATACAGAAACAAGTAGTAATAAGGATTAGATAGTAATTTTGAAAAGTTAAAAGAGAAATTATGAGATAATATATAATATTAAGTAGTTAAGGATGAAAAATGGAAATATAAAATAAAATTAGTAGGGACCAAATGGTAATTTACCATTACTTAAGAGAGTTGTTAAAGAATAAAACATAATTTGAAGAGTTTAAATGACATAAAGGATATGAATAAAATAAAAAGAATAAATTTTGGCATTAAGACTATAGAATTATATGATGAAATAAGATTTAGGGTCTAAAATGTAATTGTTACTTAAAGTTGAAAAGTAAATAAATAAAAGACAAAAATAGTAATAAAAAGAATTAAACGACAATTAGAAGATTAAAATCTGATTAAATTATTAAGAAGGAAATGTACGAAGAATTAAATTAATAAAGACTAAAATGGAGTTTGCCATCATGTGGAGTCATTAAGGAGAATTAAAATACCAAATGGTAAGAAAAGATAAAATAAAAGGTGAAGAAAAGTAATCATATAATTAATGATATAATACATTCAATATTGTAAAGAAATGAAGGTGAGTAACTGAAGTATAAATAAAGTACAAAATAAGAATTAAAATATAATTAAGAAAAACAAAGAGCAATAATTGAGAGATGGACTACAGACACTTGTATATTTTACATAGATAAAGAAAAGAGAATTAATGAGGGAAAAGGAATTGTAGATAAGTTGTGTAGAAATTTTATAAGTTGCTAAAAAGGATTAAGAACCAAGGTTCAAATTTTAGGTAAACAAATATGTGACTTAATTTAATAGGACAAGGAAGCACAAATAAATTTGTGGATAAAGGCATAATAGAAAAACATAAGTTGAGATAAAATCATAAAGAATTAAGAAAAAAGTTAAAAGTTATAAATTCATTACATACAAGTATTAAACCCCAAGCTGCATATTTGAAGTATGTGTATATAATTAAGTATAACTAGTGAATCAGGGGAAAACAAATAACAATTTAACGACAAAATAACAAACAAGAAACAATGAGGTCAAAAATTACGCCAAAGACCTAATTTTACAATGACAGAGAAAAAGATTTAAGAAATGAAAATTCAAAGAAAATATAAAAATATAGATTTGAGATTGAATGTAAATTTTCAATAAAAGTCAAAGTATAAGGTGATGAACTAAATTATTGATCTTTCAAATGAAAATGCATAATTTGAAGGAATCAAAAACAAAAATCGAAAGAGAAATATTAAAAACTATTTGAAACAAAACAATAATGATGAACTATAAATCAAACCAGACACATGTAAAGTAATTATATTATGAAGATATCGAGAAGATAAATGTTCAATTCATGAGAAATGCAACTGATTTGGACAAAGTAAAACTTAATAATGAAAAGCCAAGTCATACAATGAGTAAAGAAAAGCAAAGTAATGATTTGAAAATCAAAATATGTGGAAGACAGGAGATCATTGTAAACAAAGTATAGAATACGAAATCAAGTGACCAAAAACTCATAAGATATTAAAATAGCTGCAAAAGACTAAAAAGGACCATTAAAGAAAAACTCATATGTGTACAGAACAAATGGAAAATTTACAATAAGAGATAAAAATGACAATAATAACTAATAATAATAATGCAATAAAAAATTTAAGCATATACATTTATATCTGTGAAATTTGTTAGCTGGATATCCACCATTAAGCATTATATGATTATCATGTAGCTATTTGTTATGCGTAAGTTTTAAAGGATATAAATTGGTACTTGAAGGGAAAGGCGCTGGATTTGGACAAGTTGTTCAACAATAGAGGAAAATCTTTAAATTTTATATATCGCATGTATAAGTAGGACCGTACTTGTACGCATATTATATTGAGATTATTATAATCCATACTAATATTTATGGTATATGGGTGTTATAGAGCTAACTGAACATAAGATGATCGATTGGTCCTGACATTATAAATGACACTGAATAGAAAGTACAGATTATTAAATAGAGGTTGAAAGCAACTATTAACAAATAGAAGTCACATGCAGATTTGAAGAGATAAGTTATTAAATACCAAATTGGTGATAAAGTATTCTTAGAGGTGTCTCTTTGGAGCAAACTATTAAGGTTTGGGAAGAAAGGCAAACTTAGTCCAAGATTCATCGGTCTGTATGAAGTCTTGGAATAAATTCGACAAGTTGCATATAGATTGGTACTTCTATTAGAGTTTTCCAAATTGCATGATGTTTTTCATGTCTCCATGCTCTGTAGGTATTGATCGAATGAATCTCATATATTACTTCTACAGAAGATAAAGGTTCAACCTACTTACTCATATGATGACTAAACCAAAAGAAATTTTGGCTAAGTAAAAAAAAACTGCAAAATAAACAATTTCCCTTAGTTAAAGTGTTATGGCAACATCAAGTCATGGAAAAAGTAACTTGGGAACCTGAGTCGATCATGAAAGTACAATATCCATAACTGTTTACATGAGGTACAAATTTTAAAGATGAAATTCTTTTAAAAGGGAGAGAAATGTAAGGCCCAGCATAAGCCCTAAGAGAAATATGCATGTTTGATTGGTATTATGCTTAATTTATGCTTGATTAATCAATTCGCTTTATGATAGGAACTAAATGGAATTGTTTTTAAAGAAAGGTGGTAATATGATAATTTTATATTAAGACATGCTTGTGTATTGTAATGACTACTCTAATTTTCTTATTTCCTATCATCATACTACTATCTTGCATATAATCAAACACATTATAGTCTATTTGCACAAATACCATGTTAGGTTGACTTATATATAACCACATCTTCACATTGAAATAGACTTTGAAAAGACATTTTGATACATTACATTTCATAACTATTTTATTTTGTAAATCTTACTTTATTTAATACAAATTTGTAATTACAATGACAAAACAAAAAGATAACGTCTTCATACTTTTACTCTTCCTAAATCTAATGTTGGCCTAGTTGTTGTAGATTTTATCCCTGTTAAAAGGTTCTAAATGGAGTACCTACACGAGCTAAGCTATACAACTTAGTGGGGAACATAAACCATGAAGATGACTTCTCACAAAAGTTGTCAATGACACACAGACATGCACATGCAATAAAGTAGTATTAATAACAGTTTACATGTTCATAACATTACATAGTGTTATGCATCCTCTTTTTATCATGCACAATCATTACATCATCACAAGAATCTTAATTCATTGGTTATTTGCATGCATAATAAATTAATTCACTTATTAAAACAAGTATTCACATATGTAAGATTTACCTAAGTTACACAATAGCGTGAGTTCATAATGTTATCTGGTATTAACACATTAAATACTTATATTATAGCTTTATCACCTATTACCAATCCATTTAATTATCCATTTCTTATTTCTTTTGGGGAATTTATATAACTTTTAAATATATGTATATATACATATATATATATATATATATATCAATTTGAATTACTTGTTTCATGTTTATTATACTTAGTTAGTCTTAGTGATTCTCATGATTTTTATATGTATGCGTACATGCAAACTAATTCATAGTTAAATCCAGGTAACATTCTACATGTGATTAAGCTAATCAAATAGGTTTATCTACATGCCTAATTAAACTCACATGATTAAAACATATATTTAAGTATGTATCTCATGTTTGCATCTTTCATTTCCATTTTTACATATCATGTCCATAATTTCTATAATTATCTAGCAACTAATATTTATATATAAATATATTCATATCTATACGATTCATCATGTACCTATCCTATGCATCCTTATACTTGAACATATTACTACACATCCAAATGGATTAGCATAATAAATACAGTTAATCATAGTGATTTAACCAATATAGTTACTCTAATATATATGTCACCCCCATTCGTACCTCAACATGTATTCATACATGTTCGTACTATATTCATGTCTACATAAATCTATATACTCTTATAATCTAGTTACATCTTTTATTCATGCATGGAATTGATATTAGGGCTTAACAATCCTATAGGTTAATTTATGTGCACACAAACATTTTTAAGTAATCAATTTAACATATGTCGGTTAGAAGTTCATATGTTTTCATTTGTCCTATGACATTCTAATGCATTAATATACATTCATGAGATCGATATGTAAGTATAATAATGACACACTTAATTCATTTACATATTTTCATATATCATTGCATGTTCAAGTGTATATGTCTTCATTCACACACTTATACTCTAGTTACACTAGCTTACATGCAAAAAGTTGCTGAGTGGACTTAGTGATAGCCTAAGTTAATTCATATGTTTTATTCTCTTATGTTAACTTTTCTCTCTATGACCATAATTTTATAGTCCAATATGCTTTACATGTATTTCATAACACATATTAGCCTCTATTTTTATGTTTAATGTGCTTTAGGAGTGTTTAGGTAAATTGCGATGACAATTCTGGCTTAAAAATCAAGTATAAGCTACAGCAGATGAGGCACATAGCTGAGACAAATTGGACTCATCCATGTACAATGGTCCTAATCAATACAGAAGGGTGCACAAAGTTAAGACAATTTGGTCTTAGCCATGTATAGCCTTTTGGCCAAAGAATTCCATAGGCAGATTTTTAAGTCTAATTTGTATATCATCTTAGACATAGTAAATGACATTTTAGGTAAACTGATCTTTCTACAAAGTTATCCCTCTACATTTTTAGTTTCCAACCTATTTAGGTAACTTCTTATGATGAGGATGGGTCTTTTAGCCTATCCTTTAGTTATAGTAGGTCTATACACTTTAGTAGGGATTTCAAGTACCTAGAAGAAGGATTAGATATAGTGCTCTTGCTCATTGAATTTGTTTATTTGTTTTCTTTCTTTTTGTGTTATTATTGATATTACTTTTCTTTCCTTTTCTTTTCCTTTTATTGTCACTGTATGTTACTTTTCCTTTTATTTTCTTTTCCTTTTCTTTATTCCTTAAAGGCATGATAAGTATGAATAAATAAAAATATAATATGAGATAAGCATGTAAATTAAATACAAGTTCTATTTTTATATACATAAAAAATATTCAAATAAAGTTTCAAACTCCTTGAATACACAATAGTAAATCTATTGTGATGGCCTCAGTCTTCTATGATAGGCTAGCTAAGATAAAGGTCTGAAGGCTAAAGACCTGGGAGGTCTAGTTTGTGCCATGGCCTGTGGTACTGCTAGCAGCTTCTAAGATTATTTATTCATCATCATCTTCTAAGATTCTTTATTCAAAATAATGTATGTGTGCATGTCTAAAACATATTTTCTTTAAAGTGTACTTTATAAATAGGTTCACATAATAACATGTTTATATCTTCATGTTTACACACACACACACATTACTAACATCATTATACCATATATTTATCATTACTATAATTATATAGAAATAACATGTATATACATTATTATTTAATAAATGCACATCAATACCATCCACTATGTAATAATACAATATATCTTATATTTACAACACATCATCATTTTTCAGCTTAGATTGGTGTTAAATATATATGATCAAATTATTATATTCAATAACGATCATTCAATTATACACATCATACATTTTTTCCAAGGTTACCACTTAATCCTTATGTGTTCATATTTTGTTCATGTCTATACACACATATAGATACACACACACACACACACACATAAACACACACACACACACACACACACACATATATATAAACATGTAGATATACAATCTTAAATACACACGTGAATATGCAAAATATGTGTAAATACATAGCACTATAACTATAGGTTCTCTCATGAAAACATAAAAGTATAAACATGCAATCATAACTATACTATTTCCCACAAGTAATATGCATTATGATTGTTCAAGTACTAAATATATATCTACAAGTTTCTTTAAATTCATAATTAGTTTGACATTAAATTGTTTCAATTTCTCTATACACTTGTTCCATATTGTAAACCAATCCTTTATTATTAAATTAGTCTACATATCTTTAGTTTCTCTCTTAAAGCCTATTAGAATCATAAATATATCTAATTGTATACCCTTTTAAACAAACGTGTTAATTAAGTTCTTAAATAATTTATCAAAATTTGATGGATAGATTATAGTAACTAGATTGCACACTAAATTAGATGAATTAAATGACCATTTTAGGAAAAAATGTCTTCTATAAACATATTCCTCTAAATTACTAATTTTCGTAACATTAAAAATTACATCAATATCATTTTGACATATTTAAAAAACACAAAGGACTGTTCTTTGAAATTGCAAATAGTTCAAAATTCAAGTCACATTTCGACATATTTAAAAGCATAATTAAACTATGATTTCTTTATAGAACTTATAGTCATAAAAGTCAAGTTTAACCATAAATTTTATTCATAGCATTTCTACCTATATAACAAAGAATACACCCAAATTTCTATAACATGTTCCTATTCTCTATATAGCACTTCACTATACCTAATTCAATTTTTATCACCAATTAGAAAATTCAAAAAATAAAATAGGTACAGAATTTAAACAACATTCCTTCACAGAAATTAGGCTCGTATGAATATATTTTAATCAAAATTTTGCTTCAAGGGATTTTGAGTTGTCTAAAAAAATATATAGCAAAAATATAGGAATATGATCGTAACAACTAGGCAGCAGCTCAAAATAAACTTTAAGTTAATTTTAAGGACACTTAGAGGCAAAATCAAACTCCATTCTCTTCTACAAAATTAACAGTTCATGTCTTAAGTTTAATTACCAACTAGATTTACCTAAATTAGAGTTATGAAACTCAAGATATGGTTAAAATATAGAAATAGGTTACTAATGAACCAACCCAAATTTCTACTTCTTAAATCTTTAGCAAATCAAAACATACAAGATATAATCCTTTAGATTTTCACCTTAATACTATAGTATCAACTAGAAATAAATTCCATTACCAATTTTATCCATATTTCCTATAATTAAATTTACATGCTCAATGAGTAAAAATCCCTAACCTTTAGTGGAACACCAAATCTTCCCTCAAGACTTCTTCCTCTTGACTTCTTCTTCTTCCACTTTCCTTGCTATGGCATTTCTTGAAGATTCCTGATCATAAACCCTCACATAAAACTTCAAAAATTAAAGAGTGTTCAGAGTAGTTTGTAGGGTAATTTCTTCATAAGAAATAAGAGAGAAGAGAGATGTTGATGGACTTTACAAGAGAGAGATAAGAGGAATTATAATTTTTAGTGAGAGATGAAAAAAATGATAAAATTTATCCTTACATTAAAACCATAACAATAAAAATGTGAAGAAAAATGAAAAGAATTTAAGGAAATACCCTTCGAATAATTATTGGCAAACTGAAATTCATCAAAGCCAAATGAGAGAGTGCTTTGATGATGGGTAATTAGGTAGAGTGTCCTCTTACCAATTGAGAAAACATGTTGGTCATTTTCCTATAGCAACTTCACATTTCTTTGATAGCCATTCATCCAAGCCTAATGTTACAATTAATGTAAGACCTTTTTATTCTAGGTTTGATCTCATCCAACCTAGTAGAGATGAAATTTTAGAAAGGTTTGATACAAAAGTGAGTTATATAGTGTTTCTTGAGTTTCAAGTGATAAGCCATGAATACTTTTATGAATTTGAGTAAAATCTCATCCCCAACTTTGCATCTAGGATTTGCTTTCAATAGATAAATATTTTATTTTGGTCCTTTAGCCACACATTCACAAAAATTGATTCATATGCATTTATTTATTTATTGGTTCAGAAGACCTTGGTATTGGTATGCCAATTTTTTTTTTTCTTCATTTAGAATGATCCATTTTTTCTCTTTTTGAGATTAAACTATTTGAGAATGTGGTCCATTTAACTTATTCAATGATGAATAAAATTTAGGTTTAAAGTATTTGATAAGTTAAAATTACTTTAAATTTTAGATACTTTTTGGCAAATAACTCTTTTAACACACCACCTATAGTACTCACCCCACATGGCTCGTATTGGTGATTTTACACATATACTACACATATATAATCTCCTTTATATACTCACATGAGTAATTTCTTGCAAAAAAACTGCAAATGGACTCCACATATAAAAGATAACTTAAAGCAATGGACAATTAGATCAAGATAAGGTTCTAACGGGAGAAATCATGCAAGGGTTGCATCTCAGAAAGTGAGGTCATTTATGCAATCCATGTTGTTGGCAATTATAAGAGGATCACCATCTTGCTCAAAGACAAAATCCCCAAGAGCTAGAGATCATGCAAAAAAAGAAAGACCTTTCATGGAGCTAGACTATCAACGTACACCCTTGTTTACAGCAATCAAGTAAGATTTTTTATCGTAAAAATGTACACTTAAACTCATAACACAATAAATGTATAAAAAATCAAAATTCTTCAAATGTACAAATATCCTTTAAATACCTTTAGAATAAAAATGTATAAAGAATACAAATTGTATAAATACCCAACACACTAAAAGTTTCAAGGCCTTAAAATCTACCCAAAAATATAAAAATTCCAAAATGTAAAATTTCAACATAAACTCAAAAATATACAAATGAAAAATTAAAAAATTCAACATACAATCAAAATTGTACAAATTCAATGTACACTTAAAAGTGTACAAATTGAACATACACACAAAGTGCAAAAATTCAACATATACTCAAACTATACAAACTTAATATACATTCTAAAATCTAAATATCTTAATTACATAAAAAATTTAAAATACCAAATCTAAAAATACATCAAAAAGCTTGAAACTAAAATCTTGTCATGACCTCAAATAGTGGAGTTCGGCATAAATATTAAAATAGCTACAAATAATGGAGTTCGATATAAATCAAGGCAAGATTACAGAATGCAAAGTTCACCTATAGATCTAGGTATTGACATAAACAATAAAGCTTGCTTATGGATTATAACATAGTAGTAAACAACGAAGTTTGTCATAACTTTGCCATAGCTGCAAATAGCAGGGTTCGCCATACTAAAATTAAAGTCCTTTCAATAGGCATCATAAAGCCTTTTTAATTCCCCTTAAGTTCTCTTGAAGGCACACCTAAAAATTCAATAGGATAAAATACCCCAATAGATGAAATAATTGGACCTAAAACACACCAATAAATAAAAGGTTTAAAATCTTCAAAAAATAAGTAAAAAATAAAAAATGCCTAAAATCCACAAAGGCTCAAATCCATAAAAAGTTCGATACGTTTAAAATGTTTAAAATCCTTTCAATAGGTAACCAAAGTCCTCTTAAGAAAGGCATTATAAGTTTTAAAATTCATCTACCTATCAACAAGCATAAATCCAAGCACTACGGTAGATAGTGGTGTTTGCCTATGAATCTAAAGTCCCCTTAAGAGGCATTAAAATCTTTTCTAAAGGTAACCAAAGTCCTCTTAAATGGCATTAAAAGTTTTAAAATCCATTCACTTATAGGCAAACATAAATTCGGGCACTACCATATAAAATAAGGTTCACCTATGAATCCAAAGTCCTCTTATAAGGCATTAAAATTCTTTCAAAAGGTAACTAAAGTCCTCTCAAGAGGCATTAAAAATTTTAAAATCCATCTGCCTATGAACAAGTATTAAAAACTCAAATCTGGGCCCTACCACAGACAGTGAGGTTCATCTTTGAATCCAAAGTACTATTTGAGAAGCATTCAAGGTCTCCCTATAAGCTTAAAATCCTCTTAGGAGGCACTAAAATCCTTTTAATAGGTACACGGGTCATAAGCTTATGAAAAAGGTAAAGATTATGTGGTGTGGTTTTGTTAGCAAGCATGCATGGATCGCCTCTTCATCAAGCCTTCATAACCAAGGATACAACCACCTCAGGTGTAAGGCCCCAATTTTGATCCTACTAGCAATGCATGATTAAATGACGATATTCATGATTAATGTTTAATTAATTAAGAGAAATTAAATATTATGTCAAAAGGGAAAAGTGGTAATTTAATTTTGTTATGTATGTAAGTTATTAAGCATGCATAATTTTATAAGGTTGTAATTGAAATTAAGAAAAATAGATTTATGGGTCAATTATAAAAAGAGGAAATGTCGCATTAAATTTATGTATGGAAGAAAGTAGAGGGGACCAAAAAGGGAACTTCGCCTCCCCTTTATAAAGTAAAAAATAATGCATGTAAGAGAGAGAAATGCAAATATTGGTTGTGTTCTTTGTTGGGATAGCATTGTTAAGAAAGAGAATTGAGATTTCTACCTCTCTCTTTCATCTTCCATCACTCTCTCTAAAAATCTTCATTTCATCTCTAAGATATTAAAAGGAAATTTTATTACGTGCTAAGTGATTTGGAAGTCTTTTAAAAGGAATTTGAAAGGTAATGGGTTTATATCATAATCATTTTTCTTCATCTTCTTTTTTTTTTAAATCTATATGCATGTTTTAGAGAAAGAAGATTTGATTTTAATACAAGGATGCATGTTTGTAGTAGAAGAAGAGGGAAGTAGCAAGAAGATTAGAGGTAAAGAAATAGCTGAAGAGTGAAGTATTGTTTTGCCAAGGTATAGGAATGTGTGTTTTTATGGTAGTTTTTTATGTAATCAAAGCTTGAAATTTCATTAAAGATGGGAATTTTAATGTTCTTAGAACTAGAAACATATTGGATTATGTTTTTAAAGGATTGTTTAAGCCATAAATGGCTTTAGTAGGTCAAAAATAGCTTTAATGAATAAGAAACTTTTTTAAAAGACTAAATTGTTATAATAAAGTCAAAAGGATGAGAAATAAAATATGAAATTGTAAATTTTGTCAAATAAGTAAATTCAAAGACCAAATCAAAAGAAAATAAAACTTCAAGGTGAAAAATATTAAAACGAATAATGGAGGGTAAAATAGTAATTATAAAGAAGAAAAAGTCAACAAAAATATCAATTTAGTTAGAAAATGGACTTAAATATTAATTTGATAGAAATCCCACTCCAACTTGTACAAAATCATTTGGTGGGTTTTTTTTTATCAATGGAAAAGCATTTTATTTGAAAAGCCTGAAAGAATAATATTATAAGCAAATGACATACATAAATATGGCTATTTAATGAATTAGGAACATTGGTTCCCTCATGCATATTTATGGAAGCTCTTTTGTGTGGTTTTGAGGTAAAAAAGTGGACATTGTCCATTTTAAGTGGAAAACCCCAATTAATTAAGTCAAAAATATTTATTGTGAATTTTCCTAATTGTTGTGCAAAAACCATTTTATACTATCTATTACAACCAATTATGTATAAATCACGAGAGAAAATAATAATACAGGCCCAAAATAAGTGAATAAATAAGAAAATTAATCTTAAGCTAATCCGTTCCACCTTAGTCTCCAATTATTCAACTCAATTCAATGTTTGAATGGGTTACGTGATTAAAAGGACATAAAATAACAATATTAGTTACTAATGAATTAGATAATGTAATAAAATTAAACATTTAGTTAATTCAAATAAATTAGGTAAATAATTAATTTATTATAATAGAAATAAATTAGACAAAATGCTTAAAATGTATGTTGCATCCGGAATTTATGCACAATGCATAGGTACACATATGTTGAATCATTTAAATAAATTAATGATGAAAATAATGATAATAAAAATGAAATATAAGACATAACAATAATATGACCCCAATGATATTAAAAGTAAAATTATTGAATTAATGATTGAAAAGCTAACTCTAATTCAATTAACCCATAAAAGCTCACACATTTTGGGCTATTACTCGATGTTTTGGGCTTCTATTATGTTGGGGTTGTGGACAAAATAAATTCTTTCAAAAATTAAATTTCGAGTTTCATCATTTTTTGCTTTAAAAATATATTTAAAAAATATATTAGTAAATTAAAATTGATTACTTAAAGATATATATATTTTATATTTATATATAAGTAAGAGATATTGAAAATTTTATGTTTCATCTAATTTATTTGTTAAGATATTAATATTAACACTTATTTTCTTTGGTAATATATATATATATATATTACACAAATAATTTATTCCCAATATGTTTTATGCATGAAGATTAATATGTCACTCTAATCCGTTATTTTGTAAACAAAGCTTAGTTGTACTTCCACAATTTGGCCCTTTATTGAGCAATTTATGCTTAAGGTTTATGACAGACCTAAAACATAAATTGAGGATTTCATTTGTTTAAATTAAAACTTAATCTACTTCACTATACCTTAGAACTTCGGTAAGAGAATAACTGCAATTTTTTAACTTATTTTAGCAAGTTCTTCTTTTTCATGTCAAGCAAAAATTCCATATAGCTCAGTGCCTATAAGAATTATTCAACATTAATGAACAAATTAAAATCAATCCTTCAACCGAATTAATACATTAATTTCATTAATAACTAATTAGATACAAATATAGAGAAAGAGAAGGTAAAGCACATATAATACGGATGTTTGAAGGATGGTTACGTGTTGGTTTTGAAGGATCATCACCATCCACCGAAAATAAATCACAATCAACAATATTATTTGCAGTTGTCAAGCCATTTGGTGCATCAATTTACAGTATTAAAGCATGTGTTTTAATTCATGCAGGTTCAGGTTAAGGAAGTTGAGCTTAGGGATCATCTTTAGTATTGAAGGCCACCAAAAAAAGAAGATGCTAGGATTCTCTTTAAAGTTGAAGTTTGTAATAGTATTAATGTATTTATACAAACTTGAGTTGCCTTGAATGTATGGTAATAGTTATGTATTATGATATGTACTTATGCATAAATAGTATAATTTTTTGATAACGATGTATAAATAATTTGGAATATGCATATAAATAGTATTGCATGTGAATGTTTTGTTAGGTTGTAAGTGAGCTTAAAATCTAGCACAATTGTTATAGATTGAAGGGTAGAGGGAGCATTACATTTATTGGTATTAGAGCAAAGTTTAGGTGGTTCTAGCAAATAAGAGTCTAGAAATAAGTTATTAAGGAAAGTTGGTTAGTGTTGGCCTAATGCAGATGTCCCCATTTTCTTGGAATAGATAGACCTTAAGACATCACTGTAGAAATGCAATGGGCAAAAATAAGAATTCTTTTAAGTAAAGTAAACTTCCTTGAAATTTATAGTTGGTATTCCTTTATTCCTATAAAATATATGTATACAATGATAATTTAGACTTTTAACCCTTATATGCATATGCATAAAAGAGGTATATGATAAGGTGTTAGTTACAGATCAAGAGAGTATATGACATATATGAGGTCAGTTCTTTGGACCATAGTATATGTAAGGCCCCTAACATGACCCTAATTTACTTTGCATATTTTTGTATTTAAGTAAGGGAGGTAAATTATCATGTTATTATGTTAATTGCATGAAAATAAAATAAAAGAGTATGGTTTAATATTAATTGAGGGTGTAATTGAAGTAAAAGGTATTAATTTGGGGTAAATTTGTAATTATGGCATATTAGTGGCTAATTGTGAATAGAAGCATTTAATTCAAGGTTAATTTGAAAGAATGATTAAATGGATAGGTTAATGTTTGAAAAAGAGTTAGTAGAGGGGTTAAAGTCTATCATGCATAAAGGTTTTGTGGCATTTGTGTGGCATGCAAGATGTTGAGGGAGTAAAAGGGAAATTTTGCCACTTATATAAATAGAAAGAAGTTAGTGGAATGTGGAGGTGGCTGTGTGAGACTTTGAGATTGACAATTGTGAGGGAAAAACCAAAAAAATCATCTTCTTCATCCTTTTGATTTTCATTGAATTACCTTAAGCAATTTGATGATAATGTTGTGGGTTAATCAAGAGTATAGTGCAGTAAATTAAGGTAATTAAACTCTTAATGTAACCCTTCATCATCTTCATCTTCTTCTTCTTTTCACGTTGACTGAGGAAAATGTAAATGTGCTGGAAACTGATGATGATGATGATGATATTTGTGAAGGAAAAGAGGAGGGAAGAAGGAGCAAAGGAAAGAATATTGCTAGAGATTGAAGATATAGGATTTGTCAGCCAAGGTATGGGAATTAGGCTGATCATATTGCATGTTGGATCAATTGTTAAATTTTGTTAAGATTGACAGAAATTAAGTTTGCATTCGCTGGATTTTATCGATGAAAGGTTGAAGAACAACATGTGTTTTGCCGAGTCGTGAAGCTCATCACGAGTCGTGAACTATTGTCTGACTCGTGAAGCTCTTCACGAGTCGTGCATTTCCTTATCCTGGGTCACTCGTGAATTTTAGTCCAAGTCATGATATATGCCTTTCTTCTCCACTCGTGAAATCCTTCACGAGTCGTGAGGTCTGCCCTTTTTGCTTCACTCGTGAAGCTTTTCACGAGTCGAACGCCCCTTCACGATTGAATGAACCATCTGGATTGTTTTGCTCATAAATTAAGCTACAGAATAGCAAATTGAGTGATTCTTTTTGCATTGAAAAGTAGACTTTTATACCTATATTTCATATGAAGAAACCTAACCTTAAATCTATCTTTAAGTACATGGAATCTAGGGTTGAATTTGGACTAGTTTCCTAAGCTGCTCACAGAAACATAATTTACTACTATGTGCAGATTGTTGCTACATTTGATATTATGATTTTTAATAAATTGAGACAGATATTTGTTTATGTGATAGTAAAGTTAATTAGATAGAGCATGTAATATGGCTATTAATGAAGGATTTATATGAATACATATGCATTCAATTGTGTATATGAATAAAGACTAGTGATGAAATATCTAACCTATACATGTAATTAGGCTTGTGCATGATGGTCATAGGCCAAATTGATATATATACACATGTAAATCTTATGGCATGAAAGTGCACATTTCGACATGTAATTATGCTATGAAATAGGTCCATAATAGTATGACCTTGGCATGTGTATATGCCCATATGGAAACATGTTGATATTTTGTATAGTACATGATTTGAATGATGGTAAAGGTATATATATATATTGGTTACATGCTCATAAGAATAAGTCAACTATATGTGAATGTACCCATAAATATGTACATTTATGATTATGTATATGAGTATATGAGCATGTAATTTCCCTATGAGATAGAAGATGTTTTAGCATGACTATGGACATGTGATATGCTTAATGAGAACATGATCAAGTATATGATATGATGATTATAAGTCATGCTTATATGTTATGATGCAAATGATATAATCATACAGATTTGGATGAGCAAGATGAATAACTTGACATATGAAATGTGCATATATTTGTTTATGCACCAGAGAACTTATAGTTTTACAAGACTCTATATATGTACAAACAATATATTATGAATACAATATTAATATGTGAATTGAACGAATATAGTTCTGCCTGCGATAGAGTTTTAGATGTGGATAGATAGGCACCTATAGGGAAATTGCAGCTGCCATAGTTTGGCCCAATTGGGTCCATAGTATATATGATCCCGTTTGGATCATAATCAACCCCGTTTGGGTTGATAGGCGACCCCGTTTGGGTCTACTTGACCGGTCCATAGTACAGTTTGGCCCCATTTGGGTCTATAGATATCATCGAATATCCTTTTTCTTGAAACCGATGTGTATCCATAGTTCTCGTTATCCACGGATAAAGCTAAGGTACGCTAAACGTTATTCATAGTATTGATAAAAAAAATAAATAGTTTAAGTTATTTGACTGAAGATTGATATTGCGTATTACATTGTTGGCTTGCCCACAGGTAATATGTTTCATTTGAATTTGTTTACATGGAAATTGATGTCTATATGAATTATGAAAATGAGAATACTTGTCATTGTTAGAGAGTATGCCATAGAGCCCATGTAATAGGGATGTTTTTCATATGTATGAAATTTATATTCTTAATAAAAGGCATCATTCATTTATTAATGCTATGTTTGAATACATGAGTTTGTAAATCTTAAATTAATAAATGAAGTCCTAGATATTATAAACACAGTGCAAAGGCAATCATGAAGGTGTTCATGATGTGAGATGTCTATCGCATGCAAATGTGTTAATATCTAAATATTTCTAGTCATATAATTAACAAGATAGGACATTGTTAATTCGGACAGACTAGCACATGTTATGCTTCTTGAATGGTTCAAGCAGTGGTTCTCATAACTGTGATTATGGATGATAATCAAAGCTAACATGTGGATGCTTGTTAGAGGAACAAGTTCATTGGAGACCTGGAAAGAGAATCCTCATATGGATATTAAATCTATGTCAGTGAGGAATCTCTTCATAGCGGTTGTGCAAGTATCCTTAGACTTGAGATCACCAAAGTTATCTTAAGTAGCAAGTGGTATACTTTGACTCCATAACTGATTACTTCCAACTGGGAGTGAACATAGTTAGGAGATTGGGTATATCATGACCTACTTGAAGATATTTGAGTGATTGACAAAGGATTCACCATCCCAGATTTAACAAGGGAAGTTATCTCGCATGATTCTATAATTGCCTTGTTCAGAGAATCTCTGGCTAGAGTAATATGCCGAGATGGATGGAGATCCATGAAGGGAATTTTAGGAACAATGGTTAAATTAATAGAACATACATAATTAGATTTATATGAGTTGACAGAAATCCATACGCAGAATCTAATTGAGATAAGAGTGGTGAAAGGAGTAATTGCACGGTAACTATTTCTATGGAAGGGTACAGTCAAACCACATGACTTTCCTGACATTTGGGTAGTCATGATGCCTAGCTAGAGGCCAATCATGACTTGTATCATGATATATCAAAATATCAATAGAGATTGATAAAATGATTTAAAGGAGTTTAAATCATGTGAGTTTTGAATAGAACTCACAATTACATATTATACTGCCAACATGGACAGGAACCCAATAGGTCACACACATATAGAGAAAAGGGTAAAATGGTAAAATGACAAGGATAATAATATTTGATATTATTGTGAAGGTAGAGAAGAGAATATGATAATAATTAATTAAAGAGTTTAATTAATTATGATCAAATAAAATTGTTCGCGGAACTTTTGAGAAATGTTCTGTAAATTAGACGTAAATGAAATAATATATTTCATGATTAATTATTATTGTCTTATAAGTGTTATAAGACTACTATAAGTATTACAGGACTGATATAATAATTAATAGGACCATTGGAGGAATTATTAAGGGCCAGAGGAATGAAGAAAGTTGGCAAAAGCCCTGCAGAAGAGGGCCACACGCCAACTCCATACAGAAGGGCTTAGAGGGCTTTTTCTTGGACTAAATTAATTTATATATGTTACATAAGTGTTATGGAACTCACATATTTAATTTGGTTGGATTTGGAATCCATTTGGGTATTTAAATCCAATTAGATGCACAAAGGGCCTAGTTTGTGGATTTTATGCATGGTCTTTTATGAAAAGATTTAATTTGGATTTAATTAAGCCCAAATGATTATAATTAATTCTAGAGGCCCAATTAATAATTCTCCAGCAATTTTAAAGAGCCCAATCTCATTAAGGAGTTGGAATTTTAACCTAACTATAAAAGGCCAACTAATAAGAATTAGGGTTAAGTGATTAAAACAAAAAGAAAGTCTTTTCTCTTAATCTCTCTCCCTTTTTTGCGCCACTTACATAGCCCTCTTGGATTTCGGCCACTCCTTGTATTACACCAATTTGTTGGTTCAATTTACCCCTCTCTAGTGTGGATTACTCATTGGAGGTGTTCGATTTTGGACACTGTGGTTTGCGACAACCCGGTGCGAAGTAAAATCAACTGTTCAACAAAAATCAAAGGTGATTTTTCTTATTCTCATATAGTTATATTGAGTATTCATGGCAAGATCAGATCTAATGGTTAAAAAAATTTAAAATTCCGCTCATGTATGTGATGCATATAACCGTTAAAATCCAACAGTCATCATTTTATTTTGGGTACAATGTTTAGGTACATGAGAATATGTTTTATGCTTTAAAGTATTTGTTGTTAATGACATGATATGTTGTACATGTTATTTATTATACACATTGTATGTATATTTTGATGACCGTTGTGAGTGGTCATCCATCTATAGATATTCCCCACTAAGCTTTATAGCTTAGCACGAATTATTCATCCGTATAGGTACTGTTACCAAGACTTTTGCTCAGGGATGATCTCTACATCAGAAAGGGCCAACTACCAACTGTTAATCTTGATGTAGGATGTATTTGTAATAGTATTATCATATGTTTTGCATTATGGCCAGTTATGTTATAAGATGTATATAACTTATGAGAGATGTTGTAACTCACAAGTAGTAAAACTAAGAAGAGTATGCATGCATGTGATATATATAAGTGATGTTCATGTAGTATAGTATGCATGATACTAAGTATGAAATGCAATACAGGAATAGACTAGTAGCACATATATAAGTATATGAACCGTATGACATGATTTAAGGGCAAAATGATAGTTAAACAAATATATTGCATATGCATGATTAATAGTAATCAAATTATCAGTTAAATAGGGTTTTGCTTAGAGGGTGCTATAATTTGTGGTATCAGAGTCTAGGTTTAGCCTTTTTTGGGTAAAAAAATGAACCTAGGATTTTATAGTATGATATAATGTTTTGTTAGCCTGATGCATAAGTCTATGTTTTCTTATAGATCAATGATGGAGAGCTCTAGGGATGCTTTTGAGGAATGGACTGAATGTAACAGGCCGGTTAGAACCAATCCTTCTAATCCTGGATCTTCATCATCTAATCCAAATGAGGTCCTAGCAGCCATCCCTGCAGAAGCATTGTTAAAAATATCATAGGATATGGCTCAAATTCTTCAAAGAATGACAACACCTAAAGCTCCAATATCTGAAATTAGAAAGCATGGTGCTGAAGAGTTTTTAGGCACTAATTTGGAACAGTCTGAAGAAGCTAAATTTTGGTTAGAAAGGCTAGAGAGAATTTTCGATGAAATCCACTGTCCAGTGGATCATAAGGCATCTTGTGCTGTGTCTTTATTATAGGGGGCTGCTTATGATTGGTGGAAGTTAGTATTGAAGCAACCCCAGTTACTGAATCCTCTTACATGGGAATTTTTCACAGCTGAATTCAAGAGAAAGTATGTTACTGAGGTGTACAAGCAAGAAAGTTAAAGCAGTTTCTCAACTTGAAATAGAGAATTATGTCTTTGGCTGAGTATGAGAAAGAATTCAATCACCTGTGCAAATATGCTCCTGATGAGATGTTAACTGATGCTTTTAAATGTAGATAGTTTGAAGATGGGTTGAATGATCGTATCAGAGAAAACTTGATTGGGTCTACATCTTTTCAAGTGGTTAACTTCATTCAACTGGTTATAGCAGCCTTGCGAGTTAAAAAGAATGATATTGCAAAAAGGGAGAGAGAACAGAGAAGAAGTGGGTCTAAGGGTGGATCTTTTATAGGAAAGAGAGCTAGAGGAGCACAAGGAAATCAACCAGCTGAGTCTGGCTATAGTTCTGCAAAAATGGGCAGGAGACAAGAATCTTCTACAGTGTCTAAGCAAAGAAAGGATGCTTCAGGGAAATAGAGTGGGGGGCAACCTTCAATGTGTCCCCATTGTTCTAGGCAACATTGGGATAGTTATAGGAAATTGACTGGGGCATGTTTCAAGTGTGGTGGTACCGATCACTTCATGGCAAATTGTCCATCGAAGAGGGATCAGGGTGTTGGACAGCAGGGCAGTATAGGAACTTACAATGCACCATCTTCAGGTAGAGGCAGAGGAAGAGGACGTGGGGGATCGAGTTATCAAGGATCCCAGTCCAGGAATATTTTTGAATGAGTTGATAGGCCTACAGCTCTAGTTGTTCATATTTGAGCTTATACAATGAAAGCTAGAGAGGATCAAAGTGCTCCAGAAGTCATAGCTGGTATTTTCTCTCTCTTTGATTCTGATATGCATGCACTGATTGATCTTGGTTCCACTAATTCTTATGTTTGTACTGGGGATATGGGTAGAAATGAGTCTATTGTACATGAACTGGAACATGATATATGTGTAACCAACCCTTTGGGTCACAGTGTTGTTGTTAATAAAGTGCATAAACAGTGTCCTATTGTAATTCAAGGGAAAGAATTCTTTGCTGATCTTATTAAGTTGCCATTTCAGGAGTTCGATATTATACTGGGTATGGATTGGCTGTCTAGACATCATGCAATGATTGATTGTGAAGATAAAATTGTAACTCTTATTGGTGCTGATGGTAAATAAATTATAGTACAGGGCATTCGAGCTAAACCCATAGCTAATGTAATAACAGCTATACAAGCTAAGCGATTTCTGAGAAAAGGATGTGAAGCTTTCTTAGCACTTGTGCTTGATTCAAGAAAAGAGAATGTGAATCTTCAAGAGATTCCAGTGGTGAAAGAATTTCCTGATGTGTTCCCTGAAGACTTGCCTAGTCTTCCACCTGAGAGGGAAGTTGAATTGTCTATAGACATTCTACCTGGTACAGCTCCTATTTCGAAGGCACCATACAGGATGGCTCTTTTGGAATTGAAGGAACTAAAGGTATAGCTATTAGAGTTGCTTGACAAAGGCTTCATTGGGCCTAGTACATCACCTTGGGGTGCACTGGTTTTATTTATGAAGAAAAAGGATGGGTCTGTGAGGATGTGCATAGATTACAGACAGTTAAATAGGGTAACAATGAAAAATAAGTACCCTTTACCTAGAATTGAAGATTTATTTGATCAGTTGAAAGGTGCTGGAGTGTTTTCCAAGATTGATTTGCGATCGAGTTATTATCAATTTTGGGTTAAGGATGTGGATGTTTCCAAAATAGCCTTTAGAACACGATATGGGCATTATGAGCTTCTGGTGATGCCATTTGGGTTAACCAATGCACCGGCTGCATTTATGGATCTTATGAATAGGGTATTTAGACCCTACTTGGATCAATTTGTTGTTGTATTTATAGATGACATTTAGGTGTATTCGAGAAATGAAGCGAAACATGCTGAACACTTGAGAATTGTTTTACAGACTCTAAGGGAGATCAAGTTATATGCTAAGCTGAGCAAATGTGATTTATGGCTTAAGGAAATTTATTTCCTTGGCCATGTGGTATCTTTTGAAGGCATTAGAGTGGATCCAGCAAAAATTGAGGCGATAGTGAATTGGAAGCCGCCTCGAAATGTGACAGAAGTGAGAAGCTTTCGGGGCTTAGCAAGTTATTACCGTCATTTTGTGAAAGGCTTTTCAGTTATAGCTGCACCACTCACCAAACTACTAAGAAAGGGTATAAAGTTTGAGTGGTCTGACCGGTGTCAAGCAAGTTTTGACAGAGGCTCCAGTTTTGGCATAACCAGTTACAGGAAAGGAGTTTGCTATGTACAGTGATGCTTCTAGAGTTGGCTTGGGTTGTGTGTTAATGCAAGATGGTAAAGTAATTGCCTATGCATCTAGATAGTTGAAGCCGCATGAACAGAACTATCCAACCCATGACCTAGAGTTAGCAGCAGTAGTGTTTGCCTTAAAAATTTGGCGACATTATTTGTATGGGGAAAAGTGCAGAATCTATACAGATCACAAGAGTCTCAAATATTTGCTCACTCAAAAGGAACTTAACATGAGTCAGCAAAGATGGTTAGAACTATTTAAAGATTATGATTGCATAGTGGATTACCATCCAAGCAAAGCTAATATGGTAGCTGATGCCTTGAGTAGTAAGATGATGGCTGCTATGATTGCACATCGCTGTGGATGGAAACTTGCATATGATGGTGCTTGAATAGCACAGTTGAAGGCTAGACCTTGTATGAAGCAAACAGTGATTGATGCACAGAAACATGATGAAATGTTGCAGCAGATTTTGAAGTCTTCACATGAAGGAACACAGTCTATGTATTCAGTGAAAGAGGATGGGGGCGTGTATTACCAGAATAGATTATATGTTCCTGATGACAAAGAATTAAGAAGAATAGTATTGAATGAGGCTCACAATACAGTATTTACTATGCACCCTGGTGGGAATAAGATGTACCAGGATTTGAAACAAAGTTATTGGTGGCCTGGCATGAAGAAAGATGTGGTAGTGTATGTCTCCAAATGTTTGACTTGCAGCAGGTAAAAGCAGAACACCAGTTACCCTTTGGTTTGTCGAATCCCATCCCGATTCCACAGTGGAAATGGGAGGATATCATCATGGACTTTGTAAGAGGATTGCCCCTTACACAGAAAAAGCATGATGCAGTTTGGGTTATAGTTGACAAGCTGACTAAATCAGCTCATTTCATACCAGTTCGAATGGATTACACTATGGATAAATTGGCAGAACTTTATATAAATGAGATTGTTAGATTTCATGGCATTCCGGTGTCAATAATCTCTGATCGAGACCCGAGATTCACATCGAGATTTTTGCAAAGTTTGCAACAAGCATTGGGAACTTAGCTTTGTTATAGTACAGCATTCCACCCTCAGACGGATGGGCAATCTAAATGGGTTATCCAAATTCTAGAGGATGTGATGAGAGGATGTGTTTTGGATTTTACAGGAAGTTGGGATAGATATTTAGCTTTAATGGAGTTCGCTTACAATAATAGTTATCAAAGGAGCATCGAGATGGCACCTTATGAGGCCTTGTATGGCCAAAAATGTAGAACTCCTGTTTATTAGACTGAATTGTCAGAGCGCAGAGTCATTGGTTCAGATATTGTTAAAGATAATGATGAAAAGGTACAAGTTATCAAGCAGAGATTGAAGGAAGCTAGTGATAGACAGAAGTCGTATGCTGATTTGAAAAGAAAGGATATTGAATATCAAGTGGGTGACAAAGTGTTTTTGAAAGTGTCCCCTTGGAGAAAAGTATTGAGATTTGGGAAAAAGGGTAAACTGAGCCTGAGGTTTATCGGCCCATATGAGATTCTTCAAAGAGTTGGGCCAGTGGCATACAGGTTGGCTCTCCCAATGGAACTAGCCAAACTTTATGATGTGTTTCATGTTTCTATGCATCGGAGATATCGATCAA
Source organism: Excoecaria agallocha (assembly GCA_037975025.1). Lineage (NCBI taxonomy): Eukaryota > Viridiplantae > Streptophyta > Magnoliopsida > Malpighiales > Euphorbiaceae > Excoecaria > Excoecaria agallocha. Next base: position 85,686,051 of record CM075807.1, read on the forward strand.
ATGAATCCCATTTGATACTAGTTCAAGATGTACAAGTACAACCGGATTTCACTTATGATGAAGAGCCTATAACAATTATGGCTAGAGAAGTTAGACAGCTAAGGAATAAGCAAATTCCAATCATTAAAGTGCTCTGGCAACATCATGATTTACAAGAAGTTACTTGGGAGCCAGAAACAACTATGAAGGAGCAATATCCTCATTTATTCAAATTAGGCATGAATTTCGGGGACGAAATTCTTAAGGGGGAGAGAATTGTAAGGCCCCTAACATGACACTAATTTACTTTGCATATTTTTGTGTTTAAGTAAGGGGGGTAAATTATCATTTTATTATGTTAATTGCATGAAAATAAAATAAAAGAGTATGGTTCAATATTAATTGAGGGTGTAATTAAAGTAAAAGGTATTAATTTGGGGTAAATTTGTAATTGTGGCATATTAGTGGCCAATTGTGAAAAGAAGCATTTAATTCAAGGTTAATTTGAAAGAATGATTAAATGGATAGGTTAATGTTTGAAAAAAATCAGAAAAAAATCATTTTCTTCATCCTTTTGATTTTCATTGAATTACCTTAAGCAATTTGATGATAATGTTGTGGGTTAATCAAGAGTATAGTGCAGTAAATTAAGATAATTAAACTCTTAATGTAACCCTTCATCATCTTCATCTTCTTCTTCTTTTCACGTTGATTGAGGAAAATGTAAATGTGCTGGAAACTGATGATGATGATGATGATATTTATGAAGGAAAATAGGAGGAAAGAAGGAGCAAAGGAAAGAATATTGCTAGAGATTGAAGATATAGGATTTGTCAGCCAAGGTATGGGAATTAGGCCGATCATATTGCATGTTGGATCAATTGTTAAATTTTCTTAAGATTGACAGAAATTAAGTTTGCATTTGCTGGATTTTATCGATGAAAGGTTGAAGAACAACATGTGTTTTGCCGAGTCGTGAACTGTTGTCGGACTCGTGAAGCTTTTCACAAGTCGTGCATTTCCTTATCCTGGGTCACTCGTGAATTTTAGCCCAAGTCGTGATATAAGCCTTTCTTCTCCACTCGTGAACTCCTTCACGAGTCGTGAGGTCTGCCCTTTTTGCTTCACTCGTAAAGCTCTTCATGAGTCGAACGCCCCTTCACGATTAAATGAACCATCTGGATTGTTTTTCTCATAAATTAAGCTATATAATAGCAAATTGAGTGATTCTTTTTGCATTGAGAAATAGACTTTCATACTTATATTTCATATGAAGAAACCTAACCTTAAATATGTCTCTAAGTACATGGAATCTAGGGTTGGATTTGGACTAGTTTCCTAAACTGCTCACAGAAACATAATTTACTATTATGTGCAGATTGTTGCTACACTTGATAATGTGATTTTTAATAAATTGAGATAGATATTTGTTTATGTGATAGTAAAGTTAATTGGATAGAGCATGTAATATGGCTATTAGTGAAGGATTTATATGTATACATATGCATTCAATTGTGTATATGAATAAAGACTAGTGATGAAATATCTAACCTATACATGTAATTAGGCTTGTGCAAGATAGTCATAGGCCAAATTGATATATATACACATGTAAATCTTATGGCATGAAAGTGCACATTTTGAAATGTAATTATGCTATGAAATAGGGACTATAATAGTATGACCTTGGCATGTGTATATGCCCATATGGAAACATGTTTATATTTTGTATAGTACACGATTTGAATGATGATAAAGGTATATATATATATTGGTAACATGCTCATAAGAATTAGTCAACTATATGCGAATGTACCCACAGATATGTACATTTATGATTATGTATATGAGTATATGAGCATGTAATTGCCCTATGAGATAGAAGATGTTTTAGCATGACTATGGACATGTGATAAGCTTAATGAGAACATGATCAAGTATATGATATGATGATTATAAGTCATGCTTATATGTTATGATGCAAATGATATAGTCATACATATTTGGATGAGCAAGATGAATAACTTGACATATGAAATGTGCATATATTTGTTTATGCATCAGAGAACTTATAGTTTTACAAGACTCTATATATGTACAAACAATATATTATGAATACAGTATTAATATGTGAATTGAACGAATATAGTTCTGCCTGCGATAGAGTTTTAGATGTGGATAGATAGGCACCTATAGGGAAATTGCAGCTGCCATAGATTTGCCCAATTGGTTCCATAGTATATATGATCTCGTTTGGATCATGATCAGCCCCATTTGGGTTGATAGGCGACCCCGTTTGGGTCTGGTTGACCGGTCCATAGTACAGTTTGGCCCCGTTTAGGTCTATAGATCTGATATCTTCGGATATCCTTCTTCTTGATACCCATGTGTATCCATAGTTCTCGTTATCCACGGATAAAGCTAAGGCAGGCTAAACGTTATCCAGAGTATTGATAAAAAATAAAATAAACAGTTTAAGTTATTTGACTGAAGATTGATATTGTGGATTACATTGTTGGCTTGCCCACAGGTAATATGTTTCATTTGAATATGTTTACATGAAAATTGATGTCTATATGAATTATGAAAATGAGAATACATGTCATCATTTTATTTTGGGTACAATGTTTAGGTATATGAGAATATGTTTTATGCTTTAAAGTATTTGTTGTTAATGACATGATATGTTGTACATGTTATTTATTATACACATTGTGTGTATATTTTGATGACCGTTGTGAGTGGTCATCCATCTATAGATATTCCCCACTAAGCTTTATAGCTTAGCACGGGTTATTCATTCGTGTAGGTACTGTTACCAAGACTTTTGCTCAGGGACGATCTCTGCATCAGAAAGGGCCAACTACCAACTGTTAATCTTGATGTAGGATGTATTTGTAATAGTATTATCATATGTTTTTCTTTATGGCCAGTTATGTTATAAGATGTATATAACTTATGAGAGATGTTGTAACTCACAAGTAGTAAAACTAAGAAGAGTATGCATGCATGTGATATACATAAGTGATGTTCATATAGTATAGTATGCATGATACTAAGTATGAAATGCAATACAGGAATAGACTAGTAGCACATATATAAGTATATGAACCGTATGACATGATTTAAGGGCAAAATGATAGTTAAACAAATATATTGCATATGCATGATTAATAGTAATCAAATTATCAGTTAAATAGGGTTTTGCTTAGAGGGTGCTATAATTTGTGGTATCAGAGCCTAGGTTTAGCCTTTTTTGGGTAAAAAAATGAACCTAGGATTTTATAGTATGATATAATGTTTTGTTAGCCTGATGCATAAGTCTATGTTTTCTTATAGATCGATGATGGAGAGCTCTAGGGATGCTTTTGAGGAATGGACTGAATGTAACAGGCCGGTTAGAACCAATCCTTCTAATCCTGGATCTTCATCATCTAATCCAAATGAGGTCCCAGCAGCCATCCCTGCAGAAGCATTGTTAAAAATATCATAGGATATGGCTCAAATTCTTCAAAGAATGACAACACCTAAAGCTCCAATATCTGAAATTAGAAAGCATGGTGCTGAAGAGTTTTTAGGCACTAATTTGGAACAGTCTGAAGAAGCTAAATTTTGGCTGGAAAGGCTAGAGAGAATTTTCGATGAAATCCACTGTCCAGTGGATCATAAGGCATCTTGTGCTGTGTCTTTATTATAAGGGGCTGCTTATGATTGGTGGAAGTTAGTATTGAAGCAACCCCAGTTACTGAATCCTCTTACATGGGAATTTTTCACAGCTGAATTCAAGAGAAAGTATGTTACTGAGGTGTACAAGCAAGAGAAGTTAAACCAGTTTCTCAACTTGAAATAGAGAGTTATGTCTGTGGCTGAGTATGAGAAAGAATTCAGTCACCTGTGTAAATATGCTCCTGATGAGATGTTAACTGATGCTTTTAAATGTAGAGAGTTTGAAGATGGGTTGAATGATCGTATCAGAGAAAAGTTGATTGGATCTACATCTTTGCAAGTGGTTAACTTCATTCAACTGGTTATAGCAGCCTTGCGAGTTAAAAAGAATGATATTGCAAAAAGGGAGAGAGAACAGAGAAGAAGTGGGTCTAAGGGTGGATCTTTTATAGGAAAGAGAGCTAGAGGAGCACAAGGAAATCAACCAGTTGAGTCTGGCTATAGTTCTGCAAAAATGGACAGGAGACAAGAATCTTCTACAGTGTCTAAGCAAAGAAAGGAAGCTTCAAGGAAACAGAGTGGGAGGAAACCTTCAATGTGTCCCCATTGTTCTAGGCAACATTGGGATAGTTGTAGGAAATTGACTGGGGCATGTTTCAAGTGTGGTGTTACCGATCACTTCATGGCAAATTGTCCTTCGAAGAGGGATCAGGGTGTTGGACAGCAGGGCAGTATAGGAACTTACAATGCACCATCTTCAGGTAGAGGCAGAGGAAGAGGACGTGGGGGATCGAGTTATCAAGGATCCCAGTGCAGGAATATTTTTGAATGAGTTGACAGGCCTACAGCTCTAGTTGTTCCTATTCGAGCTTATACAATGAAAGCTAGAGAGGATCAGAGTGCTCCAGAAGTCATAGCTGGTATTTTCTCTCTCTTTGATTCTGATATGCATGCACTGATTGATCCTGGTTCCATTCATTCTTATGTTTGTACTGGGGATATGGGTAGAAATGAGTCTATTGTACATGAACTGGAACATGATATATGTGTAACCAACCCTTTGGGTCACAGTGTTGTTGTTAATAAAGTGCATAAACAGTGTCCTATTGTAATTCAAGGGAAAGAATTCTTTGCTGATCTTATTAAGTTGCCATTTCAGGAGTTCGATATTATACTGGGTATGGATTGGCTGTCTAGACATCATGCAATGATTGATTGTGAAGATAAAATTGTAACTCTTATTGGTGCTGATGGTAAATAAATTATAGTACAGGGCATTCGATCTAAACCCATAGCTAATGTAATAACAGCTATACAAGCTAAGCGATTTCTGAGAAAAGGATGTGATGCTTTCTTAGCACTTGTGCTTGATTCAAGAAAAGAGAATGTGAATCTTCAAGAGATTCCAGTGGTGAAAGAATTTCCTGATGTGTTCCCTGAAGACTTGCCTAGTCTTCCACCTGAGAGGGAAGTTGAATTGTCTATAGACATTCTACCTGGTACAACTCCTATTTTGAAGGCACCATACAGGATGGCTCTTTTGGAATTGAAGGAACTAAAGGTATAGCTATTGGAGTTGCTTGACAAAGGCTTCATTGGGCCTAGTACATCACCTTGGGGTGGACCGGTTTTATTTATGAAGAAAAAGGATGGGTATGTGAGGATGTGCATAGATTACAGACAGTTAAATAGGGTAACAGTGAAAAATTAGTACCCTTTACCTAGAATTGAAGATTTATTTGATCAGTTGAAAGGTGCTGGAGTGTTTTCCAAGATTGATTTGCGATCGGATTATTATCAACTTTGGGTTAAGGATGTGGATGTTTCCAAAATAGCCTTTAGAACTCAATATGGGCATTATGAGCTTCTGGTGATGCCATTTGGGTTAACAAATGCACCGGCTGCATTTATGGATCTTATGAATAAGGTATTTAGACCCTACTTGGATCAATTTGTTGTTGTATTTATAGATGACATTTTGGTGTATTCGAGAAATGAAGTGAAACATGCTGAACACTTGAGAATTGTTTTACAGACTCTAAGGGAGAACAAGTTATATGCTAAGGTGAGCAAATGTGATTTATGGCTTAAGGAAGTTTATTTCCTTGGTCATGTGGTATCTTTTGAAGGCATTAGAGTGGATCCAGCAAAAATTGAGGCGATAGTGAATTTGAAGCCGCCTCGAAATGTGACAGAAGTTAGAAGCTTTCTGGGCTTAGCAGGTTATTACCGTCATTTTGTGAAAGGCTTTTCAGTTATAGCTGCACCACTCACTAAACTATTAAGAAAGGGTATAAAGTTTGAGTGGTCTGACCGGTGTCAAGCAAGTTTTGATCAGTTGAAGAAATTTTTGATAGAGGCTCCAGTTTTGGCATAACCAGTTACAGGAAAGGAGTTTGCTATGTAGAGTGATGCTTCTAGAGTTGGCTTGTGTTGTGTGTTAATGCAAGATAGTAAAATAATTGCCTATGCATCTAGATAGTTGAAGCCGCATGAACAGAACTATCCAACCCATGACTTAGAGTTAGCAGCAGTAGTGTTTGCCTTAAAAATTTGGCGACATTATTTGTATGGGGAAAAGTGCAGAATCTATACAGATCACAAGAGTCTCAAATATTTGTGCACTCAAAAGGAACTTAACATGAGACAGCAAAGATGGTTAGAACTATTTAAAGATTATGATTGTATAGTGGATTACCATCCAAACAAAGCTAATGTGGTAGCTGATGCCTTGAGCAGTAAGATGATGGCTGCTATGATTGCACATCCCTGTAGGTGGAAACTTCCATATGATGGTGCTTGAATAGCACAGTTGAAGGCTAGACCTTGTATGAAGGAAACAGCGATTGATGCATAGAAACATGATGAAAAGTTGCAGCAGATTTTGAAGTCTTCACATGAAGGAACCCAGTCTAAGTATTCAGTGAAAGAGGATGGGGGCGTGTATTACCAGAATAGATTATATGTTCCTGATGACAAAGAATTAAGAAGAATAGTATTGAATGAGGCTCACAATACAGTATTTACTATGCACCCTGGTGGGAATAAGATGTACCAGGATTTGAAACAAAGTTATTGGTGGCCTGGCATGAAGAAAGATGTTTTAGTGTATGTCTCCAAATGTTTGACTTGTCAGCAGGTAAAAGCAGAACACCAGTTACCCTTTGGTTTGTCGAATCCCATCCCGATTCCACAGTGGAAATGGGAGGATATCACCATGGACTTTGTAAGAGGATTGCCCCTTACACAGAAAAAGCATGATGCAGTTTGGGTTATAGTTGACAAGCTGACTAAATCAGCTCATTTCATACCAGTTCGAATGGATTACACTATGGATAAATTGGCAGAACTTTATATAAATGAGATTGTTAGATTTCATGGCATTCCGGTGTCAATAATCTCTGATCGAGACCCGAGATTCACATCGAGATTTTGGCAAAGTTTGCAACAAGCATTGGGAACTCAGCTTTGTTATAGTACAGCATTCCACCCTCAGACGGATGAGCAATCTAAATGGGTTATCCAAATTCTAGAGGATGTGATGAGAGGATGTGTTTTGGATTTTACAGGAAGTTGGGATAGATATTTAGCTTTAATGGAGTTCGCTTACAATAACAGTTATCAAAGGAGCATCGAGATGGCACCTTATGAGGCCTTGTATGGCCAAAAATGTAGAACTCCTGTTTATTAGACTGAATTGTCAGAGCGCAGAGTCATTGGTTCAGATATTGTTAAAGATAATGATGAAAAGGTACAAGTTATCAAGCAGAGATTGAAGGAAGCTAATGATAGACAGAAGTCGTATGCTGATTTGAAAAGAAAGGATATTGAATATCAAGTGGGTGACAAAGTGTTTTTGAAAGTGTCCCCTTGGAGAAAAGTATTGAGATTTGGGAAAAAGGGTAAACTGAGCCTGAGGTTTATCGGCCCATATGAGATTCTTCAAAGAGTTGGGCCAGTGGCATACAGGTTGGCTCTCCAAATGGAACTAGCCAAACTTTATGATGTGTTTCATGTTTCTATGGTTCGGAGATATCGATCAGATGAATCCCATCTGATACTAGTTCAAGATGTACAAGTACAGCCGGATTTCACTTATGATGAAGAGCCTATAACAATTCTGGCTAGAGAAGTTAGACAGCTAAGGAATAAGCAAATTCCAATCGTTAAAGTGCTCTGGCAACATCATGATTTACAAGAAGTTACTTGGGAGCCAGAAACAACTATGAAGGAGCAATATCCTCATTTATTCAAATTAGGCATGAATTTCGGGGACGAAATTCTTAAGGGGGAGAGAATTGTAAGGCCCTTAACATGACACTAATTTACTTTGCATATTTTTGTGTTTAAGTAAGGGGGGTAAATTATTATCTTATTATGTTAATTGCATGAAAATAAAATAAAAGAGTATGGTTTAATATTAATTGAGGGTGTAATTAAAGTAAAAGGTATTAATTTGGGGTAAATTTGTAATTGTGGCATATTAGTGGCCAATTGTGAATAGAAGCATTTAATTCAAGGTTAATTTGAAAGAATGATTAAATGGATAGGTTAATGTTTGAAAAAAATCAGAAAAAAATCATCTTCTTCATCCTTTTGATTTTCATTGAATTACCTTAAGCAATTTGAGGATAATGTTGTGGGTTAATCAAGAGTATAGTGCAGTAAATTTGGTAATTAAACTCTTAATGTAACCCTTCATCATCTTCATCTTCTTCTTCTTTTCACGTTGATTGAGGAAAATGTAAATGTGCTGGAAACTGATGATGATGATGATGATATTTGTGAAGGAAAAGAGGAGGAAAGAAGGAGCAAAGGAAAGAATATTGCTAGAGATTGAAGATATAGGATTTGTTAGCCAAGGTATGGGAATTAGGCCGATCATATTGCATGTTGGATCAATTGTTAAATTTTGTTAAGATTGACAGAAATTAAGTTTGCATTTGCTGGATTTTATCGATGAAAGGTTGAAGAACAACATGTGTTTTGCCGAGTCGTGAACTGTTGTCCGACTAGTGAAGCTCTTCACAAGTCATGCATTTCCTTATCCTGGGTAACTCGTGAATTTTAGCCCAAGTCGTGATATAAGCCTTTCTTCTCCGCTCGTGAACTCCTTCACGAGTCGTGAGGTCTGCCCTTTTTGCTTCACTCGTGAAGCTCTTCATGAGTCGAACGCCCCTTCACGATTAAATGAACCATCTGGATTGTTTTTCTCATAAATTAAACTATATAATAGCAAATTGAGTGATTCTTTTTGCATTGAAAAATAGACTTTCATACTTATATTTCATATGAATAAACCTAACCTTAAATCTGTCTCTAAGTACATGGAATCTAGGGTTGGATTTGGACTAGTTTCCTAAACTGCTCACAGAAACATAATTTACTATTATGTGCAGATTGTTGCTACACTTGATAATGTGATTTTTAATAAATTGAGATAGATATTTGTTTATGTGATAGTAAATTTAATTGGATAGAGCATGTAATATGGCTATTAGTGAAGGATTTATATGTATACATATGCATTCAATTGTGTATATGAATAAAGACTAGTGATGAAATATCTAACCTATACTTTTAGAGAGTATGCCCTAGAGCCCATGTAATAGGGATGTTTTTCATATGTATGAAATTTATATTCTTAATAAAAGGCATCATTCATTTATTAATGCTGTGTTTGAATACATGAGTTTGTAAATCTTAAATTAATAAATGAAGTCCTAGATATTATAAACACAGTGCAAAGGCAATCATGAAGGTGTTCATGATGTGAGATGTCTATTGCATGCAAATGTGTTAATATCTAAATATCCCTAGTCATAGATTTAACAAGATAGGACATTGTTAATTCGGACAGACTAGCACATGTTATGCTTCTTGAATGGTTCAAGCAATGGTTCTCATAGTTGTGATTATGGATGATAATCAAAGCTAACATGTGGATGCTTGTTAGAGGAACAAGTTCATTGGAGACCTGCAAAGAGAATCCTCATATGGATATTAAATCTATGTCAGTGAGGAATCTCTTCATAGCGGTTGTGCAAGTATCCTTAGACTTGAGATCACCAAAGTTATCTTAAGTAGCAAGTGGCATACTTTGACTCCATAACTGATTACTTCCAACTGGGAGTGAACATAGTTAGGAGATTGGGTATATCATGACCTACTTGAAGATAGTTGAGTGATTGACAAAGGATTCACCATCCCAGATTTAACAAAGGAAATTATCTCGCATGATTCTATAATTGCCTTGTTCAGAGAATCTCTGGCCAGAGTAATATGCCGAGATGGATGGAGATCCATGAAGGGCATTTAGGAACAATGGTTAAATTAATAGAACATACATAATTAGATTTATATGAGTTGACAGAAATCCATACTCATAATCTAATTGAGATAAGAGTGGTGAAAGGAGTAATTGCACGGTAACTGCTTCTATGGAAGGGTACAGTCAAACCACATGAATTTCCTGACATTTGGATAGTCATGATGCCTAGCTAGAGGCCAATCATGACTTGTATAATGATGTATCAAAATATCAATAGAGATTGATAAAATGATTTAAAGGAGTTTAAATCATGTGAGTTTTGAATAGAACTCACAATTACATATTATACTGCCAATATGGACAGGAACCCAATAGGTCACACACATATAGAGAAAAGGGTAAAAAGGTAAAATGACAAGGATAATAATATTTGATATTATTATAAAGGTAGAGAGGAGAATATGATAATAATTAATTAAAGAGTTTAATTAATTATGATCAAATAAAATTGTCAGCGGAACTTTTGAGAAATGTTCTGTAAATTGGACCTAAATGAAATAATGTATTTCATGATTAATTATTATTGTCTTATAAGTGTTATAAGACTACTATAAGTGTTATAGGACTGATATAATAATTAATAGGACCATTGGAGAAATTATAAAGGGCCAAAGGAATGAAGAAGTTGGAGGAAGCCCTCCAGAAGAGGGCTACACGCCAACTCCAAACAGAAGGGCTTGGAGGGCTTTTTCTTGGACCAAATTAATTTATATATGTTACATAAGTGTTATGGAACTCACATATTTAATTTGGTTGGATTTTGAATCCATTTGGATATTTAAATCCAATTAGATGCACAAAGGGCCTAGTTTGTGGATTTTGTGCATGGTCTTTTATGAAAAGATTTAATTTGGATTTAATTAAGCCCAAATGATTATAATTAATTCCAGAGGCCCAATTAATAATTCTCCAGCAATTTTAAAGAGCCCAATCAAATTAAGGAGTTGGAATTTTAACCTAACTATAAAAGGCCAACTAATGAGAATTAGGGTTAAGTGATTAAAACAAAAGGAAAGTCCTTTCTCTAAAAACTCTCTCCTTTTTGCGCCACTTCCTAAGCTAGCTCTTGGGAATTTCGGCCAGCCCTAGTTGAACACCAATTTGTTGGTTCAATTTACCCCTCTCTAGTGTGGATTACTCATTGGAGGTGTTCGATTTTGGACACTGTGGTTTGCAACAACCCGGTGCGAAGTAAAATCAACTGTTAAACAAAAATCAAAGGTGATTTTTCTTATTCTCATATAGTTATATTGTGTATTCATGGCAAGATCAGATCTAATGGTTAAAAATTTTAAAATTCCGCTCATGTATGTGATGCATGTAACCGTTAAATTCCAACATGGTATCAGAGCCAGGTTTTGCCATGGATATATAATTCTATATTATTCTGCGGAATAAGTTTTGTTCTATTTTGAGTTATTTATTTCATGAACTTTAAAATATGAGATTTAATTGTTCATGAATGAGAAATATTGATTTCTGGATGTATTTGTGATCAAATAAATTTGGTGGAAACAAAACCGAAATTTTTGAAGAAAAATGTTTTAGGGTTTGGCGTGAAACCCATTGGGGTTTGGCGTGAAACCCTAGGTATTGTAGGGGCTGTTCTAATTTAATTTCTTATGGATCCATTTAAAAATCATTTAGATGATATTTTATATGTTTAATATGTGATATTAAGCCGTAGGATCGAACGGAATTAAAATCGAACAAGTTTTGCATGAAAACTAGTTTTGTCGAAAAGTTCGATAAATTGGTGTTCTTCGTGTGTTCTTGATGTGTTCATGGTTAGAACGACTTTTGATCTTCTAAATCTTATATATATGATATATTAAAGTGTTTTTAATTAATTGGATTAATTAAAATGGGCCTTAAATTAATTTGAATTAATTTTAATTCATTAAAACCACTTAATGGGCTTAATTATGTTTATGGACTTGGTTTAAATTAGTGGATGACTTGGTGGGCCCAAGGAGCTGATTTAAATTAACTATTATAAACATTAATTAAGTTTATTAATGGGTTTTAAGGGCTGGAGTGGGCTTGGCTCATTCCAAAAGGCCCAAATGGTCCAAATGACACAAAACTAGTTTGTGTGTGAACACACTTAGGGTTTTTCTTCTGTGGATTTCGGCCTACACTTGTTTTAAGCCCAAAATTGATTCTTTTAATTATTTAATATGGTTAATTAATTAAATAATCAATTTATAATTAATTAATAATCAATTTGATTGATTATTAAGACAAGAACACATTCATGCAAAAAGGTTTCCTAAAATGAAAGTTTCCAAAATGGAAAAAGTTTCCTAATTTGATAACGTCATTAAAATAACTCAAAATATTGTTTCAAAAGTTGAAACAAAGTTAGTAATCCATTTCTTTATGTATTAGAGAGGCATATAAGGGTAAATGATTGGCATGATGGTTAGTTATGGACATAGCCCAATGTGATTGAGCATAATGCATGTTTTGGCCCAATGAGGACTTTCATGTCCCGGCCACTTGTTTTTGGTTTGTATTTCATTTCAAATTGTAATATGTAATTAGATTACTTAGATTAGAATTAGAAATAGAAATGGAGACAAATATCAAGGAGCAAGACGGGCCGGATGGAGATCCAACAAGCTTGAAGATAATGTAATTATTTTCTTGTTTGAATCATGCATACTACCTAGGTATGACCTTTTGATTTCCCTCTTGGCTCGGGGAAATCAATGTAGTGAAGTCCATAACTATACCATATTTGTATGCTTATATTTATGTGATAGATATAGGATGCATACCAATGTATGCCAACCATGTATGATGAGACTTAATTAACTAAAACCCTCAAACAAATACTAAGGTATATAAGCCTTCCATTAATTTGAGGAGAACCAGAGTTCTTTATAGTGTGGGTTGTTGACCACAATCAAGCTCACATTATATCGAATATGTTCAAATCTAATTAAATGGGTCATTTTAGCTAGCCCATTAGTTTGTTGACCACAGTCAAGGCTAATGGTTCTAGAGGCAAGATTAGGGAATGCATATATGATATGCATGCATCAAGAGTTGATAACCTAATGATCCAATAGTTGTGTGGAGACACAATTGGTATAGAGATACCTACCTTTCAAGGGTATGGAATTTGGCTTGTTGACCACAGTCAAGGTCAAATTACATATCAAGGATTGGATATTGGCCCACTAAGAAAACCATCGGGTTTTCTCGGATTAAATAGTGAGGGCTATTAATTCACAATAAAATAGTGGGAGTAAATGTATTAATTAAAGACCTTATTTATGCATACATATATATGAACATACTCTCATATCCTTTCTTTTTCACATCTAGGTCATCATCATGAGCACATCAAACATTAATATACGATCAATCTTGGATAACAAGCTGGTTGGCAACAACTATTCTGACTGGATCAGGCAAGTGAGAATTGTTCTCAGGGCTGAAAAGATCCATTATGTCTTGGATAAAGATCCACCACCACTTCCATCAGATGATGCCATTGATGAGATCAAAGGCATTTATCGAAAATACATGGAGGATAGTGAAGCAGCAGCATGTTTGATGCTGGGTGCTATGTCCTCGGAGCTTCAGAAGCAACATGAAATGATGGATGCTAGAACCATCGTTTTGCATCTAGAGGAGCTTTATTCTTCTCAGGCTAGAACTGAGCAATATGAGATTGCTCGAGCTCTATTTAGTTGCAAAATGGTGGAAGGCACTTCAGCTACTGCTCATGCATTGAAGATGTATGGGTATATTGAGCATTTGAGTAGACTTGGCTATGTTATGGATAATGATCTATACATAGATTTAATCTTGTAATCGTTGGCTCCAAGTTATGCACCTTTTGTGCTTAACTTCAACATGAACAAGATCCAAGTATCCATTCCTGAGTTAATCAACATGCTCAAGACAGCTGATGGATCATTTAAGAAAGATCCAAAAAGTGTCATGGTTGTCACTTCTGCTAAAGGCAAGAAGCAGAAGAAGATGAAGATAACCAAGGTGCAGCCAAAGAATGGTGGGATCTCCAAGAAGAAGGTTGCCAAGAAAGAGAATCCCAAAGGAACTTCCTTCCATTGTGGAAAAGATGGTCATTGGAAGCGTAACTGCAAGGCCTATCTAGATTCTCTTAACGAGAAGAAGCAAGCTGTTGCATCTACTTCAGGTATTCATATGATTGAAATTAATACTTATTCTATTGCTTCAAAACAATCTTGGGTATTAGATACCGGATGTGGATCTCATTTATGTAATGATCTACAGGGGCTTAGAAGCTTTAGAAGAGTTGGAAAGGCAGAGATATGTTTGCAGTCAGCTACTGGATAGAACATCTCTACAACAGTTGTGGGGACTTACTATTTGCCTCTTCCAAGTGGATTAGTACTGGAATTAAATAATTGTTATTATGTTCCAGCCTTATCCAAAAGTATTATTTCTTTCAGTCGTTTGATGAACGATTATGATATTTCTTTAAAGGACAAATGTTGTTACATTTTTAAGAACAATATGTTTTATGCAAAAGCTATCATTGAGAATGGTATTTTTGTTCTTGATTTAATTTAAGAAGTACATAATGTGAATACCAAGAGAATGAAACATGATAATCTGAATACCTCATACTTATGGCACTGTCGTTTAGGCCATATAAATAAAAAACGCATGACCAAGTTACACAAGTTAGGTGATTTGGGATCATTTGATTATGAATCATTTGATACATGTGAATCTTGTTTATTGGGAAAAATGACAAAAGCTCCCTTTATTGGTAAAGGAGAACGAGCTAAAATGATTTTGGACATAATACATTCAGATGTATGTGGTCCAATGACTATACATGCTAGAGGAGGTTACTCCTACTTCATTACTTTCATAGATGATTATTCCAGGTTTGGATACATCTATCTAATGAAATATAAGTCTGAAGCATTTGAAAAGTTCAAAGAGTTCAGAAATGAAGTAGAGAAACAACTTGGCAAAAGTATTAAAACACTTAGATCAGATCGAGGTGGAGAATACTTAAGTCAAGAGTTTCAGGATTATCTTAGAGATAATGGGATTTTATCTCAATGGACTCCTCCATATACACCACAACACAATGGTGTGTCTGAAAGGAGAAATCGAACACTATTAGATATGGTTCGATCAATGATGAGCCGAGCGGACTTGCCTAAGTCCTTTTGGGGATATGCACTAGAAACTGCTGTTTATGTGTTAAATAGAGTTCCTAGTAAATCGGTTGATGTTACTCCATATGAGATGTGGAATAACAAGAAACCCACGCTTTCTCATATGAAGGTATGGGGTTGTCCTGCTTATGTGAAGAGGACAATGTCAGACAAACTGGATGTTAAATCTGACAAATGTCTATTTGTGGGATATCCAAAAGAAACATTTGGATATTATTTCTATAATCCCTTAGAACAAAAAGTGTTTGTTTCAAGGCATGCTGTCTTCTTGGAAAAAGAGTTTCTCCTACGAGAAGACAGTGGGAGTAAAATTGAACTTGGTGAAGTTCAGGACCCACAAATAGAAGTAGATCAACCGATTGAACCCGAAACTGAATTTCATAATGATGAGATTACAGTTGAACCTGATTATACACAAAATCCTAGAAGGTCTACTAGGATGCGTTCTATCCCTGTGAGATATGGATTTCACATTGATTCGGATAGAGGCATAACTGTAGTAGAGGACAATGAGCCTACAAGCTATCAAGAAGTTTTGAACAGTTCAGAACGTGATTTATGGCTTAAGGCTATGCAGTCCGAAATGGACTCCATGTATGAGAATAAAGTATGGACTTTAACTCAACCACCTGAAGGGATAAAACCCATAGGGTGCAAATGGGTCTTCAAAAAGAAGACTGACATGGAAGGTAATATAGTTACCTATAAAGCTCGGTTAGTAGCAAAAGGTTATCGTCAAAAAGAAGGTATTGACTATGACGAAACTTTTTCTCCTGTAGCGATGCTTAAGTCTATAAGAATACTTTTAGCCATTGCAGCTCATTATGATTATGAGATTTGGCAAATGGATGTGAAGACAGCTTTCCTTAATGGAAATCTTTCTGAGGATGTGTATATGACACAACCAGAAGGATTCACATCAGGAAATGGCGAAAAGGTATGCAAGCTTCAAAGATCCATTTATGGATTGAAGCAAGCCTCTAGGAGCTGGAACATACGATTCAATGAGACAATCAAAGAGTTTGGTTTCTCACAGAATGAAGATGAACCTTGTGTGTATAAAAGGGTCAGTGGGAGTGCAGTTGTCTTCCTAGTTCTATATGTAGATGACATATTGATCATGGGAAATGACATTTCTCTTCTCCAATCTGTTAAAATATGGTTATCCAAGCAATTCTCCATGAAAGACCATGGAGAAGCATCTTATATTCTTGGAATAAGGATCTATAGAGATAGATCCAATAGGTTGCTGGGTCTTTCTTAGAGTACATATATAGATAAAGTATTGAAGAGGTTCAATATAGATCTCTCTAAGAAAGGGTTTATACCCATGGTGCATGGGAAACACCTTTCTAAGTCTGTGTGTCCGCAGACACTAGAGGATAGAGAGAGCATGAATAGAATACCATATGCATCTGCAATTGGTTCTATCATGTATGCTATGTTATGTACACGTCCAGATGTAGCATTTGCTTTGAGTGTCACAAGCAGATTCCAATCCAACTTTGGAGAGGAACACTGGGCAGCTGTCAAGAATATCCTTAAGTACTTGAGAAGGACTAAGGATATGTTCTTGGTATTTGGAGAGGGCAGTTTGGAAGTAAATGGGTATACAGATGCCAGCTTCAAATCTGACAAAGATGATTGTAAATCACAATCTGGTTATGTGTTCATAATGGGAGGAGGAGCAGTTAGTTGGAAAAGTTCCAAACAAGAAACAACTGCTGATTCCACGACAGAACCTGAGTACATTGCTGCTTCAGAAGCAGCCAAAGAAGCAGTCTGGATCAAAAAGTTCATAACTGAACTAGGAGTGGTGGCTAGCATTGTTGATCCGATTCCTTTATATTGTGACAACAATGGAGCCATTGCGCAAGCAAAGGAACCACGGTCTCATCAGCGATCCAAACATGTTCTCAGACGCTACCATCTCATAAGGGAAATAGTAGCTAGAAATGATGTGAAAATAGAAAGGGTTCCCACAGATGACAATGTGGCGGATCCCATCACTAAAGCACTTTCCCAGATAAAGCATGATCACCATATAAATAGCATGGGTCTGAGACATATGAGTGATTGGCTCTAGTGCAAGTGGGAGATTGTTAGAGAGTATGCCCTAGAGCCCATGTAATAGGGATGTTTTTCATATGTATGAAATTTATATTCTTAATAAAAGGCATCATTCATTTATTATTGCTGTATTTGAATACATGAGTTTGTAAATCTTAAATTAATAAATGAAGTCCTAGATATTATAAACACAGTGCAAAGGCAATCATGAAGGTGTTCATGATGTGAGATGTCTATCGCATGCAAATGTGTTAATATCTAAATATCCCTAGTCATAGAATTAACAAGATAGGACATTGTTAATTCGGACAGACTAGCACATGTTATGCTTCTTGAATGGTTCAAGCAATGGTTCTCATAGTTGTGATTATGGATGATAATCAAAGCTAACATGTGGATGCTTGTTAGAGGAACAAGTTCATTGGAGACCTGCAAAGGGAATCCTCATATGGATATTAAATCTATGTCAGTGAGTAATCTCTTCATAGCGGTTGTGCAAGTATCCTTAGACTTGAGATCACCAAAGTTATCTTAAGTAGCAAGTGGTATACTTTGACTCCATAACTGATTACTTCCAACTGGGAGTGAACATAGTTAGGAGATTGGGTATATCATGACCTACTTGAAGATAGTTGAGTGATTGACAAAGGATTCACCATCCCAGATTTAACAAGGGAAGTTATCTCGCATGATTCTATAATTGCCTTGTTCAGAGAATCTCTGGCCAGAGTAATATGCCGAGATGGATGGAGATCCTTGAAGGGCATTTAGGAACAATGGTTAAATTAATAGAACATACATAATTAGATTTATATGAGTTGACAGAAATCCATACTCATAATCTAATTGAGATAAGAGTGGTGAAAGGAGTAATTGCACGGTAACTGCTTCTATGGAAGGGTACAGTCAAACCACATGACTTTCCTGACATTTGGGTAGTCATGATGCCTAGCTAGAGGCCAATCATGACTTGTATAATGATGTATCAAAATATCAATAGAGATTGATAAAATGATTTAAAGGAGTTTAAATCATGTGAGTTTTGAATAGAACTCACAATTACATATTATACTGCCAATATGGACAGGAACCCAATAGGTCACACACATATAGAGAAAAGGTTAAAATGGTAAAATGAAAAGGATAATAATATTTGATATTATTATAAAGGTAGAGAGGAGAATATGATAATAATTAATTAAAGAGTTTAATTAATTATGATCAAATAAAATTGTCCGCGGAACTTTTGAGAAATGTTCTGTAAATTGGACCTAAATGAAATAATGTATTTCATGATTAATTATTATTGTCTTATAAGTGTTATAAGACTACTATAAGTGTTATAGGACTGATATAATAATTAATAGGACCATTGGAGAAATTATAAAGGGCCAAAGGAATGAAGAAGTTGGAGGAAGCCCTCCAGAAGAGGGCTACACGCCAACTCCAAACAGAAGGGCTTGGAGGGCTTTTTCTTGGACCAAATTAATTTATATATGTTACATAAGTGTTATGGAACTCACATATTTAATTTGGTTGGATTTTGAATCCATTTGGGTATTTAAATCCAATTAGATGCACAAAGGGCCTAGTTTGTGGATTTTGTGCATGGTCTTTTATGAAAAGATTTAATTTGGATTTCATTAAGCTCAAATGATTATAATTAATTCCAGAGGCCCAATTAATAATTATCCAGCAATTTTAAAGAGCCCAATCTCATTAAGGAGTTGGAATTTTAACCTAACTATAAAAGGCCAACTAATGAGAATTAGGGTTAAGTGATTAAAACAAAAGGAAAGTCCTTTCTCTAAAAACTCTCTCCTTTTTGCGCCACTTCCTAAGCTAGCTCTTGGAAATTTCGGCCAGCCCTAGTTGAACACCAATTTGTTGGTTCAATTTACCCCTCACTAGTGTGGATTACTCATTGGAGGTGTTCGATTTTGGACACTGTGGTTTGCGACAACCCGGTGCGAAGTAAAATCAACTGTTCAACAAAAATCAAAGGTGATTTTTCTTATTCTCATATAGTTATATTGTGTATTCATGGCAAGATCAGATCTAATGGTTAAAAATTTTAAAATTCCGCTCACGTATGTGATGCATGTAACCGTTAAATTCCACCATGGTATCAGAGCCAGGTTTTGCCATGGATATACAATTCTATATTATTCTGCGGAATAAGTTTTGTTCTATTTTGAGTTATTTATTTCATGAACTTTAAAATATGAGATTTAATTGTTCATGAATGAGAAATATTGATTTCTGGATGTATTTGTGATCAAATAAATTTGGTGGAAACAAAACCGAAATTTTTGAAGAAAAATGTTTTAGGGTTTGGCGTGAAACCCATTAGGGTTTGGCGTGAAACCCTAGGTATTGTAGGGGCTGTTCTAATTTAATTTCTTATGAATCCATTTAAAAATCATTTAGATGATATTTTATATGTTTAATATGTGATATTAAGCCGTAGGATCGAACGAAATTAAAATCGAACAAGTTTTGCATGAAAACTAGTTTTGTCGAAAAGTTCGATAAATTGGTGTTCTTCGTGTGTTCTTGATGTGTTCATGGTTAGAACGACTTTTGATCTTCTAAATATTATATATATGATATATTAAAGTGTTTTTAATTAATTGGATTAATTAAAATGGGCCTTAAATTAATTTGATTAATTTTAATTCATTAAAACCACTTAATAGGCTTAATTATGTTTACGGACTTGGTTTAAATTAGTGGATGACTTGGTGGGCCCAAGGAGCTGATTTAAATTAACTATTATAAACATTAATTAAGTTTATTAATGGGTTTTAAGGGTTGGAGTGAGCTTGGCTCATTCCAAAAGGCCCAAATGGTCCATGTAAGGCCCCTAACATGACCCTAATTTAATTTTGGGGATAAATTAGCATGCTATTATGTTAATTGCATGAAAATAAAATATAAGAATATGGTTTAATAGTAATTGAGGATGTAATTGAAGTAAATAGGTGTTAATTTGGGGTTAATTTGTAATTGTGGCATTTATGTGGCCAATTGTGAATAAAAGCATTTAATTCAAGGTTAATTTGAAAGAATGATTAAATTGATAGGTTGAATTAAGAAGAAGAGTTAGTGGAGGGGTTAAAGTCATTCATGCAAAGATTTGCTAGGTTTTCTTGTGACATGCAAAATGTTGAGGGAGTTAAAGGGAGATTTTACCACTTGTATAAATAGAAGGAAGTTAGTGGAATTTGGAGGTGTCAAGAAATTGTGAAGGAATCGGCAATTGAAGAGTAAAACCAGAAAATAGATCACCTTATTCTTCCTCTTGTTTTCCAATGTTTGATCTTAAATGCATTGAGGATGATGTTTGTTGTTTAAGCAAGAGTAAAATGCAGTAAATTAAGGTAATCAAACTCTTAATTTAACCCTCCATCATCTTCATCTTCTTCTTCTTTATCAAGTTAACTTAGAACAGAGTATTTGCTGGAAATGTAAATGATAATGGTGATGGAATTTGTGAAGGAGAAGAGGAAGGAAGAAGGAACAAAGGAAAAGGGATTGATAGAGGTTGAAGACTTTGGGTTTATCAGCTAAGGTATGGGAATTTAGGCCATTCATATTGCATGTAAAATGGATTACTGGAAGTGAATAGGATTTACAGAATTGAATTTACGTTTTTCTGGAAGTTTATCGTTGAAAGGTTGAAGAAGACAGACTTGCCGAGTCGTGAATGACTTCACGAGTCGCGAACATCAGTCCGACTCGTGAAGCTCTTCACGAGTCGTGAAGTCGAGTCTTTTCTTCTTCACTCGTGAGCTTCTTCACGAGTCGTGAAGTTCAGCTTTTCTTCCTCACTCGTGAGCCACTTCACGAGTCGTGAAGTATAGTTCCTTCTCCACTCGTGAACCTCTTCACGAGTCGTGAGAATCACCTTATTTGCTTCACTCGTGAATCCCTTCACGAGTCGAACTCCTCTTCACGATTGAATGACCTATCTTGAATGTTTTGCTCATAAGTTGAGCTATAGAACAAAAAATTGAGTGATTCTTTTTGCATTGAAAAATAGACTTCCATACCTATATTTCACATGAAGAAATCTAATCTTAAATCTGTCTCTATGTACATGTAATCTATAGTTGAATCCGGACTAGTTTTCTAGACTACTCTATGTAACAGAAATGGCTAGTATGAACAGATTGTTGCTACACTTGATAATATGATTCTTTAATTGATTGAGACAACTATTTGCTTATGTGATAGAAAGTTAAATGTATAATGCATGTAATATGACTGTCAATGAAGGAATTGTATGCATACACATGCGTTCATTTGCGAATATGAATAAAGACTAGAAAGGAATTATCGAACCCATATATGTAAATCTTATGACATGTAAGTGCACCTTTTTATATGCACTTGTGATACGAAAAAGAGAATAATAGTATGACCTTGGCATGTGTATATGCCATATGAAAACATGTTGATATTTTTTATAGCACATGACTTGAATGATGATAAAGGTATATATATATATGTGTTGGAAACATGCTCATAAGAATAAATCGACTATATGCGAATGTACCCACAGGTATGTACATTTATGATTATGTATATGAGTATATGAGCATGTATTTGCCTATGAGATAGAAGATGAATTAGCATGACTATGAACATGTGAAATGCTTAATGAGGGCATGATCAAGTCTATGATATGATGATTATATGTCATGCTTATATGATATGATGCAAATGATATAGTCATACAGATATAGATGAGCCAGATATATATATATATATCTTGGCATATGAAATGTGCATGTATCTGATTATGCACCAGAGAATTCACAGGTTGATAAGACTATGCATATGTGCAAACAGTATACTATGAATACAGTATTAAAATGTGAATTGAACACGAATATAGTTCCGCCTGCGATAGAGTTTTAAATGTGGATAGATAGGTGCCTATAGGGAAATTGCAGCTGCCATAGTTGGCCCATTTGGGTCCATAGTATATGATCCCGTTTTGATCATGATCAGCCCCGTTTGGGTTGATAGGCTACCCCGTTTGGGTATGCTTGACCGGTCCATAGTACAGTTGGCCCCGTTTGGGCCTATAGATTCGATATCTTCGGATATCCCTCATTTGATACCATTGTGTATCCATAGTTCCCGCATCCACTGATAAAGCTAAGGCAGGCTAAACGTTATTCATAGTAATGATCAAGAGTAAACAATTAAAGTTATTTTGGCTAAAGATTGATATGTGGCTTATATTGTTGGTTTATTACAGGAATTATGCTTCAATTGAATATGTTCACATGGAATATTGCCATCTATATGAATTATGAAAAAGAAATATGTGTTTATCTCTCTTAAGTACAATGCTTATGTACATGAGAATATGCTTATGCTTTCTTGTATATGTTATTGTTACCATGTTATGTTGGACATATTGATTATAGTATATGAACATATTGTATATGTATGTTTTGATGGCCTTGTGTATGGCCATCCATCTGTAGATATTCCCCACTAAGCTTTATAGCTTAGCACGGGTTATTTATCCGTGTAGGTACCTTCTAGAAAGACTTTTGCTCAGGGACGTTCTCTGCATCAGGAAGGGCCAACCATCGACTTATAACCTTGATGTAGGATATTTTGTAATACAGCTATCATATGTTTTGTATAATGGCCAGTCATATTTTGATATGTATATAACCTATGTGGGATAATGTAACTCACTAGTAGTAAAGCTACGAAAGAACATGTGTGCATGTGATATGCATGAAGAAATATCCATATAGTTAGTATGCATGATACTAAGCATGAAATGAAAAACAGAAACAGACAGGTGGCACAAATAATAGTATATGAAATCGTATGGCATGATTAATGGCTAAGTGATGGTTAATTGAACATGTAGTATGAGCATGATTAATAGTATTCATGATACATGTGATAATAGGGTATTTGCATAAGGGGTGCTACAATTTTGGTATCAGAGCCCTAGGTTTAGCCTTTTCTGGGTAAAGATGAACCTAGGATTCTACAGTATGATATAGTGATTGCTGGCCTGATGCAGAAGTCCCTGTTTTCTTATAGATCAAAGATGGAGAGCTCTAGAGATGCTTTGGAGGAATCGGCTGAAAGCAATAGGCCGGTTAGAACTAATCCTTCCAATACTGGACCTTCATTCTCCAATCCGAATGAGGTCCCAACAGCCGTCCCTACAGAAGCATTGTTAAAAATATCACAGGATATGGCTCAAGTTCTTCAGAGAATGACAGCACCCAAAGCTCCAATTTCTGAAATTAGAAAGCATGGTGCTGAGGAATTTGTAGGCACTAATCTAGAACAGTCTGAAGAAGCTGAATTTTGGTTGGAAAGGCTAAAGAGGATTTTTGATGAAATCGGTTGTCCAGTAAGTCATAAAGCATCTTGTGCTGTGTCTCTGTTACAGGGTGCAGCTTATGACTGGTGGAAGTTGGTATTGAAGCAACCTCAGTTACCAGATCCCCTTACATGGGAATTTTTCACAGCTGAATTCAAGAGAAAGTATGTTACTGAGGAGTATAAGCAAGAGAAGTTAAAGAAATTCCTCCACTTGAAACAGAGAGTTATGTTTGTGGCTGAGTATGAGAAAGAATTCAGTCACCTGTGCAAATATGCTCCCGATGAGATGTTAACTGATGCTTTTAAATGTAGACAGTTTGAAGATGGGTTGAATGATCGTATCCGAGAAAAATTGATTGGGTCTACATCTTTGCAAGTGGTTAACTTCACTCAATTGGTTACAGCAGCCTTGCGAGTTGAAAAGAATGAAATGGCTAAAAGGGAGAGAGAACAGAGAAGAGGTGGGTCCAAGGGTGGATCTTTTACAGGAAAGAGAGCTAGAGGAGCATAAGGAAGTCAGCCAGCTGAATCTGACTATAGTTCTGCAAAAAGGGACAGGAGACAAGAATCTTCTGCAATGTCTAAATAGGGAAAACAAGCTTCAGGGAATCAGAGTGGGGGGCAACCTCCAGTGTGTTCTCATTGTTCTAGGAAACATTGGGGTAGTTGCAGGAAATTGTCTGGGGCATGTTTCAAATGTAGTGGTACCGATCACTTCATGGCTAGTTGTCCATCTAAGAGGGAACAGGATGTGGGACAGCAGGGCAGTAGAGGAACTTTTATTGCACCATCTTCAGGTAGAGGCAAGGGAAGAGGACGTGGGGGATCGAGTTATCAGGGATCCCAGTCCAGGAACATTTCTGAATCAGTTGACAGGCCCACAGCTCCAGTTGTTCCGATACGGGCTTATGCAATGAAAGCTAGAGAGGATCAGAGTGCTCCAGAAGTCATAGCTGGTACATTCTCTCTTTTTGATTCTAATATGCATGCACTTATTGATCCTGGTTCCACTCATTCTTATGTTTGCACTGGGGATATGGGTAGAAATGAGTCTACTGTTCATGAATTAGAATATGACATTTATGTAACCAACCCATTGGGTCACAGTGTTGTTGTTAATAGAGTGCATAAACAGTGTCCTATTGTAATTCAAGGGAAAGAATTCCTTGCTGATCTTATTGAGTTGCCATTCCGGGAGTTTGATATGATACTTGGTATGGATTGGCTGTCTAGACATCATGCAGTGATTGATTGTGAAGCTAAAACAGTAACTCTCATTAGTTCTGATGGTAAAGAAACACTAGTACAGGGCATTCGATCTGAGCCTATAGCTAATGTAATATCAGCTATGCAAGCTAAGCGATTTTTGAGAAAAGGGTGTGAAGCTTTCTTAGCACTTGTGCTTGATTCAAGAATAGAGAATGTGAATCTTCAAGAGATTCCAGTGGTGAAAGAGTTTCCTGATGTGTTTCCTGAATACTTACCTAGTCTTCCACCTGAAAGGGAAGTTGAATTGTCTATAGACATTCTACCTGGTACAGCTCCTATTTCGAAGGCACCATATAGGATGGCTCCTTTGGAATTGAAAGAACTAAAAGCTTAGCTTCAGGAGTTGCTTGACAAAGGCTTCATTAGGCCTAGTACATCACCTTGGGGTGCACCAGTTTTATTTGTGAAGAAAAAGGATGGGTCTATGAGGATGTGCATAGACTACAGACAGTTAAATAGGGTAACAATCAAAAATAAGTATCCTTTACCAAGAATTGAAGATTTATTTGATAAGTTGAAGGGTGCTGGAGTGTTTTCCAAGATTGATTTGCGCTCGGGTTACTATCAACTTCGGGTTAAGGATGTGGATGTTTCCAAAACAGCCTTTAGAACCCGATATGGGCATTATGAGTTTCTGGTGATGCCTTTTGGGTTAACAAATGCACCGGCTGCGTTTATGGATCTTATGAATAGGGTGTTTAGACCCTACCTGGATCAGTTTGTTGTTGTGTTCATAGATGACATTTTGGTGTATTCGAAGAATGAAACGGAACATGCTGAGCATTTGAGAATTGTTTTACAGATTCTGAGGGAGAATCAGCTGTATGCTAAGCTGAGCAAATGTGATTTTTGGCTTAAGGAAATTTCTTTCCTTGGTCATATAGTATCTTCTGAAGGCATTAGGGTGGATCCAGCTAAAATAGAGGCTATAGTGAATTGGAAGCCGCCTCGAAATGTGACAGAAGTGAGAAGTTTTCTTGGCTTAGCAGGTTATTACCGTCGCTTTGTGAAAGGTTTTTCAGTTATAGCCGCACCACTCACTAAACTGTTGAGAAAGGGTATAAAGTTTGAGTGGACTGATCGGTGTCAAGCAAGTTTTGATCAATTGAAGAAATTTCTGACTGAGGCTCCAGTTTTGGCACAACCAGTTACAGGAAAGGAGTATGCTATGTATAGTGATGCTTCTAGAGTTGGCTTAGGTTGTGTGTTAATGCAAGATGGCAAAGTAATTGCCTATGCATCTAGACAGTTGAAGCCACATGAACAAAACTATCCAACCCATGACCTAGAGTTAGCAGCAGTGGTGTTTGCCTTGAAAATTTGGCGACATTATTTGTATGGGGAGAAGTGCAGAATCTATACAGATCACAAGAGTCTCAAATATTTGCTCACTCAAAAGGAACTTAACTCGAGACAGCGAAGATGGTTAGAACTGTTTAAAGATTATGATTGTATAGTGGATTACCATCCAGGCAAAGCTAATGTTGTAGCTGATGCTTTGAGCCGTAAGATGATGGCTGCTATGATTGCACATCGCTGTAGATGGAAAATTGCTTATGATGGCGCTTTAATAGCACAGTTGAAGGCTAGACCTTGTTTGAGGCAAACAGTGATTGATGCACAGAAACATGATGAAAAGCTGCAACAGATTTTGAAGTCTTTACATGAAGGAACCCAGTCTGAGTACTTAGTGAAAGAAGATGGGGGTGTGTATTATCAGAATCGATTGTATGTTCCTGATGACAAAGAATTAAAGAAAACAGTATTGAAAGAGGCTCACAATACAGTATTTACTATGCACCCTGGTGGGAACAAGATGTACCAGGATTTGAAACAAAGTTATTGGTGGCCTGGCATGAAGAAAGATGTGGTAGCCTATGTCTCCAAATGCTTGACTTGTCAGCAGGTAAAAGCAGAGCACCAGTTACCATCTGGTTTGTTGAACCCCATTCCAATTCCATAATGGAAATGAGAGGATATCACTATGGATTTTGTAACAGGATTGCCCTTTACACAGAAAAAGCATGATGCTGTTTGGGTTATAGTTGACAAACTGACTAAATCAGCTCATTTCATACCAGTTCGGATGGACTACCCTATGGATAAGTTGGCAGAACTTTATGTGAATGAGATTGTTAGACTGCATGGCATTCCGGTGTCAATAATCTCTGATCGAGATCCGAGATTCACATCAAGATTTTGGCAGAGTTTGCAACAAGCTTTGGGAACTCAGCTTCGTTACAGTACAGCATTCCACCCTCAGACGGATGGGCAATCTGAACGGGTTATTCAGATTCTAGAGGATATGATGAGAGGTTGTGTTTTGGAGTTTGCAGGAAGTTGGGATAGGTATCTACCTTTAATGGAGTTCGCCTACAATAACAGTTATCAAAGGAGCATCGAGATGGCACCGTATGAGGCCTTGTATGGCCGAAAATGTAGAACTCCTGTGTACTGGACTGAATTGTCTGAGCGCAAAGTTATGGGTCCTGATATTGTCAAAGATACAGAGGAAAAGGTACAAGTTATCAAGCAGAGATTGAAGGAAGCTAGTGATAGACAGAAGTCTTATGCTGATTTGAAAAGAAAGGATATTGAATATCATGTGGGTAACAAAGTGTTTCTGAAAGTGTCCCCTTGGAGAAAAGTATTAAGATTTGGGAAAAAGGGTAAACTGAGCCCGAGGTTTATAGGCCCATATGAGATTCTTCAAAGAGTTGGGCCAGTGGCATATAGGTTGGCTCTCCCTATGGAACTAGCCAAACTTTATGATGTGTTTCATGTTTCCATGCTTCGAAGGTATCGATCAGATGAATCTCATGTGATACCAGTTCAAGATGTGCAAGTACAGTCAGATTTCACTTATGATGAAGAGCCTATAGCAATTCTGGCTAGAGAAGTTAGACAGCTTAGAAATAAGCAAATTCCACTTGTCAAAGTGCTCTGGCAACATCACGATATACAAGAAGTTACTTGGGAGCCAGAGACAGCTATAAAAGAACAACATCCTCATTATTCAACACAGGTATGAATTTCGGGGACGAAATTCTTAAGGGGGAGAGAATTGTAAGGCCCCTAACATGACCCTAATTTAATTTTGGGGATAAATTAGCATGCTATTATGTTAATTGCATGAAAATAAAATATAAGAATATGGTTTAATAGTAATTGAGGATGTAATTGAAGTAAATAGGTGTTAATTTGGGGTTAATTTGTAATTGTGGCATTTATGTGGCCAATTGTGAATAAAAGCATTTAATTCAAGGTAAATTTGAAAGAATGATTAAATTG
Source organism: Excoecaria agallocha (assembly GCA_037975025.1). Classification (NCBI taxonomy): domain Eukaryota; kingdom Viridiplantae; phylum Streptophyta; class Magnoliopsida; order Malpighiales; family Euphorbiaceae; genus Excoecaria; species Excoecaria agallocha. The sequence goes on from CM075807.1 coordinate 85,714,227, forward strand.
ATAGGTTGAATTAAGAAGAAGAGTTAGTGGAGGGGTTAAAGTCATTCATGCAAAGATTTGCTAGGTTTTCTTGTGACATGCAAAATGTTGAGGGAGTTAAAGGGAGATTTTACCACTTGTATAAATAGAAGGAAGTTAGTGGAATTTGGAGGTGTCAAGAAATTGTGAAGGAATCAGCAATTGAAGAGTAAAACCAGAAAATAGATCACCTTATTCTTCCTCTTGATTTCCAATGTTTGATCTTAAATGCATTGAGGATGATGTTTGTTGTTTAAGCAAGAGTAAAATGCAGTAAATTAAGGTAATCAAACTCTTAATTTAACCCTCCATCATCTTCATCTTCTTCTTCTTTATCAAGTTAACTTAGAACAGAGTATTTGCTGGAATTGTAAATGATAATGGTGATGGAATTTGTGAAGGAGAAGAGGAAGGAAGAAGGAACAAAGGAAAAGGGATTGATAGAGGTTGAAGACTTTGGGTTTATCAGCTAAGGTATGGGAATTTAGGCCATTCATATTGCATGTAAAATGGATTACTGGAAGTGAATAGGATTTACAGAATTGAATTTACGTTTTTCTGGAAGTTTATCGTTGAAAGGTTGAAGAAGACAGACTTGCCGAGTCGTGAATGACTTCACGAGTCGCGAACATCAGTCCGACTCGTGAAGCTCTTCACGAGTCGTGAAGTCGAGTCTTTTCTTCTTCACTCGTGAGCTTCTTCATGAGTCGTGAAGTTCAGCTTTTCTTCCTCACTCGTGAGCCACTTCACGAGTCGTGAAGTATAGTTCCTTCTCCACTCGTGAACCTCTTCACGAGTCGTGAGAATCACCTTATTTGCTTCACTCGTGAATCCCTTCACGAGTCGAACTACTCTTCACGATTGAATGACCTATCTTGAATGTTTTGCTCATAAGTTGAGCTATAGAACAGCAAATTGAGTGATTCTTTTTGCATTGAAAAATAGACTTCCATACCTATATTTCACATGAAGAAACCTAAGCTTAAATCTGTCTCTATGTACATGTAATCTATAGTTGAATCCGGACTAGTTTTCTAGACTACTCTATGTAACAGAAATGGCTAGTATGAACAGATTGTTGCTACACTTGATAATATGATTCTTTAATTGATTGAGACAGCTATTTGCTTATGTGATAGAAAGTTAAATGTATAATGCATGTAATATGACTGTCAATGAAGGAATTGTATGCATACACATGCGTTCATTTGCGAATATGAATAAAGACTAGAAAGGAATTATCGAACCCATACATGTAAATCTTATGACATGTAAGTGCACCTTTTTATATGCACTTGTGATATGAAAAAGAGAATAATAGTATGACCTTGGCATGTGTATATGCCATATGAAAACATGTTGATATTTTGTATAGCACATGACTTGAATGATGATAAAGGTATATATATATATGTGTTGGAAACATGCTCATAAGAATAAATCGACTATATGCGAATGTACCCACAGGTATGTACATTTATGATTATGTATATGAGTATATGAGCATGTATTTGCCTATGAGATAGAAGATGAATTAGCATGACTATGAACATGTGAAATGCTTAATGAGGGCATGATCAAGTCTATGATATGATGATTATATGTCATGCTTATATGATATGATGCAAATGATATAGTCATACAGATATAGATGAGCCAGATATATATATATATATCTTGGCATATGAAATGTGCATGTATCTGATTATGCACCAGAGAATTCACAGGTTGATAAGACTATGCATATGTGCAAACAGTATACTATGAATACAGTATTAAAATGTGAATTGAACACAAATATAGTTCCGCCTGCGATAGAGTTTTAAATGTGGATAGATAGGTGCCTATAGGGAAATTGCAGCTGCCATAGTTGGCCCATTTGGGTCCATAGTATATGATCCCGTTTTGATCATGATCAGCCCCGTTTGGGTTGATAGGCTACCCCGTTTGGGTATGCTTGACCGGTCCATAGTACAGTTGGCCCCGTTTGGGCCTATAGATTCGATATCTTCGGATATCCCTCATTTGATACCATTGTGTATCCATAGTTCCCGCATCCACTAATAAAGCTAAGGCAGGCTAAACGTTATTCATAGTAATGATCAAGAGTAAACAATTAAAGTTATTTTGGCTAAAGATTGATATGTGGCTTATATTGTTGGTTTATTACAGGAATTATGCTTCAATTGAATATGTTCACATGGAATATTGCCATCTATATGAATTATGAAAAAGAAATATGTGTTTATCTCTCTTGAGTACAATGCTTATGTACATGAGAATATGCTTATGCTTTCTTGTATATGTTATTGTTACCATGTTATGTTGGACAAATTGATTATAGTATATGAACATATTGTATATGTATGTTTTGATGGCCTTGTGTATGGCCATCCATCTGTAGATATTCCCCACTAAGCTTTATAGCTTAGCACGGGTTATTTATCCGTGTAGGTACCTTCTAGAAAGACTTTTGCTCAGGGACGTTCTCTGCATCAGGAAGGGCCAACCATCGACTTATAACCTTGATGTAGGATATTTTGTAATACAGCTATCATATGTTTTGTATAATGGCCAGTCATATTTTGATATGTATATAACCTATGTGGGATAATGTAACTCACTAGTAGTAAAGCTACGAAAGAACATGTGTGCATGTGATATGCATGAAGAAATATCCATATAGTTAGTATGCATGATACTAAGCATGAAATGAAAAACAGAAACAGACAGGTGGCACAAATAATAGTATATGAAATCGTATGGCATGATTAATGGCTAAGTGATGGTTAATTGAACATGTAGTATGAGCATGATTAATAGTATTCATGATACATGTGATAATAGGGTATTTGCATAAGGGGTGCTACAGTCCAAATGACACAAAACTAGTTTGTGTGTGAACACACTTAGGGTTTTTCTTCTGTGGATTTCGGCCTACACTTGTTTTAAGCCCAAAATTGATTCTTTTAATTATTTAATATGATTAATTAATTAAATAATCAATTTACAATTAATTAATAATCAATTTGATTGATTATTAAGACAAGAACACATTCATGCAAAAAGGTTTCCTAAAATGAAAGTTTCCAAAATGGAAAAAGTTTCCTAATTTGATCACGTCATTAAAATAACTCAAAATATTGTTTCAAAAGTTGAAACAAAGTTAGTAATCCATTTCTTTATGCATTAGAGAGGCATATAAGGGTGAATGATTGGCATGATGGTTAGTTATGGACAAAGCCCAATGTGATTGAGCATAATGCATGTTTTGGCCCAATGAGGACTTTCATGTCCCGGCCACTTGTTTTTGGTTTGTATTTCATTTCAAATTGTAATATGTAATTAGATTACTTAGATTAGAATTAGAAATAGAAATGGAGACAAATATCAAGGAGCAAGATGGACCGGATGGAGATCCAACAAGCTTGAATATAATGTAATTATTTTCTTGTTTGAATCATGCGTACTACCTAGGTATGAACTTTTGATTTCCCTCTTGGCTCAGGGAAATCAATGTAGTGAAGTCCATAACTATACCATATTTGTATGATTATATTTATGTGATAGATATAGGATGCATACCAATGTATGCCAACCATGTATGATGAGACTTAATTAACTAAAACCCTCAAACAAATACTAAGGTATATAAGCCTTCCATTAATTTGAGGAGAACCAGAGTTCTTTATAGTGTGGGTTGTTGACCATAGTCAAGCTCACATTATATCGAATATGTTCAAATCTAATTAAATGGGTCATCTTAGCTAGCCCATTAGTTTGTTGACCACAGTCAAGGCTAATGGTTCTAGAGGCAAGATTAGGGAATGCATATATGATATGCATGCATCAAGAGTTGATAACCTAATGATCCAATAGTTGTGTAGAGACACAATTGGTATAGAGATACCTACCTTTCAAGGGTATGGAATTTGGCTCGTTGACCACAGTCAAGGTCAAATTACATATCAAGGATTGGATATTGGCCCACTAAGAAAACCATCGGGTTTTCTCGGATTAAATAGTGAGGGTATTAATTCGCAATAAAATAGTGGGAGTAAATGTATTAATTAAAGACCTTATTAATGCATACATATATATGAACATACTCTCATATCTTTTCTTTTTCACATATAGGTCATCATCATGAGCACATCAAACATTAATATACGATCAATCTTGGATAACAAGCTGGTTGGCAACAACTATTCTAACTGGATCAGGCAAGTGAGAATTGTTCTCACAGCTGAAAAGATCCATTATGTCTTGGATAAAGATCCACCACCACTTCCATCAGATGATGCCATTGATGAGATCAAAGGCATTTATCGAAAATACATGGAGGATAGTGAAGCAGCAGCATGTTTGATGCTGGGTGCTATGTCCTCGGAGCTTCAGAAGCAACATGAAATGATGGATGCTAGAACCATCGTTTTGCATCTAGAGGAGCTTTATTCTTCTCAGGCTAGAACTGAGCAATATGAGATTGCTCGAGCTCTATTTAGTTGCAAAATGGTGGAAGGCACTTCAGCTGCTGCTCATGCATTGAAGATGTATGGGTATATTGAGCATTTGAGTAGACTTGGCTATGTTATGGATAATGATCTATACATAGATTTAATCTTGTACTCGTTGGCTCCAAGTTATGCACCTTTTGTGCTTAACTTCAACATGAACAAGATCCAAGTATCCATTCCTGAGTTAATCAACATGCTCAAGACAGCTGATGGATCATTTAAGAAAGATCCAAAAAGTGTCATGGTTGTCACTTCTGCTAAAGGCTAGAAGCAGAAGAAGAAGAAGATAACCAAGGCGCAGCCAAAGAATGGTGGGATCTCCAAGAAGAAGGTTGCCAAGAAAGAGAATCCCAAAGGAACTTGCTTCCATTGTGGAAAAGATGGTCATTGGAAGCGTAACTGCAAGGCCTATCTAGATTCTCTTAAGGAGAAGAAGCAAGCTGTTGCATCTACTTCAGGTATTCATATGATTGAAATTAATACTTATTCTATTGCTTCAAAACAATCTTGGGTATTAGATACCGGATGTGGATCTCATTTATGTAATGATCTATAGGGGCTTAGAAGCTTTAGAAGAGTTGGAAAGGCAGAGATATGTTTGCAGTCAGCTACTGGACAGAACATCTCTACAATAGTTGTGGGGACTTACTATTTGCCTCTTCCTAGTGGATTAGTACTGGAATTAAATAATTGTTATTATGTTCCAGCCTTATCCAAAAGTATTATTTCTTTCAGTCGTTTGATGAACGATTATGATATTTCTTTAAAGGACAAATGTTGTTACATTTTTAAGAACAATATGTTTTATGCAAAAGCTATCATTGAGAATGGTATTTTTGTTCTTGATTTAATTAAAGAAGTACATAATGTGAATACCAAGAGAATGAAACATGATAATCTGAATACCTCATACTTATGGCACTGTCGTTTAGGCCATATAAATGAAAAATGCATGACCAAGTTACACAAGTTAGGTGATTTGGGATCATTTGATTATGAATCATTTGATACATGTGAATCTTGTTTATTGGGAAAAATGACAAAAGCTTCCTTTATTGGTAAAGGAGAACGAGCTAAAATGATTTTGGACATAATACATTCAGATGTATGTGGTCCAATGACTACACATGCCAGAGGAGGTTACTCCTACTTCATTACTTTCATAGATGATTATTCCAGGTTTGGATACATCTATCTAATGAAATATAAGTCTGAAGCATTTGAAAAGTTCAAAGAGTTCAGAAATGAAGTAGAGAAACAACTTGGCAAAAGTATTAAAACACTTAGATCAGATCGAGGTGGAGAATACTTAAGTCAAGAGTTTCAGGATTATCTTAGAGATAATGGGATTTTATCTCAATGGACTCCTCCATATACACCACAACACAATGGTGTGTCTGAAAGGAGAAATCGAACACTATTAGATATGGTTCGATCAATGATGAGCCGAGCGGACTTGCCTAAGTCCTTTTGGGGATATGCACTAGAAACTGCTGTTTATGTGTTAAATAGAGTTCCTAGTAAATCGGTTGATGTTACTCCATATGAGATGTGGAATAACAAGAAACCCACGCTTTCTCATATGAAGGTATGGGGTTGTCCTGCTTATGTGAAGAGGACAATGTCAAACAAACTGGATGTTAAATCTGACAAATGTCTATTTGTGGGATATCCAAAAGAAACATTTGGATATTATTTCTATAATCCCTTAGAACAAAAAGTGTTTGTTTCAAGGAATGCTGTCTTCTTGGAAAAAGAGTTTCTCCTACGAGAAGACAGTGGGAGTAAAATTGAACTTGGTGAAGTTCAGGACCCACAAATAGAAGTAGATCAACCGATTGAACCCGAAACTGAATTTCATAATGATGAGATTATAGTTGAACCTGATTATACACAAAATCCTAGAAGGTCTACTAGGATGCGTTCTATCCCTATGAGATATGGATTTCACATTGATTCGGATAGAGGCATAACTGTAGTAGAGGACAATGAGCCTACAAGCTATCAAGAAGTTTTGAACAGTTCAGAACGTGATTTATGGCTTAAGGCTATGCAGTCCAAAATGGACTCCATGTATGAGAATAAAGTATGGACTTTAACTCAACCACCTGAAGGGATAAAACCCATAGGGTGCAAATGGGTCTTCAAAAAGAAGACTGACATGGAAGGTAATATAGTTACCTATAAAGCTCGCTTAGTAGCAAACGGTTATCGTCAAAAAGAAGGTATTAACTATGATGAAACTTTTTCTCCTGTAGCGATGCTTAAGTCTATAAGAATACTTTTAGCCATTGCAGCTCATTATGATTATGAGATTTGGCAAATGGATGTGAAGACAGCTTTCCTTAATGGAAATCTTTCTGAGGATGTGTATATGACACAACCAGAAGGATTCACATCAGGAAATGGCGAAAAGGTATGCAAGCTTCAAAGATCCATTTATGGATTGAAGCAAGCCTCTAGGAGCTGGAACATACGATTCAATGAGACAATCAAAGAGTTTGGTTTCTCACAGAATGAAGATGAACCTTGTGTGTATAAAAGGGTCAGTGGGAGTGCAATTGTCTTCCTAGTTCTATATGTAGATGACATATTGATCATGTGAAATGACATTTCTCTTCTCCAATCTGTTAAAATATGGTTATCCAAGCAATTCTCCATGAAAGACCTTGGAGAAGCATCTTATATTCTAGGAATAAGGATCTATAGAGATAGATCCAATAGGTTGCTGGGTCTTTCTCAGAGTACATATACAGATAAAGTATTGAAGAGGTTCAATATAGATCTATCTAAGAAATGGTTTATACCCATGGTGCATGGGAAACACCTTTCTAAGTCTGTGTGTCCACAGACACTAGAGGATAGAGAGAGCATGAATAGAATACCATATGCATCTGCAATTGGTTCTATCATGTATGCTATGTTATGTACACGTCCAGATGTAGCATTTGCTTTGAGTGTCACAAGCAGATTCCAATCCAATTTTGGAGAGGAACACTGGGCAGCTGTCAAGAATATCCTTAACTACTTGAGAAGGACTAAGGATATGTTCTTGGTATTTGGAGAGGGCAGTTTGGAAGTAAATGGGTATACGGATGCCAGCTTCCAATCTGACAAAGATGATTGTAAATCACAATCTGGTTATGTGTTCATAATGGGAGGAGGAGCAGTTAGTTGGAAAAGTTCCAAACAAGAAACAACTGCTGATTCCACGACAGAAGCTGAGTACATTGCTGCTTCAGAAGCAGCCAAAGAAGCAGTCTGGATCAAAAAGTTCATAACTGAACTAGGAGTGGTGGCTAGCATTGTTGATCCGATTCCTTTATATTGTGACAACAATGGAGCCATTGCGCAAGCAAAGGAACCACGGTCTCATCAGCGATCTAAACATGTTCTCAGACGCTACCATCTCATAAGGGAAATAGTAGCTAGAAATGATGTGAAAATAGAAAGGGTTCCCACAGATGACAATGTGGCAGATCCCATCACTAAAGCACTTTCCCAGATAAAGCATGATCACCATATAAATAGCATGGGTCTGAGACATATGAGTGATTGGCTCTAGTGCAAGTGGGAGATTGTTAGAGAGTATGCCCTAGAGCCCATGTAATAGGGATGTTTTTCATATGTATGAAATTTATATTCTTAATAAAAGGCATCATTCATTTATTAATGCTGTATTTGAATACATGAGTTTGTAAATCTTAAATTAATAAATGAAGTCCTAGATATTATAAACACAGTGCAAAGGCAATCATGAAGGTGTTCATGATGTGAGATGTCTATCGCATGCAAATGTGTTAATATCTAAATATCCCTAGTCATAGAATTAACAAGATACGACATTATTAATTCGGACAGACTAGCACATGTTATGCTTCTTGAATGGTTCAAGCAATGTTCTCATAGTTGTGATTATGGATGATAATCAAAGCTAACATGTGGATGCTTCTTAGAGGAACAAGTTCATTGGAGACCTGCAAAGAGAATCCTCATATGGATATTAAATCTATGTCAGTGAGGAATCTCTTCATAGCGGTTGTGCAAGTATCCTTAGACTTGAGATCACCAAAGTTATCTTAAGTAGCAAGTGGTATACTTTGACTCCATAACTGATTACTTCCAACTGGGAGTGAACATAGTTAGGAGATTGGGTATATCATGAACTACTTGAAGATAGTTGAGTGATTGACAAAGGATTCACCATCCCAGATTTAACAAGGGAAGTTATCTCGCATGATTCTATAATTGCCTTGTTTAGAGAATCTCTGGCCAGAGTAATATGCCGAGATGGATGGAGATCCATGAAGGGCATTTAGGAACAATGGTTAAATTAATAGAACATACATAATTAGATTTATATGAGTTGAAAGAAATCCATACTCATAATCTAATTGAGATAAGAGTGGTGAAAGGAGTAATTGCACGGTAACTGCTTCTATGGAAGGGTACAGTCAAACCACATGACTTTCCTGACATTTGGGTAGTCATGATGCCTAGCTAGAGGCCAATCATGACTTGTATAATGATGTATCAAAATATCAATAGAGATTGATAAAATGATTTAAAGGAGTTTAAATCATGTGAGTTTTGAATAGAACTCACAATTACATATTCTACTGCCAATATGGACAGGAACCCAATAGGTCACACACATATAGAGAAAAGGGTAAAATGGTAAAATGACAAGGATAATAATATTTGATATTATTATAAAGGTAGAGAGGAGAATATGATAATAATTAATTAAAGAGTTTAATTAATTATGATCAAATAAAATTGTCCGCGGAACTTTTGAGAAATGTTCTGTAAATTGGACCTAAATGAAATAATGTATTTCATGATTAATTATTATTGTCTTATAAGTGTTATAAGACTACTATAAGTGTTATAGGACTGATATAATAATTAATAGGACCATTGGAGAAATTATAAAGGGCCAAAGGAATGAAGAAGTTGAAGGAAGCCCTCCAAAAGAGGGCTACACGCCAACTCCAAACAGAAGGGCTTGTAGGGCTTTTTCTTGGACCAAATTAATTTATATATGTTACATAAGTGTTATGGAACTCACATATTTAATTTGGTTGGATTTTGAATCCATTTGGGTATTTAAATCCAATTAGATGTACAAAGGGCCTAGTTTGTGGATTCTGTGCATGGTCTTTTATGAAAAGATTTAATTTGGATTTCATTAAGCCCAAATGATTATAATTAATTCCAGAGGCCCAATTAATAATTCTCCAGCAATTTTAAAGAGCCCAATCTCATTAAGGAGTTGGAATTTTAACCTAACTATAAAAGGCCAACTAATGAGAATTAGGGTTAAGTGATTAAAACAAAAGGAAAGTCCTTTCTCTAAAAACTCTCTCCTTTTTGCGCCACTTCCTAAGCTAGCTCTTGGGAATTTGGGCCAGCCCTAGTTGAACACCAATTTGTTGGTTTAATTTACCCCTCTCTAGTGTGGATTACTCATTGGAGGTGTTCGATTTTGGACACTGTGGTTTGCGACAACCCGGTGCGAAGTAAAATCAACTGTTCAACAAAAATCAAAGGTGATTTTTCTTATTCTCATATAGTTATATTGTGTATTCATGGCAAGATCAGATCTAATGGTTAAAAATTTTAAAATTTCGCTCACGTATGTGATGCATGTAACCGTTAAATTCCAACATGGTATCAGAGCCAGGTTTTGCCATGGATATACAATTATATATTATTCTGCGGAATAAGTTTTGTTCTATTTTGAGTTATTTATTTCATGAACTTTAAAATATGAGATTTAATTGTTCATGAATGAGAAATATTGATTTCTGGATGTATTTGTGATCAAATAAATTTGGTGGAAACAAAACCGAAATTTTTGAAGAAAAATGTTTTAGGGTTTGGCGTGAAACCCATTAGGGTTTGGCGTGAAACCCTAGGTATTGTAGGGGCTGTTCTAATTTAATTTCTTATGGATCCATTTAAAAATCATTAGATGATATTTTATATGTTTAATATGTGATATTAAGCCGTAGGATCGAACGGAATTAAAATCGAACAAGTTTTGCATGAAAACTAGTTTTGTCGAAAAGTTCGATAAATTGGTGTTCTTCGTGTCTTCTTGATGTGTTCATGGTTAGAACGACTTTTGATCTTCTAAATCTTATATATATGATATATTAAAGTGTTTTTAATTAATTGGATTAATTAAAATTGGCCTTAAATTAATTTGATTAATTTTAATTCATTAAAACCACTTAATGGGCTTAATTATGTTTACGGACTTGGTTTAAATTAGTGGATGACTTGGTGGGCCCAAGGAGCTGATTTAAATTAACTATTATAAACATTAATTAAGTTTATTAATGGGTTTTAAGGGCTGGAGTGGGCTTGGCTCATTCCAAAAGGCCCAAATGGTCCAAATGACACAAAACTAGTTTGTGTGTGAACACACTTAGGGTTTTTCTTCTGTGGATTTCGGCCTACACTTGTTTTAAGCCCAAAATTGATTCTTTTAATTATTTAATATGATTAATTAATTAAATAATTAATTTATAATTAATTAATAATCAATTTGATTGATTATTAAGACAAGAACACATTCATGCAAAAAGGTTTCCTAAAATGAAAGTTTCCAAAATGGAAAAAGTTTCCTAATTTGATCACGTCATTAAAATAACTCAAAATATTGTTTCAAAAGTTGAAACAAAGTTAGTAATCCATTTCTTTATGCATTAGAGAGGCATATAAGGGTGAATAATTGGCATGATGGTTAGTTATGGACAAAGCCCAATGTGATTGAGCATAATGCATGTTTTGGCCCAATGAGGACTTTCATGTCCCGGCCACTTGTTTTTGGTTTGTATTTCATTTCAAATTGTAATATGTAATTAGATTACTTAGATTAGAATTAGAAATAGAAATGGAGACAAATATCAAGGAGCAAGATGGGCCGGATGGAGATCCAACAAGCTTGAAGATAATGTAATTATTTTCTTGTTTGAATCATGCGTACTACCTAGGTATGACCTTTTGATTTCCCTCTTGGCTCGGGGAAATCAATGTAGTGAAGTCCATAACTATACCATATTTGTATGCTTATATTTATGTGATAGATATAGGATGCATACCAATGTATGCCAACCATGTATGATGAGACTTAATTAACTAAAACCCTCAAACAAATACTAAGGTATATAAGCCTTCCATTAATTTGAGGAGAACCAGAGTTCTTTATAGTGTGGGTTGTTGACCACAGTCAAGCTCACATTATATCGAATATGTTCAAATCTAATTAAATGGGTCATCTTAGCTAGCCCATTAGTTTGTTGACCACAGTCAAGGCTAATGGTTCTAGAGGCAAGATTAGGGAATGCATATATGATATGCATGCATCAAGAGTTGATAACCTAATGATCCAATAGTTGTGTAGAGACACAATTGGTATAGAGATACCTACCTTTCAAGGGTATGGAATTTGGATCGTTGACCACAGTCAAGGTCAAATTACATATCAAGGATTGGATATTGGCCCACTAAGAAAACCATCGGGTTTTCTCGGATTAAATAGTGAGGGCTATTAATTCGCAATAAAATAGTGGGAGTAAATGTATTAATTAAAGACCTTATTAATGCATACATATATATGAACATACTCTCATATCTTTTCTTTTTCACATCTTGGTCATCATCATGAGCACATCAAACATTAATATACGATCAATCTTGGATAACAAGCTGGTTGGCAACAACTATTCTGACTGGATCAGGCAAGTGAGAATTGTTCTCACGGCTAAAAGATCCATTATGTCTTGGATAAAGATCCACCACCACTTCCATCAGATGATGCCATTGATGAGATCAAAGGCATTTATCGAAAATACATGGAGGATAGTGAAGCAGCAGCATGTTTGATGCTGGGTGCTATGTCCTCGGAGCTTCAGAAGCAACATGAAATGATGGATGCTAGAACCATCGTTTTGCATCTAGAGGAGCTTTATTCTTCTCAGGCTAGAACTGAGCAATATGAGATTGCTCGAGCTCTATTTAGTTGCAAAATGGTGGAAGGCACTTCAGCTGCTGCTCATGCATTGAAGATGTATGGGTATATTGAGCATTTGAGTAGACTTGGCTATGTTATGGATAATGATCTATACATAGATTTAATCTTGTACTCGTTGGCTCCAAGTTATGCACCTTTTGTGCTTAACTTCAACATGAACAAGATCCAAGTATCCATTCCTGAGTTAATCAACATGCTCAAGACAGCTGATGGATCATTTAAGAAAGATCCAAAAAGTGTCATGGTTGTCACTTCTGCTAAAGGCTAGAAGCAGAAGAAGAAGAAGATAACCAAGGCGCAGCCAAAGAATGGTGGGATCTCCAAGAAGAAGGTTGCCAAGAAAGAGAATCCCAAAGGAACTTGCTTCCATTGTGGAAAAGATGGTCATTGGAAGCGTAACTGCAAGGCCTATCTAGATTCTCTTAAGGAGAAGAAGCAAGTTGTTGCATCTACTTCAGGTATTCATATGATTGAAATTAATACTTATTCTATTGCTTCAAAACAATCTTGGGTATTAGATACCGGATGTGGATCTCATTTATGTAATGATCTATAGGGGCTTAGAAGCTTTAGAAGAGTTGGAAAGGCAGAGATATGTTTGCAGTCAACTACTGGAGAGAACATCTCTACAACAGTTGTGGGGACTTACTATTTGCCTCTTCCTAGTGGATTAGTACTGGAATTAAATAATTGTTATTATGTTCCAGCCTTATCCAAAAGTATTATTTCTTTCAGTCGTTTGATGAACGATTATGATATTTCTTTAAAGGACAAATGTTGTTACATTTTTAAGAACAATATGTTTTATGCAAAAGCTATCATTGAGAATGGTATTTTTGTTCTTGATTTAATTAAAGAAGTACATAATGTGAATACCAAGAGAATGAAACATGATAATCTGAATACCTCATACTTATGGCACTGTCGTTTAGGCCATATAAATGAAAAATGCATGACCAAGTTACACAAGTTAGGTGATTTGGGATCATTTGATTATGAATCATTTGATACATGTGAATCTTGTTTATTGGGAAAAATGACAAAAGCTTCCTTTATTGGTAAAGGAGAACGAGCTAAAATGATTTTGGACATAATACATTCAGATGTATGTGGTCCAATGACTACACATGCCAGAGGAGGTTACTCCTACTTCATTACTTTCATAGATGATTATTCCAGGTTTGGATACATCTATCTAATGAAATATAAGTCTGAAGCATTTGAAAAGTTCAAAGAGTTCAGAAATGAAGTAGAGAAACAACTTGGCAAAAGTATTAAAACACTTAGATCAGATCGAGGTGGAGAATACTTAAGTCAAGAGTTTCAGGATTATCTTAGAGATAATGGGATTTTATCTCAATGGACTCCTCCATATACACCACAACACAATGGTGTGTCTGAAAGGAGAAATCGAACACTATTAGATATGGTTCGATCAATGATGAGCCGAGCGGACTTGCCTAAGTCCTTTTGGGGATATGCACTAGAAACTGCTGTTTATGTGTTAAATAGAGTTCCTAGTAAATCGGTTGATGTTACTCCATATGAGATGTGGAATAACAAGAAACCCACGCTTTCTCATATGAAGGTATGGGGTTGTCCTGCTTATGTGAAGAGGACAATGTCAAACAAACTGGATGTTAAATCTGACAAATGTCTATTTGTGGGATATCCAAAAGAAACATTTGGATATTATTTCTATAATCCCTTAGAACAAAAAGTGTTTGATTCAAGGCATGCTGTCTTCTTGGAAAAAGAGTTTCTCCTACGAGAAGACAGTGGGAGTAAAATTGAACTTGGTGAAGTTCAGGACCCACAAATAGAAGTAGATCAACCGATTGAACCCGAAACTGAATTTCATAATGATGAGATTACAGTTGAACCTGATTATACACAAAATCCTAGAAGGTCTACTAGGATGCGTTCTATCCCTGTGAGATATGGATTTCACATTGATTCGGATAGAGGCATAACTGTAGTAGAGGACAATGAGCCTACAAGCTATCAAGAAGTTTTGAACAGTTCAGAACGTGATTTATGGCTTAAGGCTATGCAGTCCGAAATGGACTCCATGTATGAGAATAAAGTATGGACTTTAACTCAACCACCTGAAGGGATAAAACCCATAGGGTGCAAATGGGTCTTCAAAAAGAAGACTGACATGGAAGGTAATATAGTTACCTATAAAGCTCGCTTAGTAGCAAAAGGTTATCGTCAAAATGAAGGTATTGACTATGACGAAACTTTTTCTTTTGTAGCGATGCTTAAGTCTATAAGAATACTTTTAGCCATTGCAGCTCATTATGATTATGAGATTTGGCAAATGGATGTGAAGACAGCTTTCCTTAATGGAAATCTTTCTGAGGATGTGTATATGACATAACCAGAAAGATTCACATCAGGAAATGGCGAAAAGGTATGCAAGCTTCAAAGATCCATTTATGGATTGAAGCAAGCCTCTAGGAGCTGGAACATACGATTCAATGAGACAATCAAAGAGTTTGGTTTCTCACAGAATGAAGATGAACCTTGTGTGTATAAAAGGGTCAGTGGGAGTGCAATTGTCTTCCTAGTTCTATATGTAGATGACATATTGATCATGGGAAATGACATTTCTCTTCTCCAATCTGTTAAAATATGGTTATCCAAGCAATTCTCCATGAAAGACCTTGGAGAAGCATCTTATATTCTGGGAATAAGGATCTATAGAGATAGATCCAATAGGTTGCTGGGTCTTTCTCAGAGTACATATACAGATAAAGTATTGAAGAGGTTCAATATAGATCTCTCTAAGAAAGGGTTTATACCCATGGTGCATGGGAAACACCTTTCTAAGTCTGTGTGTCCGCAGACACTAGAGGATAGATAGAGCATGAATAGAATACTATATGCATCTGCAATTGGTTCTATCATGTATGCTATGTTATGTACACGTCCAGATGTAGCATTTGCTTTGAGTGTCACAAGCAGATTCCAATCCAATTTTGGAGAGGAACACTGGGCAGCTGTCAAGAATATCCTTAAGTACTTGAGAAGGACTAAGGATATGTTCTTGGTATTTGGAGAGGGCAGTTTGGAAGTAAATGGGTATACGGATGCCAGCTTCCAATCTGACAAAGATGGTTGTAAATCACAATCTGGTTATGTGTTCATAATGGGAGGAGGAGCAGTTAGTTGGAAAAGTTCCAAACAAGAAACAACTGCTTATTCCACGACAGAAGCTGAGTACATTGCTGCTTCAGAAGCAGCCAAAGAAGCAGTCTGGATCAAAAAGTTCATAACTTAACTAGGAGTGGTGGCTAGCATTGTTGATCCGATTCCTTTATATTGTGACAACAATGGAGCCATTGCGCAAGCAAAGGAACCACGGTCTCATCAGCGATCCAAACATGTTCTCAGACGCTACCATCTCATAAGGGAAATAGTAGCTAGAAATGATGTGAAAATAGAAAGGGTTCCCACAGATGACAATGTGGCGGATCCCCTCACTAAAGCACTTTCCCAGATAAAGCATGATCACCATATAAATAGCATGGGTCTGAGACATATGAGTGATTGGCTCTAGTGCAAGTGGGAGATTGTTAGAGAGTATGCCTTAGAGCCCATGTAATAGGGATGTTTTTCATATGTATGAAATTTATATTCTTAATAAAAGGGATCATTCATTTATTAATGCTGTGTTTGAATACATGAGTTTGTAAATCTTAAATTAATAAATGAAGTCCTAGATATTATAAACACAGTGCAAAGGCAATCATGAAGGTGTTCATGATGTGAGATGTCTATCGCATGCAAATGTGTTAATATCTAAATATCCCTAGTCATAGAATTAACAAGATAGGACATTGTTAATTCGGACAGACTAGCACATGTTATGCTTCTTGAATGGTTCAAGCAATGGTTCTCATAGTTGTGATTATGGATGATAATCAAAGCTAACATGTGGATGCTTGTTAGAGGAACAAGTTCATTGGAGACCTGCAAAGAGAATCCTCATATGGATATTAAATCTATGTCGGTGAGGAATCTCTTCATAGCGGTTGTGCAAGTATCCTTAGACTTGAGATCACCAAAGTTATCTTAAGTAGCAAGTGGTATACTTTGACTCCATAACTGATTACTTCCAACTGGGAGTGAACATAGTTAGGAGATTGGGTATATCATGACCTACTTGAAGATAGTTGAGTGATTGACAAAGGATTCACCATCCCAGATTTAACAAGGGAAGTTATCTCGCATGATTCTATAATTGCCTTGTTCAGAGAATCGCTGGCCAGAGTAATATGCCGAGATGGATGGAGATCCATGAAGGGCATTTAGGAACAATGGTTAAATTAATAGAACATACATAATTAGATTTATATGAGTTGACAGAAATCCATACTCATAATCTAATTGAGATAAGAGTGGTGAAAGGAGTAATTGCACGCTAACTGTTTCTATGGAAGGGTACAGTCAAACCACATGACTTTCCTGACATTTGGGTAGTCATGATGCCTAGCTAGAGGCCAATCATGACTTGTATAATGATGTATCAAAATATCAATAGAGATTGATAAAATGATTTAAAGGAGTTTAAATCATGTGAGTTTTGAATAGAACTCACAATTACATATTATACTGCCAACATGGACAGGAACCCAATAGGTCACACACATATAGAGAAAATGGTAAAATGATAAAATGACAAGGATAATAATATTTGATATTATTATAAAGGTAGAGAGGAGAATATGATAATAATTAATTAAAGAGTTTAATTAATTATGATCAAATAAAATTGTCCGCGGAACTTTTGAGAAATGTTCTGTAAATTGGACCTAAATGAAATAATGTATTTCATGATTAATTATTATTGTCTTATAAGTGTTATAAGACTACTATAAGTGTTATAGGACTGATATAATAATTAATAGGACCATTGGAGAAATTATAAAGGGCCAAAGGAATGAAGAAGTTGGAGGAAGCCCTCCAGAAGAGGGCTACATGCCAACTCCAAACAAAAGGGCTTGGAGGGCTTTTTCTTGGACCAAATTAATTTATATATGTTACATAAGTGTTATGGAACTCACATATTTAATTTGGTTGGATTTGGAATCCATTTGGGTATTTAAATCCAATTAGATGCACAAAGGGCCTAGTTTGTGGATTTTGTGCATGGTCTTTTATGAAAAGATTTAATTTGGATTTAATTAAGCCCAAATGATTATAATTAATTCCAGAGGCCCAATTAATTATTCTCCATCAATTTTAAAGAGCCCAATCTCATTAAGGATTTGGAATTTTAACCTAACTATAAAAGGCCAACTAATGAGAATTAGGGTTAAGTGATTAAAACAAAAGGAAAGTCCTTTCTCTAAAAACTCTCTCCTTTTTGCGCCACTTCCTAAGCTAGCTCTTGGGAATTTTGGCCAGCCCTAGTTGAACACCAATTTGTTGGTTCAATTTACCCCTCTCTAGTGTGGATTACTCATTGGAGGTGTTCGATTTTGGACACTGTGGTTTGTGACAACCCGGTGCGAAGTAAAATCAACTGTTCAACAAAAATCAAAGGTGATTTTTCTTATTCTCATATAGTTATATTGTGTATTCATGGCAAGATCAGATCTAATGGTTAAAAATTTTAAAATTCCGCTCATGTATGTGATGCATGTAACCGTTAAATTCCAACATATACATGTAATTAGGCTTGTGCAAGATGGTCATAGGCCAAATTGATATATATACACATGTAAATCTTATGGCATGAAAGTGCACATTTTGAAATGTAATTATGCTATGAAATAGGGACTATATTAGTATGACCTTGGCATGTTTATATGCCCATATGGAAACATGTTGATATTTTGTATAGTACATGATTTGAATGATGATAAAGGTATATATATATATTGGTAACATGCTCATAAGAATTAGTCAACTATATGCGAATGTACCCACAGATATGTACATTTATGATTATGTATATGAGTATATGAGCATGTAATTGCCCTATGAGATAGAAGATGTTTTAGCATGACTATGGACATGTGATAAGCTTAATGGGAACATGATCAAGTATATGATATGATGATTATAAGTCATGCTTATATGTTATGATGCAAATGATATAGTCATACAGATTTGGATAAGCAAGATGAATAACTTGACATATGAAATGTGCATATATTTGTTTATGCATCAGAGAACTTATAGTTTTACAAGACTCTATATATGTACAAACAATATATTATGAATACAGTATTAATATGTGAATTGAACGAATATAGTTCTGCCTGCGATAGAGTTTTAGATGTGGATAGATAGGCACCTATAGGGAAATTGCAGCTGCCATAGTTTTGCCCAATTGGGTCCATAGTATATATGATCCCGTTTGGATCATGATCAGCCCCGTTTGGGTTGATACGCGACCCTGTTTGGGTCTGCTTGACCGGTCTATAGTATAGTTTGGCCCCGTTTAGGTCTATAGATCTGATATCTTCAGATATCCTTCTTCTTGATACCCATGTGTATCCATAGTTCCCGTTATCCACGGATAAAGCTAAGGCAGGCTAAACGTTATCCATAGTATTGATAAAAATAAAATAAACAGTTTAAGTTATTTGACTGAAGATTGATATTGTGGATTACATTGTTGGCTTGCCCATAGGTAATATGTTTCATTTGAATATGTTTACATGAAAATTGATGTCTATATGAATTATGAAAATGAGAATACTTGTCATCATTTTATTTTGGGTACAATGTTTAGGTACATGAGAATATGTTTTATGCTTTAAAGTATTTATTGTTAATGACATGATATGTTGTACATGTTATTTATTATACACATTGTATGTATATTTTGATGACCGTTGTGAGTGGTCATCCATCTATAGATATTCCCCACTAAGCTTTATAGCTTAGCACGGGTTATTCATCCGTGTAGGTACTATTACCAAGACTTTTGCTTAGGGACGATCTCTGCATCAGAAAGGGCCAACTACCGACTGTTAATCTTGATGTAGGATGTATTTGTAATAGTATTATCATATTTTTTGCTTTATGGCCAGTTATGTTATAAGATGTATATAACTTATGAGAGATGTTGTAACTCACAAGTAGTAAAACTAAGAAGAGTATGCATGCATGTGATATACATAAGTAATATTCGTATAATATAGTATGCATGATACTAAGTATGAAATGCAATACAGGAATAGAATAGTAGCACATATATAAGTATATGAACCGTATGACATGATTTAAGGGCAAAATGATAGTTAAACAAATATATTGCGTATGCATGATTAATAGTAATCAAATTATCAGTTAAATAGGGTTTTGCTTAGAGGGTGCTACAGTATATATGTATGGACAGAGTATATGGAGGTTATATCAATATGATATATGAGAAAGGAGTTTGTGTGAACTTGATAGGTTATCCCAACATGAAGTTGCTATGATGTTGTGTTCATATTGGTTATGAAGCTTTGTATACCTGTCGGTGACTCTTTAGCAGTGTGGCTAATTGATTACATATTTCAAAACATAGGATGTAATATTTATGATAATAAAAACAAGCATTTGCATCTTTTGACATGTATGTAATCATGATTCCCTTATAGCATTGCATTAGCCTCATTTGATAAGATATGAAAAGCATAATATTATACACATAGGCCTCAGGTGAAAAGAAACTAATAGGGTACATTTGTTAGTGTAAGCCCTAGCCCCAATGCATTGTAATAAAACACTTTAATTATTAAAATGAGGCATTTGTTTTATCCATTGTATTCCTATGCATATCAATTGATAGAACTATCAAAGAATGTTGTTTCGGTTTAAGTTATCATGTTTGAGGCACATGATTGTAAGACCTTGAAACAAATGAGACATCATTCTAAATATCCCTAGTCAGTCATGGTTATGGGAATAACAATGAATTAAGACTAGTATGCTCTCTCTGATATTATGAGTTATGTCTTATGGATCATTAGGACAAGAGTGTCAATCAGAGATCATAGATACATGTTAAAGAACATGGTATCTGGATTCGATCCGCTCATGAGAACACTATATGGTACAAGTCATAAGTGTTTCTCATATGCAAGTTTTGTATTGGAGTTCTTAGACCTAAATTCTCTATAAAACTCTTTAAGAATTAATGTGTGCTTTGACATACACCTAACGTGCTAGTAACAGAGTGACAAGTACGGGTATGATTGGGTATGCATTGATTCATGTTAGAGAGCATAAGAGAAGTGAAGGGATTACCCCTCTCGATAAGAGAGAAAAATATCATCGGCCACTTGATCAGTGAACTGAGAAGCGTATGGCCATACCGAGATGAAATAATGAGTAATCATTATTTATCTGAGAGTTCAGTGTCACTGGAAGATCAAGAAAGGAATTAATATGTATAAGGATGACTAGTTCCATGCCTTATATTAATTCTGATATTTATGGGTAAGAGACTATGCAAAATTGCATTAGGTCACTAAATGCCATATGTATTTTCATTTAATTTGGAATGCTATAATATCTTGCTAGAGAATATATATAGCCTTTGAATTAATTTATTAATTCATTGCCAACATTAAATGGACCTATAGGATCGTACACAGAGCATTGGGCTTAAAATATTTAATTAAAGTATTGGACATTAATTTGAACTTTTAATTAAAGTCAAATTAATGTGTGTGATGGGGTTTAGATTGCTATTGGACCTTGGCCCATGAGAGAAAACAATTCAGCCCACAAGGTTTAATTTCAATTAATTAAATGTCTTGTATTAATTTAATTAATTGAGTATTAAAGCTTAAAAGACTTATGATCAAATTAAATCTCTTAATTATGAATATTGGTGTCCGAAATTCCTACAGAAAAATCAAAGGAATTTCGGCACATGCTTTTTATTTATTAAGTGATTTATTTGGTTAATATGTCTTATGTTTTAATCTTGGATTAATTCAAAAGAATTTAAATCAATATATATCTCTTATTTTAAAGAAGTGATAAAGGCTTAAATTAATTATCTTTAAGTATTTGATTTTAGATTTATCACTTAAAAAATAAAAGGATATATATTGAATGAGAGAGAAAACAAAACCCTAATTTCTTCTATGGTTTTTGCGTTAAACTCTCTCTCTCTCAAGAATTTCTTTTAACCAATTTTCACAAGGAGAAAGGATAGTTCCTCATTCTCATGTGATCTTGGGTAGTAATAGCAATCTAAGAGAAGTACAAAATCAAATTTTGTAGCTTGAAACTATAGCCATTACACAATACATTAAAAGAGAGCTAGCAACCTCTATTTTAAGCCGTCGGTACAATTGTGTGTGTGAGAATAGAGAGAGTGGCATAAAAGGCTATTCCTTGGCATTGGTGATCAAGATCTAAGGTGGGTAAAGTCATATCGGTTGCTGGTCATCACCAAACTCAAGTTTTAAAAGGCATCCAAAGTTGTAAGTTTTAAAACCCTAAAATTGCATGTTACGATTCTTGTCATGGAATTGTTTGGCATGTATGATCTTTTTTGTTGTTTTTCCGCTGCGTGATTGCCATGTTCATACCATGTCATATTCCATCAGTGGTTTCAGAGCCTAAACATGATTATTTTAGTGCTTTAGATGCATGAAAAATTAATTAAAAATCGTCATTATGAAAACATGCAAATCTGAAATTTTCTGTTTTGAGTTTTTTGCATTGTTTTGGTGTAAAAACGATTTTAATTGATTAGATAGGTATTATAATTAATATGACATGTTAATATACTGTCCTAAGATGTTCTAGGAGCTGTTAATGGTCGGATTTAATTAATAATACCTGATGATACATGTTAATATTAAAACTAGGTGCTAGTTGGCATGTTAATTGTTAGTTTAACAACTAGTTTTCAATATTAAATGTAAAAACGATTTTGGAATGTTTGTAAGTGATATTTAAAGATTAATTATCAGGTCTGGACATATTTTAAATTTGGTTTTAATTCTGTTCCATGACAATTTAATTGATTAATTTTAAAATCACTTAAAACTATGACTAGTTTGTGTTTGTTACATGTTTAATCAACATTGTTTGTTTTGTTTTGATTAAAATGGTAAAAACACATTTAGATCAGATTGGTACAGAATATTAAATCAATATTTATGGACTTATTTAAATTATTAAATGACTCATAAAATTGATTTAAATATTTGTGCATTTTATAGCATTACATAAGCATTAAACAACTAGTTTTTGTTGTTTGTTTGTTTTTGTATGAATGTCGTGTACTATATATGTGTTCTTCATGATTTTATATTTTTAATTCATGTTAGTACATATTATATATATTTTTAATGTTTATGGGCTGTATGACATAAAATTAAAAATGGCAAAATTGGAAATTATACTAGAGTTGATTTATAGCACAAATCTAACTAGTTAGTGTTTTGGGCTTTTAAGAGAACTTATTCAATAAGAGGATTTAGTCCATTGGGCTTTGGCCCAGGCCCATCATGGGGTCTTCTCTTAAAGGTTCAAGTACACAATTTCCATTAATGGGCTTGGCTAAATTAATTAAAATTGGACTTTGTTTGATCCATGAATGCTATGTATATTTATTTGCTTGTTTGGTGTGATGAATGGATATGCATGGTGCATTCATGGGCCCTGGGTTTTTGTAATTAAATATGGCCTGCGTGCCATTATATTTTATTGTAAAAGTTTCATTTATTTCTTAAATAGAATTTATTTGAAGACTTTGTAAATCAAGACGAAGCCCACCAGAGTGGAGAAGCCCAACTCGAAGATTCTTATGTAATAGTATAGAATCATAGTTGTAGGTTTTTGGGCCCATGTTTGTCACGCTTTACTTTATGCAATTACATATATGCATGCTATGTATGGATGACAAAGCGTATGCCATGTAAGTTGTAATAAAATGAATCCCTAAAAAATAATAAGTCATAAAGTTGCCTTCTTAATTCGAAACATGTCAAGGCATCGATCATCGGTCACGTAGACTAGGAGTCCTAGATGCGCCCGATTATCTTTGTGAGCCATGGGTTGTGAATGTAGGTGGATTTAACATGGAAAGGGATGTCCGGACCTAGGAAACTAATAAATGGATTTGTGCTATAACATCTTAAGATGTTAGCCCTTTTGATCTAAGAGTCATGTACGAGACATGATTGGAGTTTCCTACCTAAGTAACTTAACTTATTAGGTGTACAAGCTCAGCTTGACTAATAAGTTGTTGTGAAAAGTGGATCTTAGCCACATTAAAATCACTAATGCGAATTATTTAAGGGGATATTAATTCGGTTTGTGGATTATGAATAAGACCTCATTTAATCTTGCTAAATTTTATTGTAGATTGAAAATGGCATCTTCAAACAACAATTTCTCATTGTTATCGGTCCTTGAAAAGGACAAATTGAATGGCTCTAATTTCATAGACTGGTCTCGAAACTTAAGAATAGTTCTTAAGCAAGAGAAAAAGTCGTATGTTTTGGATGCACCCTTGCCTGAAGAACCTGGCAGGAATGCCTCTGCGGTTCAAAAGGAAACTTTTGAGACCAAGAAGAGTGACTCTAATGATGTGACCTGTCTGATGCTGGCCACTATGGTGCCTGACTTGCAAAAGCAATTTATGGACCAAGAGGCTTATGCGATCATGGTGCGCCTCAAGGAGATGTTCCAAGAGTAAGCTCATCACGAGAGGTTCATGACAGCAAAGGCCTTAATTTCTTGTAAGATGGCTGTGGGTATTCCTGTTAATACCCATGTACTCAAGATGAAAGGGTATCTTGATACTCTTGAGAAGATTGAGGCACTAGTACCAAAGGAATTGGCCACTAACTTGATCTTAGGATCATTGACTGATGATTATGATCCATTCATGATGAATTATAACATGCATGCAATGAACAAGTAAGTCACTGAGCTTCATGGGATGCTTAAGAATGCTGAAGAGAACATTCAAAAGACCAATCCCGTATTGATGGTTCAAGGGGGCATTAAGAAGGGACCCGCTAAAGGAAAGGAAGAGGGAAAGGCAAAACCCAAGAATGACCTAGCTCGGTTCAAGTCAAGTGGGAGTGCACCTTAAGCCCAATCCAAGCCCAAGGCACAGAAACTCAAAGAGAGTGATAGCACTTGCTTCCATTGCAACAAGATAGGGCATTGGAGGAAGAATTGTGCTCTCTTCAAGGAATAACAAAAGAAAAATGGAGCCAAGGCGTCCAGTTCTAGTATTTTTGTTGTTGAGATTAACCTTTCTATTTTTACCACTTGGGTATTGGATACCGGTTGTGGTTCTCACATTTGTTCAAATGTGCAGGGGCTAAGAAATAGGCGGTTACTTGGGAAGAATGAAGTGGACCTTCGTGTGGGGAATGGAGCACGAGTTACTACCATGGAGATAGGCGACTATCACCTCATTTTACCTTTCGGACTTTGTATTGTATTGAATAATTGTTATTATGTGCCTGCTATGAGCAGAAACATTATTTCAGTTTCTTGTTTGGATAATGATGAATATTATTTTGTTATTAAAAATGGCAATGCTCATATTCTTCGCCAAGGCATTTCTTATGGCAATGCCATGTTGTAAAATGGCCTTTATATCCTTTATCTACAAAACAAAGAGTCCATATACAACATTAATACGAAGAGGGTTAAGTCAAATGAATTGAACCCTACCTACTTCTGGCATTATCATTTAGGACATGCAAACGAAAAATGCATTTCAAGACTCTACAAAACTGGAGTGCTTGGGTCATTCGACTTAGAGTCTTATGACATATGCGAGCCATGTTTGCATGGAAAAATGACAAAGAGTCCTTTTAATAAGAAAGGTGAGAGGACTAATGGCTTATTGGAACTAATACATACCGATGTATGTGGAGCTTTAAGTACACAAGCTAGAGGTGGTTTTAGCTACTTCGTGACATTTACAGATGACTTCAGTAGATATGGCTATGTCTATCTAATGAAGTACAAGTCTGAAACTTTTGAGAAATTCAAAGAGTTTAAGAACGAAGTAGAAAACTAACTTGGCAAAAGTATAAAAGCCATTTGATCAGATCGAGGTGGCGAATACTTAAGCCAATAGTTTGACAGTCATCTAAAGGAGTGTGGTATTATTTCACAGCTCACTCCTCCTGGAACACCTCAATGGAATGGTGTGTCCGAAAGGAGAAATCGAACTCTGTTGGACATGGTTCGATCTATGATGAGTCAAACAAATCTTCCTATCTCTTTTTGGGGTTATACATTAGAAACTGCTGCATTACTATTGAATCGTACTCCAACTAAAGCAGTTGAGAAGACACCATACGAGGTATGGACTGCGAAAGAACCCAATATGTCTTTTCTCAGGATTTGGGGCTGTGAAGCATATGTTAAGAAATTAACATCTGACAAACTAGAGTCCAAATCCAATGTCTGCTTGTTTGTTGGTTATCCTAAAGAAACAAAGGGATACTACTTTTACTCACAAGCCGAGAACAAAGTATTTGTTGCTCGCAAGGCTATTTTCTTGGAAAAGGAGTTCTTTCTCAAGAAAGACAGTGGGAGTAAAGTAGAACTTGGAGAAATTCAAGCGCCACAAATTTCTATAGAGGATGAGTTGGAAATGGGATCAAGTTCACAACCAGTTGTGGAACAAGAACCTATTACACAAGAACCTAGAAGGTCCGATAGGGTACATTAGGAGATTGAGAGATATGGATTTCTAATCACTGACAGTGACACTATTGAGTTAGTAGATCGTGAGGATCCTACTGCCTACCGAGAAGCTATTGAGAGCCTAGACTTGGAAAATTGGCTTGAAGCCATGAAATTCGAGATGCAATCAATGTACTATAACCAGGTTCGGACCTTGGTTGATCCACCGGAAGGTGCTAAGGTAATTGAATGCAAGTGGCTATTCAAACTCAAAGCCGATAAGACCTACAAAGGTAGACTAGTAGGAAAAGGTTTTCGACAAACTCATGGTGTAGACTATGATGAGACCTTTTCGCCTGTAGTCATGCTCGAGTCCATTAGGATCTTGCTTGCTATAGCTGCATATCATGATTATGAGATATGGCAAATGGATGTCAAAACTGCTTTCCTCAATGGAAATTTACTTGAGGATGTGTATGACATAGCCTGAAGGTTTTGTCAATCCCAATCATCCTAAGAAGGTTTGCAAGCTTCAAAAATCCATTTATGGATTAAAGCAAGCATCCCAATGTTGGAATCTTCATTTTGATGAGGCTGTCAAGGAATTTTACTTCATCAAGAACGAAGATGAGCCTTATGTGTACAAGAAGGTTAGTGGGAGCATAGTAGTATTTCTGGTCCTATATGTGGACGACATCCTTCTCATTGGGAATGACATTCCAACATTGCTAAAGGTTAAGCAATGGTTAGGAAAATGTTTCTCAATGAAAGGCTTAGGTGAAGCCGAGACAATACTTGGTATTCAAATCTATAGAGATAGATCGAATCGGCTTTTGGGACTAAGTCAAGAAAAGTACATAGACAAAGTACTAAAGCAGTTTAGTATGGGAGACTCAAAGAAAGGATACATACCTTTGGCTTTGGGAGTTCCTTTGACTAAAGAATAGTGCCCTAAAACCAAAGAGGAAAGGGACAACATGAGTAGAATCCCATATGCATCTGCTATTGGATCTATCATGTATGCTATGTTATGTACTACATTGGATTTTGCTCATGCACTGAGTATAACCAGTAGGTTTCAACAAGACCTTGGTGAAAAGCACTGGTTTGCTGTAAAGGGGATTTTAAAGTACCTACGAAGGATGAAGAATCACTTCTTGGTGTATGGTGGTCAAGAAGAGCTCGTCATACAAGGTTATGCCGATGCTACTTTTTAGACCAGCAATTAGGATTCTAGATCGTAATCTGGATTTGTTTTTGTTATGAACGGTGGTGCTGTCAGCTGGAGAAGCTCGAAGCAAGAGACCGTTGCCGACTCAACTACAGAATCCGAGTATATTGCAGCGAGTGAGGCTGTAAAAGAGGCTGTTTGGATTAAAAATTTCATTTCTGGATTAGGAGTGGTCCCAAGCATCCTAGATCCATTAGAAATTTTCTGTGACAACAACGGGGCCATCGCACAGGCAAAGGAGCCCCGGTCACACTAGAAATCCAAACACATACTCAGGAGGTACCACCTGATCAGAGAAATCATTGATCGTGGGGACGTCAAGGTTAGCAAGATAGCAAGTAAAGACAATGTAGCAGATTCTTGGACGAAACAGTTGTGTCCAAATCTACATGAAGCTCATTTGAGAGTGTTCGGTCTTAGGGCTATGCCTAATTGGGACTAGTGCTAGTGGGAGATTGTTAGTGTAAGCCCTAGCCACAATGCATTGTAATAAAACACTTTAATTAATAAAATGAGGCATTTGTTTTATCCATTGTATTCCTGTGCATATCAATTGATAGAACTATCCAAGAATGTTGTTTTGGTTTAAGTTATCATGTGTAAGGCACATGGTTGTAAGACCTTGAAACAAATAAGACATCATTCTAAATATCCCTAGTCAGACATTGTTATGGGAATAACAATGAATTAAGACTAGTATGCTCTCTCTGATATTATGAGTTATGTCTTACGGATCATTAGGACAAGAGTGTCAATCAGAGATCATAGATACATGCTAAAGAACATGGTATCTGGATTCGATCCGCTCATGAGAACACTACATGGTACAAGTCATAAGTGTTTCTCATATGCAAGTTTTGTATCGGAGTTCTTAGACATAAAATCTCTATGAAACTCTTTATGAATTAATGTGTGCTTTGACATACACCTAACGTGCTTCTAACAGAGTGACAAGTACGGGTATGCTTGGATATGCATTGATTCATGTTAGAGAGCATGAGAGAAGTGAAGGGATTACCCTTCTCGATAAGAGAGAAATATATCATCGGCCACTTGATCAGTGAACTGAGAAGTGTATGGCCATACCGAGATGAAATAATGAGTAATCATTATTTATCTGAGAGTTCAGTGTCACTGGAAGATCAAGAAAGGAATTAATATATATAGGAATGACTAGTTCCATGCCTTAAATTAATTCTGATATTTATGGGTAAGGGACTATGCAAAATTACATTAGGTCACTAAATGCCATATACATTTTCATTTAATTTGGAATGTTATAATATCTTGTAAGAGAATATATATAGCCTTTGAATTAATTTATTAATTCATTGCCAACATTAAATAGACCTATAGGATCGCACACAGAGCATTGGGCTTAAAATATTTAATTAAAGGATTGGGCATTAATTTGGCCTTTTAATTAAAGTCAAATTAATGTGTGTGATGGGTTTTAGATTGCTATTGGACCTTGGCCCATGAGAGAGAAAAAATTCAGCCCACAAGGTTTAATTTCAATTAATTAAATATCTTATATTAATTTAATTAATTGAGTATTAAAGCCTAAAAGACTTATGATCAAATTAAATCTCTTAATTATGAATATTGGAGGCCGAAATTCCTAGTGAAAAATCAAAGGAATTTCGGCACATGCTTTTTATTTATTAATTGATTTATTTGGTTAATATGTCTTATGTTTTAATCTTGGATTAATTCAAAAGAATTTAAATCAATATATATCTCTTATTTTAAAGAAGTGATAAAGGCTGAAATTAATTATCTTTAAGTATTTAATTTTAGATTTATCACTTAAAAAATAAAAGGATATATATTGAATGAGAGAGAAAACAAAACCCTAATTTCTTCTATGGTTTTTGCATGAAACTCTCTCTCTCTCTCTCTCAAGAATTTCTTTTAACTAATTTTCACAAGGAGAAAGGATAGTTCCTCATTCTCTTGTGATCTTGGGTAGTAATAGCAACCTAAGAGAAGTACAAAATCAGATTTTGTAGCTTCAAACCATAGCCATTACACAATACATTAAAAGAGAGCTAGCAACCTCTATTTTAAGCCGTCGATGCAATTGTGTGTGTGAGAATAGAGGGACTGGCGTAAAAGGCTGTTCCTTGGCATTGGTGATCAAGATCTAAGGTGGGTAATGTCATCTTGGTTGCTGGTCATCACAGAACTCAAGTTTTAAAAGGCATCCAAAGTTGTAAGTTTTAAAATCCTAAAATTGCATGTTACAATTCTTGTCATGGAATTGTTTGGCATGTATGATCATTTTTGTTGTTTTTTCGCTACATGATTGCCATGTTCATACCATGTCATATTCCATCAACGTTAAGTGTAGTAATGATTTGATAACAAAAGAACGTTATCATTATGAGGAGATAAAGTTATATGAAACCTAAATGTGATAAAGCGAATAAAAAGAGAAATAGAGAGAGATAATATTGGATAAAGATTGACTATGATAAAGATAAAGTTATAGAAATGTAGGTGATGAGATTTGGTCAATGTTACGAGTATGAATTTTGAGGATTAAATTATTTCAAGGGGTAGAGAAATGTAAGTCCCCAACATATACCCTAGTTGTAATCAGTATGTTTATGATGTATTAGGAAGATAATATAAAGACATAAATATTGGAAGTGTAGGAAAAGACTCATATGGAATTAATTTAATAGTTAAAGGCAAAATGGTAAACTAAAGTTATAATAGGCATATGTATATTTAGGAAAATATGAAATAAGGATTTTATTGAAATTCATGTTATGAATCATATGCCAAATATGGGAATTAAAAGAAGAAGAGGAAGTAAAGTGCAAATTAATGTTGGTTAAATAATAAACTAATGAGAAAATGATGCATAGTGAACCTTAGGGAATTATAGAGACTTGAATTGTAGAGATTTGGGAATAAAAGGAAGGAAGTGGCTTGCTAAATTGAGTCTAAAAATATAGAAAATTACTCTAAAAAATTAACCATTTCTCTCCATTCCAACCCCTAAATTTGAGTTGTAAAATTTAGAGAAAAGGGAGAATTTAATGTTTAAGCATTTTATGGTAAAGTATCTATATCTTTCTATCCTTTATCTTGCCTTATATATGGAAAATTTAAGTTGCTATAAGGAGTTAATATTTATTGTCAAATCTAACATGAGTAGAATAAGAATCCAATAAGAGAAAAAAGAAATAAGTAAAAAGGAGGAGAAAGATTTGTCTAAAATAAGGTATAGGAATTTCTAACATTTTAGTGTATATGCTTGCTTCTGTATAATCCATTGAGATAGTATGTTAGATGTAATGGTGCATAAGAACTGAAATATAGGAGTTATTCTTAAAATAGAAAAAATATATCTTAGGGTTCACTTGACCCATGAGGACTATTTTGCCCATAAGTTGAGTTGTAGAGCTTTGAATTTATTAATTCTAGTTAGGAAAGAAACTAAACTGGTAGACCTAAATTTTTATGAAGAAGTCAAAGTCTAGTTTTTCTTTTAAGATTGTTAAAAACTAGTTTAAAATTTGATAGTGTCTGCTTCCTTATCATTGGGCGCATTTCGTACTATTTGATGAATATGTTAAGATTTAAAAGCTCCAATAGAGTGAATTTTAATGATTTAAAAATTATAAATATATAGAAATAAATTTATGGAAGACTACTTTGCCTATAAATTTCATTTACTACGTCAAAAATTTCCTATAAGGTAAAGAAGATTAGCTACCAATAGAGAATCTAGAATCAACCCAGTCGGGTCATAAGCTTTTTGAAATGATAGAATTAAACAACCCAATAAGGATAGACTTATAGAGCATGTCGAAACTCGTAGACATTCAATTTGCTCTTAAAAGCTCACCTTCTAGGCTCAGGACTGAAAAAAGGCTTATTTAACTCGTAAAGGTTGGTCGCTTCATAATGGATAGGAATTTAACTCAATCCGTAATGGCTCAGGCCTTAAAAATGCATGAGATAGTATCTAAAGATATCCATAATGTCTCGGGATATCTCCATTCATTTGCTAGTGATCAACCTACTAGAACATCTCTTGGGCACCAGAAGGCACGTATCGTGGAGTTGACACCTAGTAAAACATTAGGAAATGATTTCTAACCTTATGAGGTTAAAACCAAAGATAGTTTGGGACCTCACTCTTATTTATAGCTTTTGTTAATGTTATATAAATGAGTTTTAATAATTAATTTATTTAATCTCTTTTCTCACCCAAGATATTATTGTTGAAAAATAAAGCACGCTCAAGCACGCTAAAATGCTATAAAGAATGTATACAAAAAGCCAAAAAAATCATGGCATTAAAAGCATTAAAGAATAAAAGAATAAATAAAAAGATAAAATCATACATGAATTGGGAATTAATTGGATTCAAAATATTAGTTTCTTTATGCATACTTATGAAAATTATTTAGTGTGGTTTTTGGAATGAAAGAGGACATGATCCATTTTGTGAAAAAAAAACCCAATTTAACTAAGTACAAATAGTTTTGGTGTTGTTTTTAATTAAAGCACATAAGAAGCTATTTTTTACTAGCTATTACATATTTATCAGAAATAAAAGGAAAATTAAAGGGAAATTAAATGCAAGCCCGAAATGATGATAAATAGGAAAATAAATCATATACTAATCTACTATGTTTTATTCTCCAGCTCAATTCGCCTTGCCAATGAGTTATGTGTTTTAAAAAGGATAAAAAAATAATAATGTGAGTTAATAATGTATTAAATCAAATAATAATAAAAATTAGCTAAAATTATTAACTAGGTTAATAATATGTTATATCAATTATATGACAAATAGAAATATTAATAATAACAGGACCAATAATAAATAAACAAAAATTAATAAGCATAACAAATAAATTTAATGTCAAATTAATACATGAATAAATACAAGAAAAACATTTATATTAAAAAAATAAATAATAAAAATCTTGAAAATAAGAGAAATAAAGAAAAAAATGGGTCAATTGAGTGAGTCACATGCAAAAGAGAGGCCAAAAAGGTAAGTCACATAGTAAAAAAGAAGGAATAAAAGGAAAAAAAGATTCACACCCTGAGCGGTGTGAGTTAAAAGGGAGCCACACCCTAGGGGTGTTACTAAAAAATTAGTCACGGTTTAGCAACGTGACTCGCAGAGTCGCACCCTAGGCTTGTAACTCAGAAATTTTTCATGGTTCAGGAATGTGACTCGCAGATGACTAACAACCCAAAAACGTGACTTACGAGTTAAGGCCAAGGAACGTTACTTGCAAATGA
This sequence comes from Excoecaria agallocha, assembly GCA_037975025.1. Taxonomy (NCBI): domain Eukaryota; kingdom Viridiplantae; phylum Streptophyta; class Magnoliopsida; order Malpighiales; family Euphorbiaceae; genus Excoecaria; species Excoecaria agallocha. The sequence goes on from CM075807.1 coordinate 85,746,949, forward strand.
CTTATGACCAAGGGTGTGATTGAGAATAAAAGCTGGAAAAGGCCATTTTTGGCCACAAAAATGCTACAAAACTCATTTTAAGCTATTTTATGCAAGAAACACCCTAAACTTATTTTTAAAAAATAACAAGATTTACACAGTAAAAACACAAATTAAAGTAAGAAAACAAGAAATTCAATGATTGAACATAAAGATGAAGAAGATAATGAATAGTAACCTTCAAATAAGCATAAATCTCAATTTTTACATGATTTTTATTATTTTTTACACTCTGATGATTGAAATATGCCTAAAGATCAATTAATAACTCTTAAAAAAGGTTAAATCTAACAAATCACATAAATTGAAAAAAAAACAGTAAACATATTAATTAATTCATATTTACTATAAAGTAAGTTTTAAAGCTAGATATGAAGGATTTGGTGATCTAAAATATTGCCTTCAATCGTTGTTTCCACCAAAGATCGGAGAAATGAGTGTTTTTAGCCTTTTCCTATTTTCCCTTCCTCTGTAACTTGAAAATAGGGAAGAAAAAGTGCAGGAGCGAGAAAGAGAGAGAGATAAGGGCTAGCCCTATTTCTTATCATTATCTTGGGATAAAAATCCCCAAAAAATAAATTCCCTTTGGATTGGGATGAAAATCAAATTTTTATCTTGCTTTTTTCCCTATTTGCGTATTTAAAATAGGCTCAAGGAGTAGGTCACGGCCTTTGTCTTTGACATTGACCATTGACTTTTTTGTTTTTACTCCTAAAACCTGTCTTTATCTCTCTACAAAGGGAAAAGAGGAAAAACGTCCAAAAAGGATTTTAAACATTTAAAACACGTAAAAGAGTCTAAAAAGCATTTTAAGGATAGAAAATTTGAGAGAAAGCCTAGTACTTCCATTCCTTGTTTGTTTATGAGGAACAATTTCTTTGTTAGGTAACTTTAATCAAGAGCTACCTCAGGACCCAATGTCTAGAAGACTATGTCCCCACTAAGTCACTCCTTATTTTCGCCCAAACTAGAGTTTTATATCTCAAAATGCTACCGAAGCTTAGCCAAACCTTGCTGAATACTTTTAAAGCACTTTAAAACAAAAGTGGGAATAATTTATGCCATGAAATGCATGTAAGGTATGATGGGATATTAAGATAGAGTTATAAAATGAACATAAGTATGAGAAAATATATGCCTATGAGAATTATTATTTTACTGCTAAGTTTATAGGTCAACTTTAATCACGTGTACTAAAGTAATTAGATTTTATGAATTACATATGAAGAGATACATATTTGAACACGTCACATTAGACTTACTTATCAACCTTATGGATATATAATAATATACTAGAATATGAAAGTACAAATAAGGGTATATGAGCTCATGATCAATACCATATTTAAAGGATTACATAAAGATGCTTATGTGCACATAAATTTATTGTAGGATTGTTAAGCCTAAATATCAAATCCATACATGTATAAAAGACATAAATAAGTTACAAGAGTATATAGATATGTATATATATGAGTATAATATATGAACATGTATGAATACGTGTTGAATTAAAAACAAGATTGACATGTATAATAGAATAAATATTGATTATACATTTTTGATTGAGTGTGCTTGACATGTTAATTCTTTTGGGACATGTAGTAAAATGTTCAAATATAACGATGCTTGGATATGTGTATGATAAATCATATAAATATATATATATATATATATATATATATATGGACATGATACGTTAGTGTGGAAAAAATGTGTAAGCATGAAAATAACTACATACTTAATTTATGTTTTAATCATATATTATGCTTTGAGGAAAAAAATGAGAGTAATATTTATGAGCATGTTGTTTAAATGGTGAAGCAAATGATAATATTTGAATAAGTATCTCATTTGTATACATGTGAAAAGTTGCATGCTTTTGTATTGGTTACAAGTATAGGATGTGTTTGTATCGACATATATATATGATTTTATACTCATAGATGTATATATATGAATAAGCTAAAGTCATATGCAGATTAAATGGGATAAAGCAAAGAAGAGGTTACAGCTGGATGTATTTATGTTTAGGTTGTGGATAGAGATGCATGACTATAAGGGTATATTGTAGCTACCATAGTCTTGACCTCATTTGCATTATAAAAATAGAATTTACCCAATTTAGGTCACTAGTCGACCCTATTTGGGTCCACTTGATCAATCTATAGTAAAGAGTTAACCCCATTTGGGTCCCTATGACTTATACCTTCGGTTATCTTTATTGTACCTTAGGGTACTATAGTATTACCCGATATCCACACCCTTAGAAAGTTGTAGGCTTAATACAAGATATAAGTAAAGCATTATGAAAAGCAATATGACATAAATGTTATGATATTTCATGACTTGATTTAAATGTTACTTTTATACAAACCTATGCATAGCGAATGGAAAACATTAAATTGGATGAAGTTATATTTTAAGCATATATTTTTGTAATAGTATAGTATCATATTTATGTAATTGATGTTTAATTATGTAATGCCTTCTGCACTTAAGGCTATAAGCTATATATGAAGACTTATGATTATTTGATGTTTTATCATTAATCATATTATTAGTACATATTCTTTTTAGTTATATATTGAATACTTGATATCAACAATTGAGATGTGAATCATGCCTAATTTGAGATACAAGCTACTATCCTAATATGTTAATAAGTTAAAAGTGAATGTAAGAAATAAAAGAATGACATAATAATGTGAACAATATTAAGACTGTTAATAAAGCATATGATATATGCGATAGTAAAATAATATAAATATTTATATGTTATGGAAATTCTTAGTTAGAATAGGTGCATATAGATCTAATCACCTAGCTTAATAACTTGTGAACAACTATGATGATTTAACTATAAATTATCTTTGTTTATACAAATACACATGAAAATTACACAGGTCACTAAGATTAACTAAGAATAATAAATAAGAACCAAGTAAATCAAATAAATGTATATATGTTCAAGAGTTACATGAATGTTTTAAAGGTAATAAGGAGTTAAATGAGTTAGCAAATTGGTAATAGATGATGAAGTTGAATATAACTTTTACTTATGGCAATTCTAGAGAAGATTGCGAATGGAAATAAATATGTAGCCTAAATGATTTTACATGCTTTAATAATTACTTCAATAAGTGATTTAACTTAAGAGACATGTGATTAATAATGGGTTAATATTTTAATTATCATATAGTAACTAAGCATGGTAAAGTAAGTTGCATAATGCTCTATAATTTAATGAATGTATTATCAATTGTGGGTATTATTTTATTATATGCCAAATTACATGATCATACATATGTGTGTTATTGACTACTTTTGTGAAAGGTCGTCTTTATCGTTTTATATTCCATGCTAAGCTAATAAGCTAAGCACGAGTTTTAATCCCTGTAAGTTTAAGTTAAGGAAGTTGAGCTTAGGCATCATCTACAGTATTAAAGGCCAACACAAAAGGAAAATACTTACGTTCTCTTTAAAGTTGAACTTTCTAATATCATTAATGTATTTATATCAACTTGAACTGCCTAGAAAGTATAACAATAGTTATGTATTATGATATAAACTTATGTATAAATAGTATAATCTTATGATAATGATGTATAAATAATTTAGAATATGTATATAGATAGTATTGTGTGTGAATAATTTATAAGGTTGTAAGTGAGCTCAAAATCTGGTATAATGCTTATAGATTAGATCTTAAAATAAGGGTAATATCTACCTTCACCCACCTCAAGAACCTCAGACTTGAGTAAGGTGTAAAAATGGGGCTTTCCTAGGTTTTCAGGTCATCTAACAACTTATGTAGTCTATTCAAAGTCGGGATTGAAATAACAAAAATTTTTTAGACAAATGATGCATAAAATAATAAAAATAATAAATAAAATGAATGCAAATAAAGTGGAATTAAAGGAATAAAAAAGGGAAAGGAGAGAGGAATACTTGGAAAGGAGACCGATTGGGAATATAGAGAGTCAAGGCATAAATTTCGAGGACAAATCAACCCAATTTATACGTAGGTCTTTACAAATGGCTGTCGCTCAGAAGGGAATGATGGCCTGGCCGTCTGTCACCCTAGATCACTTAAAAGAGACTTTTTGCATATCTATATGGCTCATGCATTGCACACATGCTTGTATGGCTCATGCATTACACACATACTTTTCTTGCATCCATCTTGTGTTACAAGTAATGTAAAAGATGCACTGATGTTGCTAAAATTCCCAAAGGTTTTAAAAATTCAGGGAGTATACATTTAGGGGGTATCTCGCTTAAAAATAAAAATATATAATAATAACAAATAAAATGGAAATTAACAGGTTATGAAATAATTTATTGGTCTCCAAGATTTTAGAAAAATTATTGTGACATGTAAAATAAAGAAAAATGATAAAATGAAAAGAGAAAAATAAAAATAAAAATAAATTCAAAGTTTAAAAAAAAGGGTGAGAGACGGGATATAAGTGCACCCATCGCTCGCTGTGCTAGAGGGCCAACCTTTCCATCACATCGAAATTTGATGTAAGAGAGAGAATGAGCTGAGAATGAGATTAAAGAGGGTTGATAAGCAAAAATAGAATATAAAAACATATTTCATCTTCTCTCTCTCACTTTAAAAATTAAGTGTTCTATCTCTAGTCTCCTTTCTATTTTTGCTATGGTTATTAAGTACATGAGTTTTTAAAGTTGGATATTTTAAGGTAACACATTCTTTTTCATCTCCATTATCATCTACTTCTTAGAGTTGAAGGACTTGTATGGGGAGAATTTCTAGGTATTTATGATTGTAATGTTCTACGTAGAAGAATAAGTGATAAGAAGAAAGGGAAAGAGGTGTTGAAAGATTGAAAGATGATTTTGGGTTTTTGACAAAGTTATGGGAACCATAAACTGATTTTGAAATGCATGTATATAGTTCCAATAATTAGTGATGAAACCACAATTGAATTAATGAATTTAGAAAAGGATTTTTTTCATATTCTTATATCTAGGTTTAATTATACAAAGAAGCTAATTACTCAATACAAGGAATAAAAATTATAATGAAATGCAAGTTTAATTTAAAAAAAGAATTCATTTAAATGTTTATTTTCTAATATTTGGGTTTTAGTTTAATCCAAGTAAATTAGTAATTTGAGAAGGCCAATAGTTTTGTAGAAACTATGGTTAAATTTTGTAGTGAGAGCATAATGCTTTGTTAAAGAAAGAACTTGACGTTTAGAGTTTATAATAGATGTATTTTAAGTGATTTAATGATGAATCTTATGTAGATAAATAGTTTTGAAAGTACATTATACAAAAAGTAAATTTTAAGAATAGTATCTTAGGCATATAAGTCAAATTTTATGGTTGAGTTGTGGATTTATGAGTATATGGGATAAACTTCTTGATACTGTCGTGTTCATGACTCCTGTCACACTTATGATTTAACCTGTTTTTCTTCCTCATGTCATCCTTCTTTTTCTTTCTCTTTCACTTGCTGCCTTCTCTATCGCATTTGCGATTCCTGTTGTGCTCGCTAAAAACCTTGAAATTCTTACTCGTATTCTTCCTTCTCCCTTACCCAATCTCTCATTAATACTAAATAACAACACAAAAAAATATGAACCATCAAAGCTCATATCAAACATAGTATACATGATCCTATGATGTAAGATGTTTTAGGAGTACAACCAAAAGAATTTAAAGTATATTAACATTGAAGATTTGCATATAATGTAGCAAAAATAGATAGAAGTATGATAACACCATATTGCAATGGTATATATGAATTTGAAGAAATATGATATATAACAAGCACATGAATAAACATGATGTTTATTACTTACTTGAGATAGCATAAATATATATGTATACCTATACTTTTATGTTATCATCTGAAAGTATATGGTTATGGTGTTGTATATTTAAAGATACTTGTATATATACCGGAGATTGAGTATCGAAAGAAATATTTATATGTGTGCAAGATTATTATAGTAAAGGCATAATTTTGATAATTAAAATATATATGAGTATGGTTTAAAGCCTGCGAATAGAGTTCAATTATGGATAGATAGGTATTCATATAGGGAAAAAATTGCAACTATTATAGTTTGACCCAATTTAGGTCTAAGTCATCCCCGTTTGGGACCATAGTCTGACCCCATTTGGATCCACATATTCGATATCTTTGGATATCCATAGAGCTTAAAACCTATAGGTATTTAATTAATTGATATCTATGGGTATCCAAGGTTCCTGTTATCCACACCTATGGAACTTAGGCAGGCTAATTATAAAAAATAAAATAAAAGATTAAAGGTGTAGATTTTATTAATGACACCATATTTTCTCTTTATGTTGTTATTTTATATGTATATATTCATTTAGTTTTGGTTTGTATGCTTAACTATAAACTCTGTTATTATTATTATTATTATCATTACTATCAGTTGAAATGCTATACTATTATTATATATGTTGTGAAGTGTTTGTTGACGACTGCTGTGAGTGGTTATCCATAATGATTTGTTCTCCATTAAGCTTTATAACTTAGTATGGGTTGTTTATACGTGTATGTTCTGCATTTACGCCTTTTTGCTCAAGGATGTAATTCTGCATCAGGAAGGCCAACTCAAGCCTTAAAGTGATATTTGATATATGAAGTATTAGTTTAACCTTTTTGTATAACTTTTGTATCAAGAATAATACATAATTAAAGATGTATATGATATGAAAATTATGAGTTGCAATAGGCTCACTTTTGTCATTATAATTGTACATACACGTATTTATGAACTGAAGTAACTTTTGCAATACATGATATGTAGGGTACTATATAAGTAGATAAAGCATGCAAACAATAATAATAACATGCATTGCTATATGATAATTAGTTTAATAAAAATATAATAAAATAAATCTTCATTAATGTAATATAAGTGATGATAGAAAAAGGTTGCTAGTTAGAGGGTGTTACAATTTGGTATTAGAGCCAAGGTTTAGCAATTTCTGGTTAACAAAGGGTCTACGATTGTAATAATGTAAATTTTGGTGTTGGCCTAATACAGAAGTCCCTATTTTTTACAGATAGAAAATGGAGGGATCTAGGGATGTTATTAAAGAGTCAACTCAAAGTAATTTGCCTATTATAATGAATCCCTTAAATATAGGAACTTCTTCTTCTAATCAAAATGATATACATATGGCCATTCTTGGGGAAGCATTGTTGAAAATTTCTTAAGATATGGCCTAAACAAAGGATTATCCCACCTAAGGCTCCAATAACTGAGATTAGAAAACATGGTGCAGAAGAATTCTTGGGCACTACTTAAGAGCAATCCACAAAAGTGGAATTTTTGTTGGAAAGGCTAGAAAGAATATTTGATGAGATTCAATGCCTAGCCAGTCAGAAGGTGTCTTGTGTTATGTCTTTACTACAAAAAGTAGCATATGATTGGTGGAAACTAGTGCTTAAACAGCCTCAATTACTAGCTCAAACTACATGGGAGTTTTTCGAAATAGAGCTTAGAAAGAAGTATGTTATTGAAACAAAGAGGTATAATTGTGGTAGAATATGAGAAAGAGTTTTGCCATTTGAGCAAATACGTTTCAGATTAGTTGCTAACTAGAGCTTTAATTTTTGACAATTCGAAGATGGATTGATTGCTCAAATCAAAGAAAAAATATTGGGCAAACATCAATGCAATTAGTTAGAATACCATCCTAGATTGCTAAGCTCTCTAATTATGAACAACGAAACAACTAGCGTCAGCTCGGATTCATTAATTCCTAGACCTCAAATGAATCTGCTTTTGAAACTCTTATCTAAAAATCAATCTATTCCCTAACATACATGAACTAAATATAATTTATAAATAGAAATCAAAACCTCTTCTCGGAATATGAAGATAATAAGATGTAGAAAATAAAAGAATAGGCATAAAAACATATAATTAATATTTGAATTCAATAATTAGCCATCTCTTGATGCATTAAAAATCAAAATCAAACATCAATATAAGTGCATAATTAATCATAAGGAAAATAAAAGAAAACATACTTGTAAATATTCATTAAACTCAAAATTCTAAAACAATTATGGTTCAAGAACTCTTAAGCAAGAAGAACAACTCAAACATCATGAATATACTCACTAAAATTTAGAGATAAAGTTAAGAATGCACCTTTGATGGATATAAAATATAGCTTGAAACTCCTTCTTCTTTAACCTTGAATTCTTCTGTGAATCCCAAAAGAAAACTAAATGAAAGGAGAAAATAAACCTTAATTTACAAAAGTTATAAGAAATAATAAAAACCCTAAAACTAACTAAGAATTTAAGAAAATTTATCTCCTCTTATATTGGTTTTTGAATATGCTTAAATAGGTCAAAAAGGAAGAAAACCTTTTGCCAAGTAACTTCTTATTCTAGAGAAAATAGGAATTTCATCATGTTTGGGACTGCTCGCCTTGGTAAAGTGGCAAATCCCCTCTACCAGGGACATTAAATCTTTTTTGTTATTTTTGTTTGCCTCGGTAGAGGGAGAATTCCCCTTCATCAAGGAAGTCTTTACTATAACTCATATTCTTCCATGCTCTCCTCAATAGAGGGAGATTTCCCTCCACTGAGGTGAGTCTTGTATGTTTACTCTTCATTTTCTCCTTTATAGAGGAGAAAATCTCCTCCACCTAGGAGATCGGTTCTTGACTTCAATGTGACTTTTAACTCTTAAAAATTCCTTGCAAGCTAGTTTTCTCCTTTTTTTCCATGAAAATTTTCTTTTTTCTTTAATTAGGCATTAAAAACACCAAATTCCAACAATGTCTACATATTTAGAGCCTTAAAAAATTAAATGCAAACTTAACTAAATTAATACTAAAACATCAACCTAAACACTAAAAATACACTAATTAAAATAGCTAAAATTTGCATCTATGAAATACCCCACACTTTGTTTGTGATCACCCTCGAGCAAAATTGAACAAACTAACTTCTCAAAATAATCAATCTTTAACCAAGGATCATACATTTCAAAACCATGCTTAACAATTAACAAAAACACTTAACAAAATTCCAACTAAATTAAGTTCAATCAAGAAAATATAAGCCAATTTTAATGTGTGTGTCCAAGACCAAAACCTTTTATGCATTTTCAAAATCAAAGCACCAATGTAATCCATAATCAAACCTTAAAATTAATGTACACTTATGTGTACAAGCTGTTTTATGCTCAAAACTTTGGAAACACCATATACCGCTCCTTCAGCATCGGAACCCAAAAGTCATCTCTACTAAGTAACTCAAAAGCAAACATAGAATCACTAGGTCTTTAATAAGTTGTATCATGGCAAGGGCAATGGTTAACAAAGAATGGACAAGGATAAATAAAAGGAATAGCTACTCTTTGATGGAATAGATTAATATTTCTAAAATTCATCCCGCTAACTCAAAAGTATACCGCTTAACCAAACTTGCTCACTTGACCCCTTATATATAAAAGATGTTTTAAGAGAAAAATCCCAAAACTCCTATTAATTTTACAATTCATCCACTTTTAGAACTCATAATTCTTTATTTCATTTTCAATTTCTTCTTTTTTCCCTCCCTTTTAAAAACAAAAACTTGCTAGCTTTATTGCTGGCAATAAATGATAACACGGATATGATACGAATCCAAGAGGGCTATCTTATGCCATTGAAGAGGGCCAACCTTATGACTTTTAAATGGGTCTAAATGGAGTTCAAACACGTAAATATAAGATCTAAATGTCATTGGAGAGTGCTCCAATTTATAAGAGGCAGATTTGGTGCTTTACCATCAATTTTGTGCTTATACAACTTTGGGCTTTAATTGTACAATTCATGTGCCTCATTTAAAAGTCACAGGACTCATTTAAGTTGAAAATGTGGGCTTAGGCATGTTGGCTTCCTTTTAAAGGGATTATTTAGTTATTTGGGTTATTAGTTAGTCTTTTATTTTGGTTAGTCTTTCATTTTGGGCTTCGAATTCGTCACTTTACCTTAGCAGGGTTTTAAGTAGTTGTTTTAGCTTATTTTTGGTTGAATTTAGTTTTTTAAACCTATTGAACATATGTATACCCATTCCCTTTTGGTTTGGAGGCTATAAATAGGTTATTATAACTTGTAAAAAGAGGATTATTTAATCAAATTATAAACTTTTGAGAGTTTTTCCCATGGCTTAGCCAAAATTCTTTAAAGAGATTGTGAGATTGCTTGCTTTCTTTTCTATTTCACCAAGAATGAGGATTACTTATCAATCATTTGATCGTGGCATTTTCTTAATTCTTTTTATCCATATTATTTGCATTTCCATTCACATGTTGTTTGGGGGTTCAATGGGGAGGGTGTTTGTCTTCTTTGTCTTTTGAAATCAAAGCGTATGTGTAAGGGATTTTGGGTTCTTTAACCTTATGGTTCTGCATGATTTGGTATCAAAGCCAAAAGAAAGGTAAATTCCTATTTATCTTAGTGTTAGATTTGTGTTTTCTTTTCTTCGATTTCTTTATGTTTATGTCGAATTAGGTAGTGATAAGTTTTGATTTGTGTTTTTTTGTGTGTTAAAATTAGCCTTTTCTTTTCCTCACCTTGTGTTTTGATTCATTAAAAAGCCTTAGAAACCGAACTTGAACTTTGAATCTTTGGCATGAAAAAAAAAAACAAATTCTAGTAGTAGTAGCCTTTAGATTGGTGTGTTGAATAAAAAAAAGAAAACAAACCATGGTACTTTTCATCGCACTATTCACGGTAATGTTCATCGCACTGTTAATAAAAAGAAATAGAGAGAAAAACGTGAAAGAGAAGAAAAAAATTAAGGAGCAATTGAGCAAGGATAGTTTATATAGAAAATCCTAATCCTTTCATAAGTGTGAAAAACTAATCCTTTTTGCTTTAGGATTGGGACGGGCAAAATTTACACCTTTTCCAAATACATTTGGGAATCCTTTAAAAGGTAGAGAAATTAATCCTTATTGCTTTAGGTTTAGGCTTTCAAAAATCCTAGTCCATATCTAAATTGGAATTATAATCCTATTCCTAGTTAGACAAGGATTTCTACTTGGCAAATATTTATTATCCATTTGTGGCAATCATTTTTATCATTTGCTATCCATTTGTGCAACCATTTTTGGCAACTTTTCCATCATTTGTGTAACCATTTTTGGAAACTTCCCACCATTTGTGCAACCATTTTTGGCAAATTTTTCCATCATTTGTGCAACCATTTTTGGAAATTTTTTTCACCATTTGTGCTATCATTTTTGGAAACTTTTGCCATCATTTTGCTATCACTTTGCCATCATTTTACACACAACTTGACACACTAATCAAGCTTGTTACATCATTCGGCATAGTGAATAAATTGGCTCTAAAATTGATTTGTTTTGCATGTTTGATACTTTATTTAGTTTTAATTGGTATCTTGTTGATTTCCTTGCTTTGTTGGGTAGCATATTTAGGTTCTATATTTGGTTTACTTTGTAGTGAATCAAATCCATCCATTTTATCCATATTGTCATTTTCCTTGATTCTTGTTGCTTATTTCTTTGTTTTATGCTAGTTTTTGTTCCATTTACATTGTTAGGGTATCATTGCTTGTCTAATACTCTAACTTGATTACCATCAAGTGGTACACCACTCTTGTCCGTGTATCACCTCCATTATGTCTAGAGTCTTCTTTTCTATTTTTTTAGCTATCTTTTTGTTGTTAGTTATTATTTACTTGTTTTCTTAAACATGCTCAAGTTTTTTGATTTGTTATTTAAATTCTAAAGTGTAATTTTGAAGTTGCAAGCTTGAGAGGAAAATGGCAAAAGAGTGAGAGGACATTAAGAGGGTAAAAGCGAAATTTTGAGTGAAACACGAGTGAATGTGAGGATGTCTTATTACAAGTCCAAACGACATTTACATCAAGATGAAAGGAATGCACTTAAGGAAGATATAAAGTTGATAAGGAAAGACCTTAATAATCTAGAATGGTTGGTTAGACAATATTTCGAACCACTCATTAGGATGGAGGAGAGCAAAGCGAAGAGAAATAAGGAGAAATAATTTGTGAACCTAAAAAGGGTGATATAGATATAGGCTTTGATAGTCAAGTTACTCAAGACCGTGATAAGGATGTTGTTGATGAGCTTGATGAGGAAAAAGAGGTTTTGGGTGAAGTTGAAGATGTGGAGAACTTGGTAAATGAGGTTATTTTAGATGCAGAAGAGAATAATGATGTTATGCATGATGAAGAAATAATTAAAAGTGAAGAAATTGTTGATTATTTGAGTGCAAGTAAAGAAGTTTGCTTAGTTGAGATGGAAGATTCACAAGTTAAAGTTGATTCTCTATTGATTAAGTAGAATGAGTTTCACATGGGAAGTGGAGAAAGTCAAAATCATACCACTATATTAAATGCTAACCATGTTTTGCATAGTCCTTTTATTTATAACTTGTAGGATCATGATGAGTTCCTTAATGAAGAAGCATTCATATTATTTCCACCAATGTTGAAGATTATTTATGAAGATGAATGTATTCCTCAAGTGCCAATCCCCAACTATTACAAGACGAAGATTTGAGGACGAATCTTTTTTAAAGAGAGAGGGAATGATACGGATCTGATAGGGCTATCTTATGCCATTGAAGAGGGGCAACCTTATGACTTTCAAATGGGTCTAAATAGAGTTCAAACACATAAATATACGATCCAAATGTCATTGGGCTGTGCTCCAATTTATAGGAGGCAGATTTGGTGCTTTACCATCAATTATACAAGTCATGTGCCTCATTTAAAAGTCACATGACTCATTTAAGTTGTAAATGTGGGCTTCCTTTTAAAAGGATTATTTAGTTATTTGGGTTATTAGCTAGTCTTTTATTTTGGGCTTCAAATTTGTCACTTTACCTTAGTAAGGTTTTAAGTAGTTGTTTTAGCTTATTTTAGGTTGAATTTAGTGTTTTAAACCTATTGGACTTATATATACCCATTCCCTTAGGGTTTGGAAGCTATAAATAGGTTATTATAACTTGTTAAAATTGGATTATTGAATCAAATTATAAAGTTTTGAGAGTTTTTCTCTTGGCTTAGCCAAAATTCTTTAGAGAGATTGTGAGATTTCTTGCTTTCTTTTTTATTATATCAAGAATTAGGATTACTTATCAATCATTTGATTGTGGCATTTTCTTAATTTTTCTTATCCCGATTATTTGCATTTCCTTTCACGTGTTGTCTGGGGGTTCAATAGGGAGAGTGTTTGTCTTCTTTGTCTTTTGAAATCAAAGTGTATTTAACCTTTGGGTTTTAAGCATATGTTTAAGCGTATGTTGAACCTCCAAAACAATATGTGAATGGAAACGCAAATAATCGGGATAAGAAAAATTAAGAAAATCCAATAATCAAATGATTGATAAGTAATCCTAATTCTTGGTGCAATAGAAAAGAAAGCAAGCAATCTCACAATCTCTCTAAAGATTTTTGGCTAAGCCAAGAGAAAAACTCTCAAAAGTTTATAATTTGATTCAATAATTCTCTTTTTAGAAGTTATAATAACCTATTTATGGCCTCCAAACCCTAAGGGAATGGGTATACTTAAGTCCAATAGGTTTAAAACACAAAATTCAACGTAAAATAAGCTAAAACAACTACTTAAAACCCTACTAAGGTAAAGTGATGAATTTGAAGCCCAAAATAAAAGACTAACCAAAATAAAAGACTAACTAATAACGTAAATAACTAAATAATCCCTTTAAAAGGAAGCCCACATGCCTAAGCCCACATTTACAACTTAAATGAGTCATGTGACTTTTAAATGAGGCATATGACTTGTACAACTAAAGCCCAAAGTTGTATAAATCCAAAATTGATGGTAAAGCACCAAATCTACGTCCTATAAATTGGAGAACACCCCAATGACATTTGGATCTTATATTTATGTGTTTGAACTCCATTTAGACCCATTTGAAAGTAATAAGGTTGCCCCTCTTCAATGGCGTAAGATAGCCCTCTTGGATCCGTATCAGGATATTTACAAGTTCAACTTTCATTAATTTATTAACTTTAATAATAACCCTTAATAATGGTATATTAAGAACCCTTTTTAATGACACTCTTTAAATACCCACAATATTAATCCATCCCAATCCTAGAGTGGCTAATTCTTAAAAGGGAAGATAAAGGCTTTTTAGGCTATATGATAAACAAATGAGTGTATCAAGAAAAATAAATATGGCATGCATTAAGCATGCCTTATTAGGCTTAAAATTGGTAACAAGGGACAAAAATACGTAAAGGGTAGGAAATAAGCTAAAATATGGCTAATCAAGAAAAATATTCCTAGATCACTTCCTATATTGTTTAAGTTGTTTCTATACTTTGAAGAGTGATGAGGAAGGTTATAGTATCCTAAAATTTCTTGCTTTACTGCTTTAATATATTTGTTTTTACCTCTTATTTCAAAACTGGTTTTAGTGTTCAAAATGCAGAAAATAACAAATATAGTTCAAGTTGAAACTAAACTAGCTAAAATCCCATCATGAAACATTGTTGCCTTAGAGCTAAATAAAGATTTTGACTAAAACACATTATAAGTAAGAGTTCAACAAGTTTAATTTTTAAGGATAAACTAGGATGAACTAAGCCAAATGTAGAATATATGATATTTAAACTAAACTTAATCAATTAAAATGCAAATTACCAACCAAACTAAACAAACTAAAGCAAATTACAAATCAAAGTAAACAAACTAAAACATAAAAAAAAATAACTAAAGTTAAAATTATTAATGAACAAGATGAAATAACTTCCTTAAATATATTTTTAAAATCAGGTTCAATTGAGTCTACCCCCCTCTCTAAAATCTTGTGGTCCTCGGTAAAATTATGCTTATAATTGAGCTTAAGATCATCAATTTCCATTGCATTATAACAATTGATCAAAGAGTATAAATCAAGTGTGGAAAGAAAATAATGACAATTGATATTGGTTAAAGATGGTTTAGCATAAGAAAAATAAAGTGAAATAATTAAACTTAGTCATTGAGGCATATCATTGAACACATTGTGTGCATAAAATTACTAAACCAATTTGAGGCAATCTCTACCATTATCAAACCAACAAGTGGAATCAATAGTGTTTCTCACAAAACAAGTAAGCTAAGTGCAAATGGAATGCAAGATAAATATTATATGAATTCAAAATAAGCTTTAGGCAAACCTATTTTTGAGAGCACTATGCCTAATTTCAATTCAATCTAATAAATTAAAACATCAAAAATGAAAGAAGGAGTAAGGTAAAGTGCACTTACTTGATGTCATAAAGATGGAAATTGAGAAACATTAAAGCTTAGCTTCGAGTGCTTCAAATGGGGAGGTCTCTGTCTTAGGTGAGGGAGAGCAAAAATGGCTAAGAGTGAAGTGAATAAGGTATATAGGCTTGGCCACTACAAGAAAATCTAAAAATAACAACGAAAAAATAGCAATGGAATTGATTCCATTGCTAAATTAGCAACAGAAACTGAATTCCATTGCTATTTATCAATGGAAAGTATATTATGTTGCTAAATTTGGATAAACTTTGTAGATTTAGAAACAGATAAATTTTTGGTTGTTTTTCGTTGCTAAAAGTGGAGGGAATTATTAGCGACAAGATTTAGCAATGGAAACTAGCAAGGTAATGCCTAAACCATTGCTAAAAAAGGCAGCAATAGTTGGCAGAGAAATTTTGAAATGAAAAATAGCAACAAAAAAAATTTCGGTTGCTAAAATAGCAACGAAATGTAAATTCGGATGCAATTTTAGAAACAGAAAAATAATTTTATTGGTATTTTTGTTGCCGAAGGAGGTGGAATAACTTTGGGTCTAAAAATACCAACATAATATATATTCTATTGCTAAAATTGTAACCAAATATACATTCCGTTGCTATTTTAGCAATGGAAAAATAATTTCATTGGAATTTTTTGGTGCATATGAAATAACTATGGGAAAAAAAATACCAACGAAATTCTATTTTCGTTGTTAAAATTGCAACAAATTTTAAATTTCATTGTTATTTAAGCAACCAAAAATTCATTTGGTATGTTTGGACTCGAGGACATGGAATAACTTTGGGACAAAAAATAGCAATGGAATTACTATTTTGTTGATAAAATAGTAACGGAATTTGAATTTGGTTGCAATTTTAACAATCGAAAAGTAAGTTGGTATTTTTGGACCCAAGCAAATTTGGGATTAAAAATTACAATGGATTGAAATTCCATTGCTATAATTAAATTCAGTTGCAATTTTAGCAACAAAAATTGAATTTCGTTGGTATTTTTTATCAAAATACCAACAAAATTAGTTTTTCGTTTCTAAAATAGCAATCGAATTGTTATTCTGTTGGTATTTCTCAATTTTCCAAAGGTATAAATACAGCCTTTTATTTCTCTCCCTTTGCCCTCGTCGTCTGCCTCTCTCCTTCTAGCTCACTCTCTCCCTTTGCCTCACTTTCTCCCTCTGCCTCGCTTCCTTCTCCCTGTGCCTGTACCCTTCTACTCTCTATTTTCACCTCTCTCCTTCTTTTTCGAGTAAATCCCATTTCAATTATGGGATGTTTTTGCAGAAAGCCATGGATGTACTATCAAACTTGATTCTATTCATGTACATCATCCACACAAATCTTTCTCATTTTTCCCTTATTTTGATGTTTAGCTCCATTTGATTGAAAAAAGATAAAAGTAATAACTCAGTTGGTCTTTGTAACCCTAGGGTTATTACTCTCGCTATCGGCATAACTATATAACTCATATATAAGCTTGCATAACATAAAAATGTTAATTTATTTTCTTCATCTTTTGTCTTCATTTCATTCCTTTTTTCTTTATTTTCATGGAATGATATAAGGTGTACTCAAGCTTAATTTGTTTAATTAGTTGGCTATCTAGGTTAATTATCACTAGTATAACTTTTGTCATTGGCAAGAATGTAAAAATTTGATAATACCATTAGTTAATTAGAGTTATTTTGGGCAAAATAAGTTTTGTGAGACCTTGGGTTTTATTTTAGAGTTTTGATGTTTCATTAGATTTTCTTGTATCATTAGATTTTCTATTTTGAAGATGTTGAGTTATTTCTAAAAACTACCGAATATATGACTATTGCCAAGTATTACTTCATTTATTTGATGTGTTAGATGGAAAATCTCCAACGCTTAGGCTTCTTTGGTTTTATAATATAATACTACAATCAATGATAAGCAGTCCTTACCTAAAGGAGTGTAATATATGAATTTTGTTTAATTATCCAATTGTCCAAATTCATTTAATTATGAACAGAACCATTAGAAGCATTGATTATGCTTTGCCAATATTATTTAGTTAGTTAGCTAATGAAAGTATACTACCATTTCTTCTAAATGGTGAAGAGTAATACACTATTAATCAAGTTTTTTTGAAAGAAATTTATTAAGTTAATATGTTATAAATGAATAAATCAAATCATTCATTACATGTTGGATCTCAACAATTATTATTTGAGTTGATTAATTTAATTATGGATGTTTGAGTGGATAGTAATTCCCTACTTTGATTAATTTTTAGATTGTAAATGTATTTTTATTACCTACTCTAATTAATTTTAAGTTTAACTAACAATAGAGCTTAATTTCTCTTACTTTCTCTGTATAGATTAATCGATCATTGAAAGTAGAACCGGCATATCTTTGGCTAGGGATTCTTCACTTTTTTCAGATTTATGGTTAGTCCTTCCTTCCTCTCTTTATTTTTGGATTTCAAATACTTAGTAATTGCAACTGTTTTTTGTATGTTTTTAACAAGTTTTGAGTTAATTTTTTTAATGAAGCAGTCATATCCTATTATCATTAGTACTGATGAATATATATGAGATGTATGCCAACTTGAAATAACAATTAATTACTATGAATTTTGTAGCTACAACATATTGCCTGTTTTGAATGCCAACTTGATGTCAACCACATAATGTATGAAATTCAAACATTTAAAATTGGAATGAGCATCTAAACTTCAAATGTGTTATCTTAATTTTTTATGTGAAGTATATTAAATAGCCATATAAGAAACTATTTGTAAAGATAAATCACTAATAGACTATGCCATACATTAATGACAAAATGGATGCATGGCAGTCGATAATTGAGAGATAACTAATGCTTCTTATTTAATTTTGGTTGATTCTTGTTGCTGATTCAGTTGCATCTTTCTTTTAGGGCTTTATTTATTCATTGGGTTGAAGGCTTTGTTTATTTTTCTGGTGCAACTCTATTTTTGTTTTGGCATTGGTAGTTTTATTTAGCCTTCATTTTTTATTTTATGTATTATGGGGGATAATCAGGTGTTAGAGTTTAGCATGTCTTTTTGAGCTTGTATCTCTATAGTTTTAGAAGTATTTTGGTTCCTTGGTTCGGTTGGATAGATGAGGAAGGGCGAAATTATGCAAACGGAGAAAACAAGACACATGAAAGTGAAGCATTTCAGGAAGAAAAATCGGATGTACATGAAATAAATGCATGCTTTGAGAATGAACTTTTAAATCATCCAAATAATGAATTTGTGGAAATTTTATCTAGAGATGATGCGGAATGCATAGATTGGTAGAATTCTTAAGATGAGCATAACTTTAATTCTAAATATTCAGAAATATAGGATGATTTTAATGTGAAATTAAGTGATGATAGAGATTAAATTGTGTACGTTTTATTATCTCATAACCAAAATGTGTTATTATTGCAATTATGTAGTAATGTTATATATGCTTTAATTATATTTTTATATTTGAAGAAATATAATCAATTTTTTTGAATTTCAAGTTTAAAATATGGCACCCAAAAAAAGGAAGTCATTGCTACAGCCCAGGTTCAGATTAACATCAAATAGAGATGACAGTGCACAAGTGCACCCATCTCAAGTTACAGGGTCTGTAGGGTTAGGTGTGTCATATCCAGATCCTAACCAGAAATATAAGGCATCACATTCACTAACAATAAACGTCGACCACTCTCCTAATCTACCAAGTGATTTAGCAGTGAACAACCCAAATATATATGCTGAACATGTAAATGCATCTACTCCCAACCCAAACCCTAACTTTATGCCCATATAAGTACTGGGTTATGATATTAAGGCTGAAGAAGAAGGAATCCAACCTGGTGCAAAGGGACTTGATGGAAGAATTTACATTAAGCTTATCAATAATATGGGAGTTAAATTATAAAAAAAAAATTGTATTACAAGATAAAAACATAAGTTTATACTAATGGTATGGATATCTAATTTGAAATTGATTTTGTTCATACTAACAAGTTTATTCCATCAGGTATTTGCTTAAAAAAGATCAAATCCACATTCAAAGAGAGGATACAAATTTATGGTTATGTATGGAAGAATCTCTTTTAGCATACAAATGATTTTTATTATCAGGAGTTTGAGGTACAAAAAATAAATTACATTATGTGTTTCAAAATAATTGACTTCATACATTAATGCAATATCTATTGTACTTTGCAATACTTATGTTATTTTATTTGTTCAGAAAGAATTTTTTTGGGATTCAAAATTTAATGATGTCATTTATGAAGTTTGGAAAAAATGGGCCCACCAATGATATAAAGAATTTATATGTAATTTACACAAGGATGGTTAACGACCTACTTTTATTTCTAAAGAAATATGGAATCATTAGCAGCAATACTGGGCAACACCTGAAGTAATTGCCACTTTAGATAGGAATTCCTCAAATAGGCGGGGAGGCTCAAATGTTAAGAGCCTAGCCGTGCACACTTGAGGAACTTTAAGCCATCGCAAGTATGCAATAAAATGAGTAAGTATCTGAATTTTATGCTTACATTTTATTCTATCAATGTATAATTATTATGGATAATGATGGTTTAATATATGTCTGTTTTCATGGATGGATTTGTTGTTGAGATAATTTTTTTTGTTTCACAAGAAGTAAATATCATAAAAAATATACGAAATTTTTCTAAATTTACAAAAATATATGATTATTATGGATAATAATGGTTTAATATATGCAGGCATAAACATTTGTTCTTTCCTTTTTTTGTTTGATCTTCTATGACTGGGAAATATGTTTAGCTATAATTAGTTGCTTCAATATGTGATAGAAGTTAATTTGGATTAATCATGTTCGTATTTATGATAAACCTGTAAGATTGTTGTGTTATTTTCACTCCATTTAGTTGTTCCTATTAGAAGTGGATGCTTATTTATGTATTGTGAGTGGTGTTTTTTCCCTTATTATGGAATGAACTATGGTATATTGATGATTATTATGTTTGAGTTGGTTTGATTGCCTCTTTCAAAATGTTCCTGATGACCCTTGGTTGTTCCTATTTGGAAGTAGAGGCTTCTTTGTGTATTATGAGTATTGTTTTTTTCTACTTATTGTGGAATGAACTATGGTATTTTGATTATTATTATGTTTGAGTTAGTTTGACTGCCTCTTTCAAAATGTTCCTGATGACCCTTGGTTGTATTTTTATTAAGCAATGCTTAGTTTACTAGGTGTTGTGCCTATAGTGTTAGACTTCGTAAATTGTTGTTGGGTCCATTGCCCTTAGGGGTTAATTAGGGTAAGATTAATTCTAATAACGGAGTTAGACATTTGTTTTTGGATTATATCATCGAGTTTGATCTATTTGTTCAAAAACCTGACTGATTATCAAGTAGTTGGGTTTCACGCAGATGCTTACTTGGAATATTATGTGATAATAATGTAAACTCAATTTTGTAATTTTGTGGCAGTGTTAAAAAATTGCATTGTTAATTGAGGTAAAATTCTAATAGTTGTGTTAGACATGCTCAGCAACCATGCTTCCTTATATTGCTTGTTATGCAGGAAATAACTATGGGTAGGAAGCCTACATATTCTGAAGTATTTATGCATAGCCACACAAACAAACATGATGGTCAAACATTCATCAATACCCGTCGCAGATAACTCAATGTATTGAAAATTTATACATCAATATTAAATATTTTATGAAAATATAGCTAATTAATTGTAACTATTATAATAATAGGAGCAAATACAAGAGACTCTCATTCAACAGCAGTAGAGCATTGAAAATGTTGATGAGAGTCAGATACTTTTTGAAGCAGTTGGTGGTAAGAATAACTGTGGAACTATTTTTGGTTTAGGTTTAATTGCAAACACTTCACATTCGAATTCCTCTACATCATCTATAGCTGCTTGTAGTAAGCGGTGTGAATCTTCTTAGAAAGTCATTCTACTAGAGACCGCACTCACCATGTTGATGGATACTGTAACCCAACTAAAGATCAAGTAGAAGATTTGGAAACCAAGGTTGTTTAGCAACCATATCGTCCTCTTTCACCTCCACCAACTACATAGCTTACATTTTTATTTTTAACTTGTTATTAATACTGACTTTATATTGTTTTTGTTATGGTTTTCATGAATTTTTACTTTACAGTAATATAATATATTCTTAGAATTTTATTTGTTGTGCATTACAATTTTTATATTATATTATCAATAAGAATATTTTCTTTTTAACTTCATTATGAATTTGGATTATATTTATTTATAAATAAAAAATTTGATTGAACTAAAACATTATGCCAAGCTAGCATTATTTTACAATTTGTGATGTTAAAAATAGCGAACCTAAGAGAAATTTCGTTGCTATTTTTATCAATGAATTTTTTATTAGGTTGCAAAAATTAGCATAATGAATTTGATTGCTAAATATAGCAATCGAATAAATATTTTCGTTGGTAAATATAACAATGGAATTTTTATTCGATTGCTAGAATTAGTAGCGAAAACTAAATTTGATTGCTAAATATAGCAACTAAATAAATATTTCCGCTGGCCACCTTTAAATAGGTTCTGATGTTGCTTTCTATAACAGATGCAACATATAGATTTTCCTCAATTGGAGTTTTTCTTTTTATCCCTATGGTTGATGACTTTATTTGTATGAAGGAGAAAGAATATTCCAATACTAAATAGAAAAAATTAAAATGAAGAAAAAAGAACTAACCTAAAAACATATAAAAAGAGAAAAATTTTAATGTATTTTAGCAGATAAAACTATATTAATACATAATTTATCATTGTTGAATGAAACGGGTCCTTCTAATATTAACCAACTCAAAGCTCGCTATACCATTTGATTAAAAGATACTTGTTTTGCTCTAATTGGACTGGCGTGACTTGTTTTCACTAAAGGGTCCAAACATAAAGCAAAATGGAACTATTTGCTTAAATTTTACCAAATGTATATTTTTTTTAAGTTGGGCAGGATCTCAAATGTTTCACCTTGTCAATAACTGGATGTAGTGGCCTAGTATTTATGGTATGCTTCAACCCATAGATTATCTAGTTTCTTAGGTTTTTGCTATTTCTAGTTACTTATAATAATCACTTTGTTTTCTTGTTTCCAATTAATCAGTAGCAGAGGTTTCGGTTTGGCTGGATATTGGTTTGTACTTTTAGGATTTCAATTGGTGAGTCTAATAGCATAAAAATTTAATAATAAAATTGATGTACAAAATAGGCTCATATATAATGGACAAGTGTCATTTTAGTCCATTGCAAGTGGCATATTTATTTTACTTAGTTTCTTTTTTTTCCTTTTTTATATATAATAACATATAGAAGTAAATTTTATTGTTATGATCCTTTATATACAAGAATCACTTATGTTAATCATGTTGACATCGACTAAAGATTAAATAGTAAATACAATTACTTTGTGGTTTGTCGTTTTATAAACTCATAATTTATATGAACAATCTAATAATTATGTCGTGAAACATGTCTATAAAAACCATAAACAAAACCAAAACCACTATATAAAGTTTCAAATATAAATTAAATTATTTATTGCAATATTTGATACTAGTTTGGGAAGGGAGTGCACAAATTTGTGAATACACCAGTTCTAACTACCTAATTTTCATAATAAGAAAATTTAAATGTAACATAATTATACTTATCACTAATTAGAGCTTAATTATATATATTGATTATTGAAATAAATTTACATTGAGCACAAATTTTTGTTCACACATATATAGAAAAAAGAGGATATAAGTTTGAATTTTAAATCTTTCATTATATTTAGACTGGACTGATGTTTACATATACGTTAACATATATTTATTAGGTTAAATGAAATGTTGCTATTAGAAAGAAGAAAAAAGTACAGAGAAAAATGCACAAACATTCAGAGACTTAAGTAAGCGTATTGCCTTTTAAATTTCTTTCATTAATTTAGAATGGTCAGAATAAGATATAAATTTGGCAACTAATGCATATGCAATCTTGCATAGCATTAGTAGAGTTGGGAATGAAAAAAATTAAAAAAAAAACTCTTTTATTAAAAAATAATAACCATGAATTAAAATTTAATTAAGATCAATGTTTTACAATAAAACTTAAAAAAATATGGATGCAAAATCTGTTTGATTTGAGGATTAGATGAGTTGATTTAGGGGGCATGAAGTTGCCAATTTGGTTGTTATAAATGTGTTGATCTTTATAGAAGTGTAAATGTGAATTTTTTTCAGGTTTGACATTTTGGATTTGTCTTAACCTGAGTCGATTTTTCTAATTTTTCTTCTTTTACTCTTTTTTAGTTTAAAAAGAATTGATGATGGACCACTAGTTGTGACATATTTTTGCACACCTATATAAAAAAGAATAACATATCATCTTTTGTTAATAATAGATGCAGGGTGCTATATGTAAGTTTTAGTTGATTGATTATAGATGTCAATGTACATAGAATTGTAATTGCATATTACAAGAATTTATTGATCTTACTTCTTATTTGCAATATCGATTTTCAAGATAGAATTGTGCAGCTTAGGTTGGAGAGATCTCAAAGCGAAGGTGAAAATGTTGACGAGAATCAAATATATTTGGATGCAATATAAGTTGCACAAAGAGGACAAGTGCATGGATTTGGAGCAATGACAAGTCAGTACTAAATACAGGTTAGCACATCCCATTCCCATTTTTCTTTTAAAGCACACACTACAAGTGAAATAAAGGAGAGATTTGTGTAGCATCTGTCCACCATGAGGACTAACCTTTAAATTTAGATTCATGTTGAGCTTGAATAAGATATAGATCAACATATGGAGTAACTGATCATACCGATCCAATAGCACTTTTCCAAAAGCCTATTAAGGAACCAATACATCTATTAACATCTCATATTGACCGAACTGATAGCTAAAGTACTTAACTGCATTTACACATTGAATTATAGATACTATTTTGCCTATATTATAGTTATAAGTATATATTAGGACATTTTGTATATCATTTGTTATTGCAATATACGCACATATTATTTTTGATATACAATTAATTTAGATATGCATTTGTAAATAAACTTTTTTCAATAATATATATATATATATACACACACTAAATGTTGAGTAGTCTATAAATATAAATTTGTCATTTGTAGTTTATTATTTAAATAATTAAATCTCCATATTAATTTAATAAATAAAAAAATAATTTTCATTTAACAAGGGATTAGAATGTTTGGATAATAGTTATTTAGCTACAATTTAGCTATAAAAGAATTATAGCTAACTATGAGAGAGTATATTAGTGATAAAATATTTGTCGCTAAACAAAGGGCAATGCATTGTATAGCGATAAATGTATTTTCGTCACAAAATTTAGTGAGAATATTATCGTAGCGATATGGAAATGAATGTGCTGTCATTGCAAAATTTAGCAATAGCATTATCATGGCGATATAGCAATGATTGTACTGTTATCGTAAAATTTAGCATGAATAATGTCATAGCGATATTGGGATGAAAATACTATGGTCGCAAAATTTTACGTGAACATTATCTTAGCAATATGGTGATGAATATTTAGCAACAATATTTAGTCCTCATTGAAATTTGGTAATGGCTTATTGTCCTCGATAAATTCTACTACAACAACTTTTGTTTTAAAAAAGATTGTCATCGCTAAGTTGTCGCTAAATTGATTTACCAATGAAAAAACATTAGTTAGTTATGACTTTTGTCATTGCTATTTTGTATTTTTTTTAGTAGTGTAACTTCTGCCTCTGTGATGAAGATTGTCTCAACATATCCCAAATGGAAATCCGGGCCTAGGTCTTCTTCAATTATTTAATGATATGGTTTTACTTAACCTCTTTCTTTATAGGCATCGTGGCAGTGGCTGGTTGCTTCTCCACATCAAGCATCACCCTTCCACTTCTGGTGACTGCTTTTACTTCTTTCCTCCCCTTATTTCTTCTTTCACTTCATTGGCTGAACTCTAAATATCCATAGGCACCATTGCCCTTTAATCTTCGCTCTTAGTGGGGGAATCCCAATAATAAATTATAGAAACTAATCGATTTTCTTCAACTAGCTCTGTTACTTTATTGGTGGAATGAGTAATGGCCACATACTCATTCCCAAAGATGTCTCTGATCACATACCACTAGGGTAAGCTAGAACTAATCATAAACACAGGATGTGGTAAAACATTATATGCTTCTTTCTTCTTCTTCTTCTTCATCTCTATTTTCTCATGATTTAAAATATGTTTGTTGTCTATTAGATTTTGAATTTTATTTCTCAAGGTACAACAATAATGTATGAGATGTCCCTTGTGCTTGTGGTAGGCACAATACTGATCCTCTCCATTGTTGGGCATCCCTTGACTTCTGACAGGCCTTAATGGCAATAAGTACAACTTCCCTTATTTGGTTAGTCGATCTAACACCCTAGACAATAATTTACCCAAGTTGGAATAGTACCTCTAATTGGCCTCTATAGCAAATAATTTAGCCATTTTCCCACTTTTGTTTGCTCTACTACTACTCCCATCTAACATGTTATTGTCAAAATTCTTCCTTGCACCTTCATTATTAGCCCTATTTGCCAAATACTAACCTTACACCTCGATAGTTATGTCCTTCAGGGGCTATCAATCTTTTAGTCCCTTCATCTTTAGGCCATCCCTCAGATAGGGGTTTGTATTTCAAATAAAAAGCCTAATTTGTTTAGTTATATCAGCCTTTCTCTTCATCTCCATCACTCAGTTCCTCCACCTTGTCAACCACTCGTGAAAGGACTCATCATGCTTTTGTTAGAGCAATTTGAGTTCTTTCAGAGTGACCTCTATATTGATGCTAATATCATACTATTTGAGGAACTCTTCAGTTAGCAAGTCCCAATCTTCCTTTGTGGACCTATCAAGCCTATGATACCAATCAGT
The DNA here is from genome assembly GCA_037975025.1 of Excoecaria agallocha. Lineage (NCBI taxonomy): Eukaryota > Viridiplantae > Streptophyta > Magnoliopsida > Malpighiales > Euphorbiaceae > Excoecaria > Excoecaria agallocha. The sequence goes on from CM075807.1 coordinate 85,773,262, forward strand.
TGATGAACCTGTTAAGCTCAACCAAAAGTACACCACCATTTGCTTTTTGGTCAAGGTGGTCCCCTTTATTATCAGAGTATATTGATTCACATGTGCAAAAGGGTCAGAAGTACCATCAAATTTGGGTAAGTCTGGCATTTTAAACCTTTGAAGGAGTGGCTTATCTCCATCTAAATCCTTATCTTCAGGGTTCATCCTTCTCCCAACTGACAACAACCTAGACATAATCTTAATCTTCTCATCTATCTTTTTAAAGGCGATGTCTTCAACATAGGGCCTATATTCTTCACTACTACCATATGAGGCTCTTTATCTTTTTCCTCCTCTTTAATATAGTCATTCTCTAGCTTATGCCTCCTCTCTCTTCTCCACTCAATTGGTGGGACTTGAACCTCTACCACATCTATCGAGGTAGCATCCCCAATATGAATTAGCTCCACTGAACCACAAATAGGTGCACCATGCTCTAATACCCCCAAATTTGCATTTTTCATGTATCGTATAATGTAGAGCATAAATAATTATGCTAGGATAGATTTAGAAGTAATCGGAGTTGAATAGGACAGTAAAATTGAAAGGGTGTAAAGGTTAAACATACCCGGGCTCGAAAAACTAGAGATAGGGGACCCGACAGGCAGTGTGACCTAAGGATAGATTATGAAAGGGCATGTTAAATAGAGTTTAGTGGTACAATTTAAGAGGAATATGAGGTCAAATAGACCCTTAAAAAGGCAAATAAAGAATAATTTAACGGGTCAATATAAGTTTGACCAAGACTTTGACCACTCATTTGGGGACCCTAGATATCTCCAATGGATCTCATATTTTACATACATGTTAAAAACAGTATAAAGACACCCAGGATATTGAAAAATAGCAATTCCAGCAGTTTTGGAATTTCGATTTTCGGACCAGCTACACATATTGTTGAAGCTAGAAGTATATTGAACCGATGTCAGAATGAGCTGAAATTTGTACCCTATGTTCTTTAATATATTAGGACACCCAGGACAAAATTTTAGGAAATTCTGATATGTAGAAAGAAAATTAATATTTCTGGGTGTAAAATTGAAACTAGGTCAATTGAAGGGTCAAATCCAGGAATTTTGACATATGGTGACACATAGATCAATAAAATGAAGTTATGATTAGGTACAAGAAAGCCTATAATGGTAAGGTGTGTATAAGTGGATAATCTAGTGACATATGGCTTAATTTAAGGCCATTAGATTCAATAGTAAAAGATTGAATCGTAGCCACTCCTTTCAACCACTAAAAGACAAGTATAAAAAGGGCCTAAATTCAGGAAATTACCTTCATATTCCACTGTTTGGTCCCTCTTCTCCCCTCAAACCCAAATCTAGCTCTTCCTCATCTCTTTTCCATTTTTAATTCATTCAAGCTTCCTCTTTCTAAATCTTAAGCTGAATTTTCAACCTAATACTCAGAATTTCATCCTCTTTAACTTAGAAAAGGATTTCCATCAAAGCAAAGTTAAGAATTTGATGATTTAAGGTAAGAACAATTTGGTGTAATTTACTTGTTTCATGAGTTCTAGGTAGAAATTGAAGGGGAAATTGCAAAAACATATAGGAATGGACTAGAAAATTATGGTAGTAACTTTATTTTGCTCAAAATCATAACCTAACTTCATGATTTTCTCTCTTTTCAATTCATCCAAATGAGGAGAAATAAGAAGAAGAAAAGGAACAAGGAAGGAAAGGGAAAGTATAAGGAATAATAGGTGTATTTCAAGCCCAATTTAGGTTAGTAGATGTGTATTACATTAAATTTCATAAATTTTGGTTAAATTTCCCTAATATTTTTATTATGTAACTATGCTAAATTGCAAGAAATGGTGAATTAACTTAATATAACATCATATAATGTTAATTTAAACCATTAGGAACATAATTGAGGGAAGAAATCAATTTGAAAGAGAGAGGAATCAAGGTGGCCAAATAGGGTACCTTAGTGAAAATTGGCCTTAAATTAGGTATTTAGTAATAATTGGCCAAATTAATGTGTGGGGAATTAAAATATGTTGATTAAGTTGAAATATGAAATTTTATATTAAATATGTAATAGTTACATAAAGATGAAAAGTATGGTAACTTAAAGATTTATATGTGAATTTGATGTAATTCATTATGTTATGTCACGAAATGAATATAAAAGCATGTAAGACATAAATTTGAAGAAAGAATTTGGAAGTGAATATTTTTCTTACGGCAAAATGGTATATACTTAGTAAATGGTATGATTTAATTACATATTATAGCAATAAATGCATATATGTGAAGAATTATTGAATATGAAACTTATATGAGAACGATGTATGGTTTAATGTAATCAATATAGTGTGATAGGAATAATTAATAGTGTAAAACTGTAATGATGTTGTGAAAATTATATTGCTCTTAGTGTTCATTGGATAATCCAAGACTTTAGGATAGTATGGCTAGCCATAAGGACACTTATCCCGTGGTATTACTGTATTCTTACTGTTATTGTACTGAAAATATTATTTAGCTAGCTTATTATATGACTGTACTGGAGAATGGTATAGTACCCTAGTAGTATGGTCCCTCCAGTGTACTAAATTTACTGTTTTGCTTATCAAGTTAATGGTTTTCCACTGTTGTCAAAAAGGGGCAAAATCGTAAAATTTTATGTGAACTGAGTGAAAAGGGTGATTATTGTAGTATAAAGGTTATTAAAAATGAAAAAATATGAAAAAAAGATGTAAACTGTTGGATTTTAATGGTTACATGCATCACATACATGAGCGGAATTTTAAAATTTTTTAACCATTAGTTCTGATCTTGCCATGAATACACAATATAACTATATGAGAATAAGAAAAATCACCTTTGATTTTTGTTGAACAGTTGATTTTACTTCGCACCGGGTTGTCGCAAACCACAGTGTCCAAAATCGAACACCTCCAATGAGTAATCCACACTAGAGAGGGGTAAATTGAACCAATAAATTGGTGTTCAACTAGGGCTGGCCGAAATCCAAGAGGCTAGCAATGGAAGTGGCGCAAAAGGGAGAGAGAATTAAGAGAAAAAGACTTTCCTTTTGTTTTAATCACTTAACCCTAATTCTCATTAGTTGGCCTTTTATAGTTAGGTTAAAAGTACAACTCCTTAATGAGATTGGGCTCTTTAAAATTGCTGGAGAATTATTAATTGGGCCTCTGGATTTAATTATAATCATTTGGGCTTAATTAAATCCAAATTAAATCTTTTCATAAAAGACTATGCACAAAATCCACAAACTAGGCCCTTTGTGCATCTAATTGGATTTAAATACCCAAATGGATTCCAAATCCAACCAAATTAAATATGTGAGTTCCATAACACTTATGTAACATATATAAATTAATTTGGTCCAAGAAAAAGCCCTCCAAGCCCTTCTGTTTGGAGTTGGCGTGTAGCCCTCTTCTGGAGGGCTTCCTCCAACTTCTTCATTCCTTTGGCCATTTATAATTTCTCCAATGGTCCTATTAATTATTATATCAGTCCTATAACACATATAGTAGTCTTATAACACTTATAATACAATAATAATTAATCATGACATACATTATTTTATTTAGGTCCAATTTACAAAACATTTCTCAAAAGTTTCGCGAACAATTTTATTTGATCATAATTAATTAAACTCTTTAATTAATTATTATCATATTCTTCTCTCTACCTTTATAATAATATCAAATATTATTATCCTTGTCATTTTACCATTTTACCCTTTTCTCTATATGTGTGTGACCTATTGGGTTCCTGTCCATGTTGGCAGTATAATATGTAATTGTGAGTTCTATTCAAAAACTCACATGATTTAAACTCCTTTAAATCATTTCATCAATCTCTATTGATATTTTGATACATCATTATACAAGTCATGATTGGCCTCTAGCTAGGCATCATGACTACCCAAATGTCAGGAAAGTCATGTGGTTTGACTGTACCCTTCCATAGAAATAGTTACCGTGCAATTACTCCTTTCACCACTCTTATCTCAATTAGATTCTGAGTATGTATTTCTGTCAACTCATATAAATCTAATTATGTATGTTCTATTAATTTAACCATTGTTCCTAAAATGCCCTTTATGGATCTCCATCCATCTCGGCATATTACTCTGGCCAGAGGTTCTCTGAACAAGGCAATTGTAGAATCATGCGAGATAACTTCCCTTGTTAAATCTGGGATGGTGAATCCTTTGTCAATCACTCAACTATCTTCAAGTAGGTCATGATATACCCAATCTCCTAACTATGTTCACTCCCAGTTGGAAGTAATCAGTTATGGAGTCAAAGTATACCACTTGCTACTTAAGATAACTTTGGTGATCTCAAGTCTAAGGATACTTGCACAACTGCTATGAAGAGATTCCTCACTGACATAGATTTAATATCCATATGAGGATTCTCTTTGCAGGTCTCCAATGAACTTGTTTCTCTAACAAGCATCCACATGTTAGCTTTGATTATCATCCATAATCACAATTATGAGAACCATTGCTTGAACCATTCAAGAAGCATAACATGTGCTAGTCTGTCCGAATTAACAATGTCCTATCTTGTTAATTCTATGACTAGGGATATTTAGATATTAACACATTTGTATGCGATAGACATCTCACATCATGAACACCTTTATGATTGCCTTTGCACTGTGTTTATAATATCTAGGACTTCATTTATTAATTTAAGATTTACAAACTCATGTATTCAAACACGGCATTAATAAATGAATGATGCCTTTTATTAAGAATATAAATTTCATACATATGAAAAACATCCCTATTACATGGGCTCTAGGGCATACTCTCTAACATAAAAGGGTAAAAATGTAATTAAGCAATTTAATATTGATGACATAGTTAAAAGGGGTAAAATAGTCAAATTAACCAAAAAGGGGTAAAATCGTAATTAAAATAAAGTTTTTGGGACTAAACTGTAATTTGCCACCCTCAAGAAAATATTTAGGGACTAAAATGTAATTTATGCAATTAAATTAAAATAAAAGTCAAAGGAAGTCAAATGGATAAAAATTGAGGTTAAATTAGTCAAATTGAAAAAAGTTAACCCTAAAAGTCAAAAAAGGTCAAAATTGGAGAAAGTCAAACTTTAGGGGTTAAATTGTAATTTTTACTCAAATTGGTAAACTTCTAAAATTAAACAAGAAAATTTATTTTTGAGATAATTAGAATATAATTTCATTGTAAAGGGAATAAATTTGGAATTTATTCATTCATAAACATCTAATTGAATTAATAAAAAATTTTAACTTGTTGAAATAATTAAATCAATGAGGTAAAATTTTACGTAAATGCATCAACCAATAAACGACTATGTTGCTTAGCATATAGTTTATTGTGACTGTGGGCATGAAAAGGTGTAATAAGTCAAGCAGAAGAAGATCCAGCGATGGCCTGTGCATGGAAGAGACCTTTTTGATTTTTGAGTTACATAATTATGTATAATCTATAGGATAAAGTATAAGAACTTGTTGTAAATAGGGATGTAATATAAATATTATATGAATTCAGTGAGTTGCGTAACTGAATGGTATAGATATTATGCATGAATTGTTGTGGAATGTGCATGTTGAAATGAAATTATAGAAGTGTTGTGATGTTGAGTGGAGTTTTGGGAGTTGGAGGAATTATATTGAGAGTGCAAAATTGAGCTTTTGCAGGTTTAGGTACCATAAATTTTAATCTGTCATGCTGCCAAAATTTCATATAATTAAATAGTAAATTAATAGTATTAGAAATGGTTTTAATATAATACAAACTTACTATATATATAGAGGGTGTTATATTTAATGGTATCAGAGCATGGTTTAGGCAATTATAAGATTGGAGTTAATACATATGATATGATATTGACTTGGAGAATGAAGGAACACATGATACATGTACATGCCACTATATTTTGATATAAATGCTGGAATTTAAATCTTACATTTCCCTTGTGTATTTCAGTATTGGCTATAGTTTCTGGCTCCAGGTAGATTGCTGAGCTGGTAAGTGATGCTGAGAGTGAGGCTTTAACGAATCCAGAGATACAAGAATCAATATCGAGTTTTGGATCACAGCAGCCCTTCCAGCACACTCATACACCGGTGCCTCAGGGACCTCCACCTCCTACGCCAGCTGATCTTATACGGTTGATGGCAGAGTTCTTCCAAAGATTTTATACTCAGTAGTAGGCACCATCTCAGTCACCTAAAAGATCTATTTTAGAGCGATTACGGAGAAGAGATATAAAGGATTTTTTTGGCCGGGGGTAGATCATAGCCATAGAAGGAAAAGAATGACTCAATAAAATTGATAGATTGTTTGAAATTACACATAGCCCACTGGAAGAAAAGTTAGAAGGAGTAATAACATTATTTCAGGGATCAACTTATGTGAGGTGGGACACAATCAGATGCCATACCCCACCTAAGCATGTTACTTGGGACTACTTCTATCAGAAGTTTTGGAATAAATATGTGGCTAAAAAATATCTGAAAGCTATGAGAAGGCGTTTTGGCGATTACGCCAGGGTACCCAGATAGTCCAAGAGTATGATCAAGAATTTGAGAGGCTTAGTTTATACATAAAGGATTATAGATTCCCGCTAGAAAAGATGTGTCATCTTTTTGAGAGGGTCATCCATAATAATTTGAGGAAGATTCTGGTAGTACAAGAATATACAAATAGACAGAAGTTGGTTGATGCAGCTATCAAAATGGAGACTGTTCAGCATAAATAAGTAAGTAGAAGGGCTAGATTTCAATAGAGAAGGAGGCCAGCTTCAGGAGCATCGGGTAATGGATCCAGTAAAAGAGCTAGGGGTTCTACTGCAGCTCCTATTAGGACTCTTTAGCTACACCAGTAGCCAGTCAGCGTACCACAGCTCGGGCACCCCCTTCACAGCATCACTGGGTAATACACCTTAAGGTTAGGATTCTGGCAGATATGAGGTACCAATTTGTGAGCATTGCAAAAGATGACATGCAAGTGAGTGCTGGAGGTTGACAAGGGCATGTTTGAGGTCAAATCACAAGAACATATCGACACAGGCCACTGCATCAACCGTACAGACTCCAGCTGGGAGGCAGGGTATTCCTTTAGCCCGAGGTAGAGGTAGAGGTAGAGGTGGACCTAGTAAGGCTGCATTTGCCCGAGGTAGTGCTCCAGCTCTACCAGCTTTAGATATACCATCTTTAGCAAAGACTTATTCAGTTCAAGCCAGGGAGGAGTAGGATGTACCAGATGTGATTGTAGGTAAATTTTTCCTATTTGATGATATTGTTTGTGCACTGATAGATCCTAGGTCCACACATTCCTATTTGAGCACCAAAGTTACACAAGGGAAGTGCTTAGCAAAAGCAAAGTTAGATCAAGATATTTTGGTGAGTAACCCATTGGGTCATAGTGTAGTTGTGAATAAGGTATATAGGGATTGCCCATCAAGATTTAGCAGGTTACCTTCCTTGCAAATCTGATCAAACTTCATTCCACGAGTTTGATGTTATCTTGGGGATTGATTGGCTTCATAAGCATCAAGTAATTATTGACTGCTGATTGAAAATGATCACCTTGAAAACTCTGGAAAAACATGAAATTGTGGCTGTAGGGGAATGATAAGACTTCTTAACTAATGTTATCTCAGCCACTGCAACACACAAGTGTATTAGAAAAGGGTGTGCAGCTTATTTGGCTTTTATCACTAAAACGGAAGCTGAGAAGCTAAAAGTCAGTGATTAGCCTACCATTAGAGATTTCCTTGATGTCTTTCTTAATGAGTTACTAGGATTGCCTCTAGAAAGGGAAGTTGAATATAGCATTGATGTATTACCTGGTACAGCACCTAATACGATGGCTCCCTACCATGTGGCACCAGCAAAATTAAAAGAATTGAAGATTCAGCTGCAAGAACTGTTAGAAAAAGGCTTTATCCATCCGAGTGTTTCCCCTCAAGGAGCTTCAGTGCTATTTGTGAAGAAGAAAGATGGATCTCTTAGGCTATGTATTGACTATAGTCAACTGAACAAAATTACTATCAAAAAAATATCAGTTCCCTAGGATTGATGATTTATTTGATCAATTGAAAGGTGTTAGCACATTCTTAAAGATTCACTTAAGATCTGGGTATTATCAGCTCGATGTAAAGAACAAGACATTCCAAAGATTGCCTTTTGTACTAGGTATGGGCACTATGAATTTGTAGTTATGACCTTTGGCCTCACTAATGCACCGACTGCTCTCACGGACTTGATGAATTGTAGCTTCCATTCTTATCTGGATCAATTTGTGGTAGTGTTTATCGATTAAATCTTGGTATATTCTAAGACACCAGAGGAACATGATCAACATTTGCAAATTTTATTGTAGACACTGAGGGACAAACAGGTATATGCTAAATTCAGCAAATGTGAGTTTTGGCTGAATGAAATTGCTCTTCTTGGCCACGTGGTTTCAGCAAAAGACATTAAAGTAGATCCCAAGAAGATTGAAGCTATTCTTGAATAGAAATCACCTAAAAGTGTTCCAGAAGTTTGAAGCTTCCTTAGATTAGCTGGGTATTACAGGTGATTTGTGAAAGGATTTTCTATGATAGCCTCTCCACTCACCAAGCTATTACAAAAAAAAGACAGATTTGAATAGATTGAGAAATGCCAGCAAAGCTTTGAAACGTTAAAAGGTATGTTGACTGAGACTCCTATTCTTACTCAACCTATTTTAGGTAAACCTTATGTTATTTACAGTGATGCCTCTAGGAATGGATTAGGGTGTGTGCTTATGCAGTTAGGAAAGGTGGTGGCATATGCATCCAAATAGCTAAAATCAGATGAAAGAAACTACCCTACTTATGATCTGGAGTTAGCAGCCATTGTGTTTGCCTTAAAGATATGAAGACGTTATCTTTATGGGGAGAAGTGTTACATTTACATTGATCATAAAAGCTTAAAATACCTGCATACACAGAAAGAACTCAACCTAAGACAGAGGCGATGGTTGGAACACATCAGAGATTATGACTGCTTAATTGACTACCAACCTGGCAAAGCAAACATGGTAGTTGATGCACTTAGTAGGAAATACTTGATAACCCTACAAGCTATGAAGGTAAATCTAAATATAACACAAGGCGGAGCACTTGTGGCTGAAATTCAATTAAGACCGGATTGGCATTAACAAGTAAAGGCTTCTTAGAGGCAAGATGATAGGTTAGCCTCTATTATCTCCCATCCTCGAATACAAGCAGGTAAAAGCATTGAGTTTTCTCTTGGCCGTGATAATTGTATGATCTACAAAGGCAAGGTATGTGTACCCAATGATACATAGTTGAAGAAGATCATCTTGACAAAAGCTCATAGTAGCCATTATGCTATGCATCCCGATAGTAACAAAATGTATCAAGAATTGAAGAAATCTTACTGGTGGCCGGGAATAAAGAAGGAAATAGCAAATTTTATGACAAAATGTTTAATATGCTAGCAAGTAAAGGCCAAGCACCATGTTCGTTTAGGGTTATTACACCCTATCACTATACCAGAATGTAAATGGGAGAGAATCACCATGGATTTTGTATTGGAATTGCTGCTCACCAGGAAACTACATGACTCCATTTGGGTGATAGTGGATAGGATGACCAAGTCAGCTCATTTCCTTGCAGTAATATCAGATTTTCCCTTATTCAAGTTTGTAGACATATATGTGAATGAGATTGTAAGACAGAACGGTGTACCTATATCCATAATTTTGAACTGGGACCCACGGTTTACTTTAAGATTATGGTAGAAACTTCAAGAAGCACTGGAAACCCGCTTAGATTACAACACAACTTTCCATCCACAGACAGATGGCCAATCTGAGCGGATGATACAAACATTAAAAGACATGCTACGGTGTTGTGTGTTAGAGTTTAGAGGCAGCTGGGAGAGGTATCTTCCACTAGCAGAGTTTGCCTACAACAACAACTACCAGTCTAGCATTAAAATGGTACCATATGCAGCACTATACGGGAGAAAATGCAAGACACCTTTATGCTGGACATAATTGAGTGAAAGCAAGCTAGTGGGACATAACTTGAACAAGGAAACAAAGGAAAAGGTGAAGCTGAACAGAGATAACTTAAAGGCAGCGACACATAGATAGAAGTCATATACAGATTTAGAGAGAAAAGACATAGAATTCAATGTGGAAGATAAAAGTGTTTATGAAGGTTTTGCCATGGCGAAAAGTTCTTTGATTTGGAAAAAAAAGGTAAGCTTAGTTCCAGATTCATCGAGCCTTATGAAATAACACAACCTGTGGGACCAGTTGCATACAAGTTGAAGCTACCTTCTGAATTGGAAAGGATCCACTACATATTTCATGTTTTTATGCTACAGAGATATTGTTCGGATCCTTGTTATGTAATTACACCAAAAGAAATACAGTTGAGACCTAATTTGTCTTATGATGAAGAACCAGTGAAAATTTTGGCACGTGAAATTAAGCAACTATGGAACAAACAGATTCCTTTAGTTAAAATGCTTTGGACATGCCATAATGTCGAAGTAGTTATCTGGGAGCCTGAAGAGACAATGAGATGACAATATCCCCACCTATTCAATCCAAGTAAATTTTGATGATGATATTTTCTATTTAAAGGGGTAGTACTATAACACCCTCAAATTTGCATCTGTCATGTATGGTATAATGTAGAGCATAAATAATTACCCTAGCACAAATTTAGGAGTAATCGGAGTTGAATAGGACAAGAAAATTGAAAGGGTGTAATGGTTAAACGTACATGGGCTCGTAAAACCCGAGATAGAGGACTTGACGGGCAATGTGACCTAATGGTAGATTGTGAAAGGGCATGCTAAATAGAGTTTGGTGGTATAATTTGATAAGAATTCGAGGTCAAATAGACCCTCAAAAAGGCAAATGAAGAAAAATTTCACGGGTCGATGTAGGTTTAACCACAACTTTGACCACTCATTTGAGGATCCTAGAGATCTCCAATAGACCTCATATTTCAGGCACATGTTATAAATAGTATAAAGACACATGGGGAACTCAAAAACAACAATTTCGTTCACTTTTAAATTTTTGATTTTGGACTGGTTACACATAAGGCTGATGCTAGAAGTAAACAAAATTATGTCGGAATAAGCTGAAATTTTTACCATATATTCTTTAATATATTAGTACAGTCGAGATAAATTTTCAAGGCATTCTGACATGTGAAATGAAAATTCATATTTTAGGGTGCAAAATCGAGAATGGGTCAATTAGAGGGTCAAATTCAGGAATTTTGACATATAGACACAAAAAAAGTCAGTAAAATGAAGTTATGATCAGGTATAAGAAAGCTTATAATGGTAAGGTGTGTGCAAGTTGGTAATCTAGTGACATTTGGCTTAATTTAAAGCAATTAGATTCAATAGTAAAAGATTGAATATTGGCCACTCTTTTTAACCACTAAAAGACAATTATAAAAGGGTGTAAATTCTAGAAAAAACCTTTAGATTCCACCGTTTGGTCCCTTTTCTCCCCTCAAACCTGAATCTAGCTCTTCCTCATCTCTCCTACATTTTTAATTCATTCAAGCTTCCTCTCTCTAAATATTAAGCTGAAATTTCAACCTAATACTCATAATTTCATCCTCTTTAATTTAGAAAAGGATTTCTGTCAAAGGGAATTCGAGACTTTGATGATTTAAGGTAAGTACAATTTGGTGTAATTTACTAGTTTCATGAGTTCTAGGTAGAAATTGAAGGGGAAATTGCATAAGCATATAGGAATGGACTAGGAAATTATGGTAGTAACTTTAATTTGATCAAAATTATAACCTAACTTTATGATTTTCTCTCTCTTCAATTCGCCCAAAAGAGGAAAAATAAGAAGAAGAAAGGAACAAGGAAGGAAAGGGAAAGTAGAAGCAAAAATAGGTGTATTTCAAGCCCAATTGAGGTTAGTGGTTGTGTATTACATTAAATTTCACTAATTTTTGTTGAATTTCCCTAATTTTTCTATTATGTAACTATGCTAATTTGCATGAAATGGTTAATTAACTTAATATGACATGATATAATGTTATATTGAACTATTAGGAATATAATTAAGGAAGAAATCAATTTGAAAGAGAGAGGAATCAAGGTGGCCGAATAGGGTACCTCGAGGTGCCTTAGTGAAAATTTGCCCTAAATTAGGTATTTAGCAATAATTAGCTAAATTAATGTGTGGGGAATTAAATTTTGTTGATTAAGTTGAAATATGAAAATTTATATTAAATATGTAATATTTACATAATGATTGAAAGTATGGTAACTTAAAGATTTTATGTGATTTTGATGTAATTTATTATGTTATGTCGTGAAATGAATATAAAAGCATGTAAGACATAAATTTGAAGAACAAAGAATTTGAAAATGAATATTTTTCTGATGGCCAAATTGTATATAATTAGTAAATGGTATGATTTAATTACATATTATAGCAATAAATATATATATGTGAAAAATTATTGAATATTAAGCTTATATGAGAATGATGTATGGTTTAATGTAATTAATGTAGTGTGATAGGAATAGTTAACGGTGTAAAAATGTAATGATGTGGTGAAAATTTTACTGCTCTTAGTGTTCAGTGGTGATCTAGGACTTTAGGATAGTATGGCTAGCCATATAGGCATTTACCCCGCAATATTATCGTATTATGTCTGTTATTATACTGAAAATATGGTTTAGTCAGCTTATTATATGACTGTACTGGAGAATGGTATAGTACACTAGTGGTACATTCCCTCCAGTGTACTGGATTTACTGTTTCGCTTATCTAGTTTATGGTTTCCCACTGTTGTCAACTAGGAAGAAATCGTAAAATTTTATGTGAACTGAGTGAAAAGGGTAATTATAGTTGTATAAAGATGAATAAAAATGAAATAAGATGTAAATGAATACAAAAGGGTTAAAACATAATTACACGATTAACTGAGGGTGAAATCGTCATTATTAATGACATAGTTAGAAGAGGTAAAATAGTCAAATTAACCAAAAAAGGGTAAAATCATAATTAAAATAAAGTTTGGGGACCAAACTGTAATTTTCCACCCTAAAGAAATTTTGTATGGACTAAAATGTAATTTATGCAATTAAATTAAAAGAAAAGTCAAAGGAAGTCAAATGGATCAAAATTGAGGTTAAATTAGTCAAATTGGGAAAAAAGTTAACCCTAAAAGTAAAAAATGGTCAAAGTTGGAAAAGTCAAACTTTAGGGGTTAAATTGAAATATTTACTCAAATTGGTAAACTTCTAAAATTAAACTAGAAAAATTATTTTTGAGATTATTAGAAGAAAATTTCAATGTAAAGGGAATAAATTTGGAATTTATTCATTCATAAACATCTCATTGTATTAATAAAAATTTTAACTAGTTGAAATAAATAAATCAATTGGGTGAAATTTTATGTAAATGCATCCACCACTTAGTGACTATATGGCTTAGCATGTAGTTTATTATGACTGCACGTAGGAACAGTGTAATTAGTCCAACACAAGAAGATCCAGTAGTGGCATGTACATGAAAAAGACCTTGTTGATTTTTGAGTTACATAATTATGCATAACAATAAAATAAAGTATGAGAACTTGTTGTAAATAGGCATGTAATATAAATATTATATGAATTCAATGAGTTGCGTGAATGAATGGTATAGAGATTTTGCATGAATGGTTGTTGAATGTGCATGTTGAAATGAAATTATAGAAGTGTTATGGTGTTGAGTGGTGTTTTGGGAGTTGGAGGAATTATATTGGGAGTGTAAAATTGAGCTTTTGTAGGTTTAGGTAGCATGAATTTTAAGCTATCATACTGCCAAAATTTTATTTAATTAAATAGTAAATTAATAGTATTAGAAATGGTATTAATATAATACGAACTGAATATATATATAGAGGGTGTTACAAATGTTGAGTTCAAGGAAGAGGTGCTAAAGAAGCCACCAATCTACCGAGTAAGGCCATCATCCTTTCATCAAATTGTTGGAACAACCTATCTAACCTCCTATCTATGTCATCTTGTGGAATTGGAGGAGCTGAAGCATAAGCTAACCTATCCCTTAGATTGGACATCCTTATCCCTAGATCTTTTTTCTTTTTTCCTTTCTCATTTTGCTATCTCTTGTCATTAGCCATTACTTCTAATGTGGTATCTTGACTGCTTTCTGAAAGCTCAACTAAACCAAACTCTAAACTGATCTTAGACCCCAACTCTAAACTTGACTCAAATCTTCACCTAAGTAACTCAAGCATGGATCTCCAAACTAAGCGACTATTTGACCCTCCTAATAAGCTAAATAAATCTATGATGGCTACAAAAGTCAAATGTCAGGGATGATACGTGACGATTAATGCATGAACATGGCATATACATGATACATTGATGCAACAAATTCATTCTTTAGACATCAATCACAACCACATTAAGTAAGACAAAGCCTTCCAACCTTATTAATCCCACACAAGAGGTCTCTTTATTAGGTAAGCTTGGCACAAGGGTTAATAGGGAGCCCAATGCATGAGAATGATCCGAGATGAAAAACTGATAGCATAATCTCTCTTAATTGAAAGCACAAACGTATGAATTTTGACCATTATGTATTTTGAGTAACTCATAAAAATCGGGTTAGGCTAACTAGGGTATGGAAGCCTTTGACTTGTACCCTTCTAATTTATTTAAGTTTGTTTAATACATAAGGGCCCACATGGCAAGCAAGAATCTATAAAGGTTATACATCCTAGGGAAAGTATCTATTATAATTATATATGCCACAGTCGGGTGATGAAACTTTAAGGCTACCTATATCTAGTCTCTACCAATAGGTTTAGCCAATCCCAATCATAACGACTGATGGATCACCATTTCATATAGCAATTGGTACTAGACTTTCACTAGTAGGTCTCCTTAACACATCCCAATAGTGAGTGAATGTTGGGTGTGTTTTAGGATAGCACTAGGGCCAAAAGAGGGATGCATAACTTAAATCTAAGGCTCTATTATGAATATAATAATGCAATTTCAATAGGAGATAGGATTAATAATGAAAATCCAATTATAAGTAACTCAACCGAAATGCTTTTAGGTGCAAGGATTCTTTTTCCCCAATAGAGTTACCCCTTTGACACACGTCAAAGCCCACTCAATTTTAGTTTTATTCTCAGAGGCCCGCTTTTAGAGTCTAATACTAGATGAGACTCACTATAACTCATAAACTAGCCACTTCACAATAAATGGGGTTAAACGCAAATTATTTTTGATGATTAACATAAAAAGGTTTCTAATGTGGGTTCAAAGAGGTAGGAATCTTGGAGTCACCATTTAACATAGCATTAGGAAATGAATCATAACCTTTTGATTCCCAAATTAAGATTGGTGTTAAGGACAACACTCTTACTTGGCATCATAGTTGGGTGTTTTTTATAACTAGGATTTTATTTAATAATCCACTACCTCCCTCCTCACATGATGCATTGCACAGACAGTAAATAAATATGTTAATCAAAGAGTGATAAATAAAGAAAATAAATAAAACAAATAAGTCTCATACTTATACTATTATAGAAGCAAATTTTCCTATAGAAAGGATAAAATACATATATAAATCAAGTTCAGAAATATTGGTTCCCACATGTATATTTGCAAAAGGAAAAATGAAGAGTCTTTATTAATTTAAAAAAAATGTGGGATGATTGATCCCAATTTTGGTGAAAACAACTATTCTTTTATTTGTGTGGTTTTTTGGAAGAAAGTGGATATTAGTCCATTTCATTTGAAAAGCCTAATTTAATTATGTAAAAAATATTTTAAGTGACATTTTATCAATTAACGTGCTAAAAATTCCTTTTTTACTGCCTTTTACATTCCCCAAATGAGATACATCAAAAATAATATAAGGTACAAAATTAAATAAAATAAATCAATCATAAAGCATAATTAAATAAATAAAAGAGTTAAATGCAAAATAATAAGGATAAAAAGAAAAGAAGAAAAATCAATTGAAGTGTGGCCTCTAAAACATACAAATCTCCTAAACAAGACATTCCAAAATTAAGGAAAGAACATAGCTCAAACAATTACACAAAGATACAAATTGATTAGCATATTAAAATAAGTCAAATATAAGACCCTAATTCTATAACCTATCCGTATTACTGAATCATACATCGTTAATCAATTCTACTATGCTATTAGACCATTAACCATACTTTGATTATACTATCACATCAACATATTGGTCATCATAATTATCTTTTGGTGTTACTATAGTTGTTCACATATGTTATCTCTTTTGCTACACATACATACTAGCACTATACAAGTTTCTATCATTTTTCACCTACTATATCTCATATGCATTTCAAGAATTACTATCACTATTCTCATGTTTTACTTGTTTATACTTTAGTGTGAATATCATATCGTATGTTAGTTGCTTTAGATCATACATACATACGTTTATTGTTCTCTTTACAAAAGTAAGCATATATAACTCAACAAACCCAAACTAGATACATCTTTCCAAACATATAACTCTTAATATAAAATTAGACCAAATAGCCATCAAGAAATCCCTATATCAACTTTTTTTCCTGAGTAGTGTTGGCCTTTCCTAATGCAGAGATGCATTCCTGATCAAAAGTCTTAATTGTCAAACCTGCATAGATAAATTAACCCATGCTAAGCTATAAAGCTTAGTGGGGAAAATTAATATAGGGGATCACTCACAACGGTCATCAATAAACACACTCAACATGCATTAGTATCATATTATAAGATCATAATAATAATACAATATTAAAAATGGAAAAGTAACTAGGTATACAATTAATAAGAAAACCAAACTCAATGTATAGCTTAGCATGTATAAATCTTATGGATGATTAATATAATATGTTCTTAATAAAATTAATGCATTCATGACATTTAGTGTAATCATATAGTACATGGATAACATCCAAGAATATATATACTTGAGACATGGATTGCAGTAATAACTACAACCGTAATAAAAGAAATTCATATTCTTAATTGATAACATTTGAACATTTATGCTTTGATTCAAATAATGTATCTATAATTATAATTGTATTTAGCCTGCCTAAGTTTTGAAAGTGAATAATGGGAATGATAGATACCCATAAGTATTGATCATGTACATACTCATAGGTATTAAGTTCGATAGATCAATGAGGTCAAATGGTAGCGGTTGAGATTCAATCCCAATAGGAGCCTATCTATCCATGATAGAACTCTATTTGCAGGGATTAATGGTATTCATATACATTTCCAATTATCATTGCATGTTTGAACTTCATTGTGTAGTCTTACACATAAAATATCATATACAAAGATCCACAATCTCATATATATGCATGTATAATTAATCTCAAGTATTAATACAAGTAATCATAATTACAAAATACTGTAATCACTAACCTTCACATGATAGCCTATAAACATAAGCATGTAACATATTCGTATCCATTCTAATAAGTAATAACACATATGCTTGATCATGGCTTGTTGCATAGTATGTTACCTCAATTCATATATGTTGGAATTTAACGGTTACATGCATCACATACATGAGCGGAATTTTAAAATTTTTAACCATTAGATCTGATCTTGCCATGAATACACAATATAACTATATGAGAATAAGAAAAATCACCTTTGATTTTTGTTGAACAGTTGATTTTACTTCGCACCGGGTTGTCGCAAACCACAGTGTCCAAAATCGAACACCTCCAATGAGTAATCCACACTAGAGAGGGGTAAATTGAACCAACAAATTGGTGTTCAACTAGGGCTGGCCGAAATTCCCAAGAGCTAGCTTAGGAAGTGGAGCAAAAAGGAGAGAGAATTAAGAGAAATAGACTTTCCTTTTGTTTTAATCACTTAACCCTAATTCTCATTAGTTGGCCTTTTATAGTTAGGTTAAAATTCCAACTCCTTAATGAGATTGGGCTCTTTAAAATTGCTGGAGAATTATTAATTGGGCCTCTGGAATTAATTATAATCATTTGGGCTTAATTAAATCCAAATTAAATCTTTTCATAAAAGACCATGCACAAAATCCACAAACTAGGCCCTTTGTGCATCTAATTGGATTTAAATACCCAAATGAATTTCAAATCCAACCAAATTAAATATGTGAGTTCCATAACACTTATGTAACATATATAAATTAATTTGGTCCAAGAAAAAGCCCTCCAAGCCCTTCTGTTTGGAGTTGGCGTGTAGCCCTCTTCTGGAGGGCTTCCTCCAACTTCTTTATTCCTTTGGCCCTTTATAATTTCTCCAATGGTCCTATTAATTATTATATCAGTCCTATAACACTTATAGTAGTCTTATAACACTTATAAGACAATAATAATTAATCATGAAATACATTATTTCATTTAGGTCCAATTTACAGAACATTTCTCAAAACTTTCGCGGACAATTTTATTTGATCATAATTAATTAAACTCTTTAATTAATTATTATCATATTCTCCTCTCTACCTTTATAATAATATCAAATATTATTATCCTTGTCATTTTACCATTTTACCCTTTTCTCTATATGTGTGTGACCTATTGGGTTCCTGTCCATGTTGGCAGTATAATATGTAATTGTGAGTTCTATTCAAAACTCACATGATTTAAACTCCTTTAAATCATTTTATCAATCTCTATTGATATTTTGATACATCATTATACAAGTCATGATTGGCCTCTAGCTAGGCATCATGACTCCCCAAATGTCAGGAAAGTCATGCGGTTTGACTGTACCCTTCCATAGAAATAGTTACCGTGCAATTACTCCTTTCACCACTCTTATCTCAATTAGATTATGAGTACGGATTTCTGTCAACTCATATAAATCTATTATGTATGTTCTATTAATTTAATCATTGTTCCTAAATGCCCTTCATGGATCTCCATCCATCTCGGCATATTACTCTGGCCAGAGATTCTCTGAACAAGGCAATTATAGAATCATGTGAGATAACTTCCCTTGTTAAATCTGGGATGGTGAATCCTTTGTCAATCTCTCAACTATCTTCAAGTAGGTCATGATATACCCAATCTCCTAACTATGTTCACTCCCAGTTGGAAGTAATCAGTTATGGAGTCAAAGTATACCACTTGCTACTTAAGATAACTTTGGTGATCTCAAGTCTAAGGATACTTGCACAACCAATATGAAGAGATTCCTCACTGATATAGATTTAATATCCATATGAGGATTCTCTTTGCAGGTCTCCAATGAACTTGTTCCTCTAACAAGCATCCACATGTTAGCTTTGATTATCATCCATAATCAAAACTATGAGAACCATTGCTTGAACCATTCAAGAAGCATAACATGTGCTAGTCTGTCCAAATTAACAATGTCCTATCTTGTTAATTCTATGACTAGGGATATTTAGATATTAACACATTTGCATGCGATAGACATCTCACATCATGAACACCTTCATGATTGCCTTTGCACTGTTTTTATAATATCTAGGACTTCATTTATTAATTTAAGATTTACAAACTCATGTATTCAAACACAACATTAATAAATGAATGATGCCTTTTATTAAGAATATAAATTTCATACATATGAAAAACATCCCTATTACATGGGCTCTAGGGCATACTCTTTAACAATCTCCCACTTGCACTAGAGCCAATCACTCATATGTCTCAGACCCATGCTATTTATATGGTGATCATGCTTTATCTGGGAAAGTGCTTTAGTGAGGGGATCCGCCACATTGTCATCTGTGGGAACCCTTTCTATTTTCACATCATTTCTAGCTACTATTTCCCTTATGAGATGGTAGCGTCTGAGAACATGTTTGGATCGCTGATGAGACCGTGGTTCCTTTGCTTGCGCAATGGCTCCATTGTTGTCACAATATAAAGGAATCGGATCAACAATGCCAGGCACCACTCCTAGTTTAGTTATGAACTTTTTGATCCAGACTGCTTCTTTGGCTGCTTCTGAAGCAGCAATGTACTCAGCTTCTGTCGTGGAATCAGCAGTTGTTTCTTGTTTGGAACTTTTCCAACTAACTGCTCCTCCTCCCATTATGAACACATAACCAGATTGTGATTTACAATCATCTTTGTCAGATTGG